>CM065666.1:10023915-10623915 GCA_033220385.1 Triplophysa yarkandensis
CGGGTGAGAGTAGAGGTTGCAGGAGGGAGCGGGACCATCTCTGGACCCGAGGAATCCGATGAGGAGTCCCAGGACTTCCTCCTGGCTCTTCTCCCTCGTACGGTGACAGGGGGACCCGGCTGGAATGGGAACGGGGAGTAGGGAGCTGGCGGTGCTGGAGCTGGGAGGAGCTGAGTCCCCCAATGTGGCCGTGGCCAGGATCATCCCGTGGGAGACATCTCCCTGGGCTCGAGGGGCTTGGAGAGGCAGCTGTTAAATATCACCGCCTTCTCCCTCTCCCCAAACTCGGTCTCCGCCGCCACGTCTGGAAACCCGAACAACAAGCGGGACTCTGCGTTCCGCAGCCATGTGTTCTCGTCTGCTGGGTTCAGTTGTGGTCGTGGCATTCTGTCAGGAAAGGGATGAGGTGAAAGGAGAGAGAACCCAAATGCAGTCAAGATAGCGTGAAACAACAGGACTTTAATACAAAAAAAAGCACAAAACAAAAAACCCACGATGGGGAAAATGATGGATCCTAATCCTTGCGTGCTCAAAAATCGGAGATCAGGCTTGTAGAATAAGTTGAAACTTTATTGATCAGAATGACCTCGAGGAAACAGCTGGGTTGTTCTTGACACAATGTCTTACAGAGGAGAACAACCCCCAGCAATGGTATTACAGTATATTTATATGTGTATGTGTAAGGTGTGTCTTCATTCTTCGGGACAGCCTCCCAGTTCCATATAGATTTCTTCTCCAATCAGCTGCTCGTTTTGGTTCCCTGTAACACAACACTTATGCATATTCTGCATACCCTGTACAACTGATGACCCTGTGCAACTGTCTTCCCCCAGGAAACCCCGCTAGGAAGACCCCCTCTCCTTATAACATATTTTCTTTGATCTCCCAGGAAGCCCCGATAGGAAGACCCCATCCCTTGTGCCATTTGTTCTTCGTCCAGGATGCCCCTCTAGAAAGACCCCCTCTCCTCGTGACATATTTTCTTTGATCTCCCAGGAAGCCCCGGTAGGAAGACCCCATCCACTGTTTTAGTACATTCTTTTACAACTAGAATCACACAAGGTTATATTCCTGAGTCTTAGTTAATTCACACTTGATTATTCTCAAACATCTATAAAATCAACAAATATAAAAGTTATAATGGTAAGAAAAATGCCTTTTAACACATATAACATAGAAAACCCTATAACAAACATAGAAAACCCTTTAAAAACAGGACACTAAACACTATAAAATGGCAAACAAAAAACTTCCCACGATGGGGCACAAAACAAGGAGTACTAAAAAACTAAAACAAGGCAAAACAGAGACAATCCAAACAGGAACATGAAACTTGAAACACAATACAAGACCGTGTTCTGTTTCGTGTTCTGTTTCGTGTTAAGGTTCATGTTAAATGAACCTGAACACGAAACAGAACACGAAACAGAACACGAAACAGAACACGAAACAGAACACGAAACAGAACACGAAACAGAACACGAAACAGAACACGAAACAGAACACGAAACAGAACACGAAACAGAACACGAAACAGAACACGAAACAGAACACGAAACAGAACACGAAACAGAACACGAAACAGAACACGAAACAGAACACGAAACAGAACACGAAACAGAACACGAAACAGAACACGAAACAGAACACGAAACAGAACACGAAACAGAACACGAAACAGAACACGAAACAGAACACGAAACAGAACACGAAACAGAACACGAAACAGAACACGAAACAGAACACGAAACAGAACACGAGTAACACATGTAATGCCACGACACAGGACAGAAAACACAAGGGCTTTATAAAGGGAAACATAACAAGGGATAACGACACGAGGCAGGTGTGGGGAATGAAACAATGATGGGAAGATAGACGGGATACCAAGGGGGCGGGGTCAAGAGACGAGACAAGAGAGCACATGGCATGTAAGAAAACATTACCATGTGACACTCACACAAAACACGGGTTTGCCATGACTCTCCCAAAAACAGGAAAAACATGACCGAGATAGGCAGAATCATGACAAAAGTAGAAATGTGATTTAAAATAAAAGTTATAGGGTAAATTTTCCACAAAATTTTTTTGGTTGAACACCTGGTGGGTCAAATATTGTAAATTTATTAGTTACATCAAACATTTAAAGTTTGGGCAGACTTGACATTTCATGTTTTAGTAAGACTTCTATTTTTATGGCATTAATCATATATTAGCATTATATAATTTAACTATAATTTGACACTTAACTGTTGCAAACATTTAACATGTTTCTTTCAATTTCTAGAAATAGGCTATATGTTAGAATATATATAGAAATTTGTTCATCACTGTGCTTAAATTCTATTAATAATATTTACAACTTTAGCTACCCACTTACCAAAAAAAATATTTTTTAAGTTCCCTCAATAGCCAATACAAGACCACATCAATACATTGTAGGTAGGCTCAGCAGTGTTAAAAAAACACTTCTGTGATTGAGTGAATTAAAACTTGGCATCCCTACATAAAGCATTTTCTCCTAAAAAATACATTTCAAAGAACTTGAATTGTTTTTACCAGCTGTTAACTGTATTGTTTATTCCTTGGCAAAGAATACGTTTGTATTTATATATATATATATATATATATATATATATTTATAAATAAATGTTACATTTTAATATGATATTTTAATATGTTAACCATTTTAATTTTAACAATAAGGCCTGCAATCTACAATCTACAGGTTTGAAATTATAATAGTACAATCAAATTTATGTGAAGATCATTTTGAGATTAAACTTAATTTGAAGTTGATTTAAAGATTACACAGGTCACCACAGCAACAAAAACCATGTATCATAGCTCATGACTCCTTAGAAAGCCTCCTTAATCCTAGCCTTCTCCCAGACTGTTGAAGTGAATTTAAAGAACTGAATGTCTTCAATGATGGCTGAGCTTGATTGTTTTTCAGGTCATAGGATAAAGGATGTAATGACATAGTCTCCCATCTGACGGATTGACTGCAGTAGCTGTTGATCTAGAACTATTGGACCAATGGTAACAATAAATCCCGCCCTAATTTACACGAAATTTGAAGTTCAAGATTTTAAAACACAAGTTATAGAATTTTGAAAAAACAAGCAAGAGAGTGAGTGCTTATTTGCAACTGATAGTAGTTATGAAGTTATGTGGTTTGTTACACAGTGCTTAGCTATTCAAATAAGTTAAAGCAATGAAATGATGGTACATAGGTTGGGGAGGATTGATCTTGTTACTGCGGTGTCCACTGTCAGTTTCACTTTCAGTTGAGCAGCACTTGGAACTGCTAATTGCATTGAGGGCAGGCAGGGCTAATTTGCAAATAATTCAAATATCAATCAAATAATTATTTAAAGGATACCATTGTTGACCACAATAGAACTTTTATAGTCTAGGAAAGAACACCACACTCATGCAGTCTCATATAAAACATGCTGATTTACCTAAACAAAAAAATATACATCCAAGTCTTGTCAACAGAAATAAGCCTTAGAAAAAACTGGATAAAGTTCTGTGGTTTTGAACACTAGACGGATTAAAATAAAATCAATGCTATGTGCAAGACCAAAGTTGACAGTCAGTTTAATGTGCTAAAAGTAATCGGACGTGTCATTTTTCAAAGCACATCAAACTTGAATTTGGAAAATGGAGCAGAAGATCAAACTGTTCAGGAAATGTCATACCATGTGAAATTTGTTTACATTTGTGAAATGTTAGACATGACAGTCGTCTTAGTTTGATTTGCATTTTGTTTATAACTACTTTTTTCTTTTAGAGAAGTGTGAGCTGTTACACCTTGCTGAGAAACTAAGGACAATGCACATCGTATGAATTGATACATGGATAGATAGCAATTTACCAGGGCCATACTGCTGCTGAAAATGTGTCTGGGATTCTGCTGAGGGTGGACAACATCCTTCTTCTTTAACTTCTTTTTCTTCGGACTCTAAAAGTTTGATGAGACTTTGTTGACTTCTCATTTCTGTTGTTTGACACACTCTGACTGCAAAATAACTCCCTATACACATTCAAGGTGCATTGACACTCTTACATTGGGCATCAAGTTAAACACATGATACCAGATAACGTTTTCTTCACACAGACATACCGAACTTTATACAAATGTGTTGTTTTATTAAGTAAAGTTACCTTTGCTTTTATGGCAAGTTGATAGTAGGCTCAACAATGCAAATGTCACAATCTTTTCATCATTTCATACCTGTATGACTTTTTTTCTTCTACAAAGAACAAAATAAGATAATTTGAAAAAAGGTGGTTGCTAAACAGCAGTTGTACTTATTCACCTCAATGTTAGTTAATGTGTGCTAGTTTTCCGGCATTCTTTAAAGTCTCTTTGTATGCCTCGGAAGACAGCCATACAAGTTTCAAATATCAAGAGGGAAAGTAACATCTGTTTTACATATACTCTGTATGCAGAGGGTATACATTGCATATTTTTGCATGTGGCAGAGTTAATGATTAGACACAGCACACATTTGCGGTGCAGTGCGGTCTGTCTGTTGCAGATGCTTTGAGTAAATACAGCGGTCCTTTACACATCGGGACAATTTTACTGTACAGCACAGACTGATTTAAACTGATAGTGTAAGTTTCATGCTCGAAATAAACTGACACACAATGCAGTAATTTATAAGTGCATTGACAGTATTTGAAGTTTATTATAATTTTAATATTTAATGTTATTTTCTCTTATATGTTTTAACATATGTGTCAATTATCACTTACCAGGAGTTAAATAATATTATCACTTACCAGTAGTAAAATAAATTAATCAGATTAAAATGTTTTGTAGAACAAATTTTAAATATTTCGCAGTGTTTGTTTGGCATGGGGAAAGTGCTTTTATTTTATTTGATGACACAAAAAAAATGACAGCGCAATGGATAACATGGCTAATTGTTGAGGTAGAATATTATAAAGGCCCTTATGACCCTCAGGACTGCTTATTCAAAGACCAGGCTGCTACAGACGGCATGGAAGTTTGCAGCAGCCATTGAAATGAATGGTAAGTTAGTTTAAAATTGGTTGCTAGACTAATAGAAGACAATTTCACTAAAGGAAAAGGGATTTCCTAAATCAAAACATGGAAGACGTGGACTGCTATTGTGCTGCAAAAATAATGCACGACAGCACAATACTTCATGGAGGAGCTGTACTGCATACATGTTGCTTTACTCGACGCATACTGCACTGAATACAGAGCATGTTTGAAACAGGCTTGAATTAACTTTTTTGATTAAATTTAAGAACCAATGTCCATCTATGCCCTTTGGTATGTAAGAATCTATTTAATGGCCTAATGTGTTGACGGATTTATTGATAGAAATGCAATAGAATGTACCTTAAAATGTCTTCAGAGGTGTATCTATGGATTGAGCCGCTTTGGGGTCCTTTAGGAGGGAACTTTTGGACTGCATTTTTTAAATATAAGCAACCCTCCTCTGGAAACCCAGGAGAACAGTATGCATGTCTTAGTGTTTTTAGTCTTTCATTATTAAAACTCATGGATATGCCCTCCCTTGAACAGTATTTTTTTGTGGTTTGAGAGCTAATGTGTTTTTCCTTTAAAGATGTGTTCCTTTTGTACAAGGTGATATTGTAAATGTATTATCAAAAGTACATTTGAATTCAAGACTGCATTGGCAGAAAAGAGCATCTGTGGTTTCCTGGCAACTGTGCACCTGCTCTGAAATGAGCCTGTTTGTTTATGTTGGTTTTCAAATGTTTTTGCCGTTTTGATTTTTTCATTATTGATGTGAAAAGAATGTTGACATTTCTTGTTATTTATGTTATATGTTGACTGCCCTTTTTGTATTTTGATGTTTACGTCTAGTACAACTTTTTTCTTCTTTATTAGCAAAATTCCGTTAAGTCCAAGTTATTTAATCGAGAAGATTATGCAATTTCAAAGTCAGACAAGGTCGTAAATGCTCAGTTCAAAAGACGAAAAGCCAAATGCATGCAGTTTAATGTGCAGTATGTATACAACATTTATATCTGTAAATAGACATACAGGCCATTTTTCAAACGAGTTAGACTGCATGGCCTTTCTTGCTTACACACATTAAAATTACATTAATCAAAGCAACCTCTTACCTGCCTACACTCTTAAGAACAAAGATTCTATATACAATGTTCATATCATCTGTAAAGAACCTTTGAAGAAGCAGTTTTGTTTTTTTATTGATGTTGCATCACATTTAATAAGATATGTGTAAATGAGATGCATTGCTCTTGATGACTTCTTCGCACAGTTTGTTGTAATAAGCCTACATGATTGGTCAGGGTGAAAATAAGCACAATATTAAATAACAAAATATTATTAAATGTATTCTTAAATTTTTATATTTATTATCTATTATTAAAAATGTAAGCATGTTTTTTGTTGTATAAAATAAAGCAACTATTTTTCTTTGAAATATGAGATAAACTTTGGTAAAATGTTATATTTATTGTTAAAATTAATTATTGAATTAATGTTTAACTTTATTAAGACTTGCTTTTGTAAAGAAAGAAAAGTCTGTATAAATGGCATGTTGTTGTTATACATACTGCAGCTCAACAACATTTGTTCATATTATATAATGAAATAACGTTAAAATAAAGACTGGACAATTTTCATTGATTGATTATGTTTTTTTTTATACTTATTAGAACAGTATAGACTTTTGTAGCCATTTTTGGTGCTATTTAGTCAATATTAAAGTCTTCTTATATTTTTGCATGTGTTTTTTTGTTCTTCATTGGCTATAATCCAATCGCTTGTGATTTTTTACTGACCTTGATTATGGTCTAAGCATTGATCTTTGTCTGTCTTAAAGTCCCCACAACCTAATATTATGCTAAATTAATTCAATGTTGAAGCATTCATCCAACCAAACATAAAAGAAAACTGGTTAATGGAATATCAGGTTTATTTTAAAGCCTTTTTATAAGGATTCAAGAGATTGCCATCTATCCAATTCTCCTCCTCCATCCGGATGGCCATATGTTCAGGTTGTCCTCTCCCGTCAAAAAGAGTAGAGTGCCACCTTTTGGTATGCAGCTTGTAACCTGCCCTGTGCATGTCCCTCCCTCTCTTTTCCAGCAGCCAGCCCACTGCTGAGTTACTGTTCACACTCGCATACAAAGGCCGGTCTTTTTTCACTTTTTCCATGCCAGAGTGTTTTAGCTTTAAAGTGTTAAGCCATGCATGATATCTTTGAGGGGGAGTATCTGAAGCTCTATTAGAGGCTTCATGGGTTTATTTAAATTCTACCATTGTATGAAGTAGTGCTTTTCTCTGGGAAACATACATTGCGTAGTATTTATTGGTGCCTCAAACGGGTTAATATCACCTCAAACCCTTGAAGTGAAGTTAAATAGTTGCACATCACAGTTAAATAAATTAAAGATTAAAACTGAGAATAATCAAATCGTTATTTCTTAGCTGTATTTTGATGTCTATGGGCAACGACTCACTAAAATATTTCAATATGTATTTTTGTTTCTAGCGTACAATGTTTACGTTTTTTTGGTATTATATCCTATACTGGTAACAAGAAGTGCTCTAGCATACTGTTGCCATGGTTACCGCCTCACTTCTCACTCAGTCTATTTACAGTTCTTCAGGGGAACATATATGCAATCTAACTATTGTGGTGTATAAATCCCAGTACATAAACACATAGGCATATCATATACTATTAAGTAATAAGAATGTCTGCTTTCATAATCTTGAGCCTTTAATTTTCTATTTAACTTTATTTAATACATAGATTTTCAAATATTTAAATGAAACTAAAATTAGCTCATCTCTCTCAGTGCAGAGAAACACATGCCATGGTACAGTTTAGCAGAAACAAGACTAGAGAAAGAGAGACTAGAGAAAGAGGGCTAGATTGTGAGAAATAAAAACAGAATCACACTTGCAGAATCATATGTCTTGCATGCCAAGCTGTCGTTCAAAACACAAAACCAAATCCTGATCCATGCTGGATCACCTCCAACATGTCTTCATGTTAAGACCTTATAAAAACTGCAAGAGCTTAATTTCATGTTGCAAGCAATGGTGTGTGAATGTATGTGTGGACATATGTCCATCCACAGGGAGGTGTAGACCAGTGCAATAAAGGTTAATCTAGGATGGGTCATTTTTCATTCCGAATTCTTAATTTGCATTTCCATTATAAGACCCACATATTGATTTTGCAGATGATATGCTGAATTAATGTGATGCTCATTACAGTTTATTAAAGCAAACTGAAGTGCATTTGTCAAGGAGCATGTCCTGTGAATGCTCAGACAGCGTTTATACCTTAGAGGCTGCCCAAGGCTTTTCTTCTCTCATCAATATTTTTCTTCCATTCGAAAGAAGTCTTAGTATTATACAGTTTTCTTTGATTATTGTTTTAAGTTATGTGTGTGTGTATTTTATATGATAAATATGTATTTACAAATTCTTTTCATCTTTTATATTCAGACACTCAAAAAATTGACATATGATTTGACCATGACAGTAGACAAATAAATTGATGGATATCCTGTTGAGCTGCAGTGACTGACTTCTTTTAGTTTACCGAAAAACAAATACTGTTGCTTAAAATGTTATTTGCAATTTTCTGAGACAGCTTTTTGATGTACATTTTCATAATCCATAACTATTATGATGGAGTTCGTATGATATTTAAATAAAACACAACTATAAAATGTTTATCCCACAATTGCCAAGGAGAAATAGAATTGTATCAGAAATGCAGATTGTGTTTAGATTGCATTGGGAACATGGACAATAATACTGACCTCACTTTAACATATTATCCAACAAAAATCAAGCACACTTAATTTTAAAGTGTTTTTTCCTATCTTAAAAAGCCTAAATATAACTTGCAGATCCATGAATATGTAACGTAGCTCTGCCTCCACTCATTCACACTAAAATTAACTTAAAAAGAGCTGCCAACCAATCATTTGGTGCTAAATTAGGTCACGGGTAAAGGGAAGCACATTAGTGTCTGCATCCTCCAATCACTTTTCACTTCTTTCAAGTCTGATCTGGAAATGGTCATGTAAGAAGTCTTTCAAACAGTAGGTAAAAATTTCATCAACTTTAAAAGTTTAGAAGTCGAGGAAGTAAACTGTAGTTGGGCACATGAGGGAGCAGATTAAAAAACACCATCTTTGATTTTAGGCACGTTTGATTATAAACTTGATAGTTTAATTATTATATACATTGCTTTTTGGGTTTGAACAAACATTATATATTCGTAAAAGGAGTGTGACTTCCCCCATCATCGCAGATTGGACTTTCATTTATGGCTCTTACCTCCTTGATAAGTACCTGGTGCAAGTATCTGTACTGGAGCACCAAAGTAAGGAGAGCCTTTCCCACACATCCAGCAAGCCTTCTTCAGGCAACATCCATTATGCCTTTCATTTCATCAGCCACGCCCCCTGCTGCATAGCCAACCAAACAATCACGTTCACAGATCTTTACAGCTTCATTACCCAATTCTTTGCCTCAGATTCCGCCATCTTAATTTCACCCACACCTGTTTCTGTAACCTGGACACTATTTGTTTGTTCTCTGTCTTTTATTTGTCGTCAGGTGTTGTCATAAGTTTGCTATAGGTTTGACCGCTGTTCCCAAGGATGTGGTAAACATAACCTGTACCTGTGGATGGGACCTGTTTTTAGCATATTTTTTGCAGTGGATATATTATATATCAGTTGTGGTCTGGTGGTTAGAGAATCCGTCTTGTAAGCAGAAGATTGCGAGTTTTCAAGCCCGATTCAAAATATTCATATTTTATAATTTCATGGTATCAACACATCTCAAAAAAGTTGGTACAAGGCCATTTTTTTTACCACTTTTTACCACTGTGGCATTTACCACTGTGGCATTTTTCTATGGGTGAAAGATCTGGACTGCAGACTAGCATTTTCAATACCCAAGTCCTTCTTCTACGCAGCCATGATGTTGTAATTGATGCAGTATGTGGTCTGGCATTGTCATGTTGGAAAATTCAAGGACATCTGGATGGAAGCATATGTTGTTTTAGAACTTGGATATACCTTTCAGCATTGATGGTGCCTCTCCAGATGACTAAGCTGCCCATGCCACACGCACTTATGAAGCTGCATACCTTTAGAAAGGCGGCTTAAGAACTGAGCACTGATATCAACTTGTCCTATTTAGTCTGGATGACATGCCGTCCCAGTTTTCTAAAAAGAACTTAAGATTTTGATTCATCTGACCACAGAACAGTTTTCCTCCAGCTGTTCCTTTTACGTACATTAACTTTTCCAACGTCTTATTGCACATGTCCCAACTTTTTGGAATATGTAACTATCATAAAATCCAAAATGAGCCAAAATCTGTCATGATATTTCAAAATGTTAAATTTCAACATTTGATATTATGGGCATTCTATTGTGAATAAAATATAAGTTTATGAGATTTGTAAATTATTGCATTCATTTTTGTTTACAGTTTGTACAGTAGCCAATCTTTTTTCGAATTGGGTGCAAGCAGACTGAAGTTCCCTCTACACTTCATCTATCGTCCTTCCCTTGTGTGTAGCACTATTAACTTAGTAAGTTTCAAACCACAATTTGTTTTTAGTTTTTGGTAAAATCAGTTTGTAGGGATAAAATAATCAGCAATAGTTTAAAGCAATACTGAAAATATTTTCACGACAAGGGTCATTAAAATCTCAACTGTGATTTTCTCTCTTATCGGTTGGGTTTCTATGCAAAATCACAGCATTCTCCTAGGAAATGTCTTCCAAACCCTGCCATTTAAAAAGACAATTCTCAAACATTTATTACTAGAAGGAGAGTCGTATTCTAATTAAAATCCTCTCAAGTGGCTGAAAATATTACTGGATAACTGAGAAATGACCTTGTTAGATTTACCTTCTTATTTTAGCATACTCATGTGACATTAAATGCAGAAAGATGTATTCTCAACGGGGGAAACCCTAAATTCCTAGATTATAATTGACAATTTTTTTCTATACTTAAGATACAAACCTGAGTAATGATAGTGTCAAATGATAGTATAATGCCTAATGATCTCAGTGTGAATGAAAATGTCTACAAGCACAGCCCATAGAGACTTAACCTTGAGTTGACTTTCAAGTAATCAGGGGACTAACAGCAGTTAGTGGTTTCAATGCCTACATACTATTTATATAAATTACATAAATTTACACGAATTTGATATACATTTTTCTCAATGTTCTTAAATAAGGGCATGTGTCAGACCTGAGAGAGACACAACCAAAAAGTATATTATTAAGTGCACTCAAAATGGAAAACCAGCTGTGATAGCAAAAGAAGAAAGCTTTTCAAAAACAGATAGATTCAACAAACTCAACTTTGTAGTTTCCACACTATACTGTTGGGAAACGCATCACACCACAATAATGTGTTGTCCGACTTGGTAAACAAGCCATGTGTTGAGCCTGGCCACACTTTTCATAGGCCAGGCTTACCCCTCCTATGGACAAAACCAGCTACTAATAAATCATTTAACATAATTCTGCCTAAAACACACATAATTATCATGTAATTAACGTATATATTAAGGTACACTAATATAGTAACATCATTATTAATACTTAATTCTGAAGTACAATCTATATAGTGCAATATATAATATAAAACCATGATAATAATAACATTTGGGGTACCCTTAGATAAGCAAATAGTTTTATATTTTGATGACATCAAAATCATGCAGCCTACATGAGCTTGAGTTTGCCAGTTTTTATCCCAGCAACTTAACTTAAACCAAGAACCATTAACCAAACCAATTGACAAAACTTCTCAATTCAATATTTAACCAATATCTAAATGTGTGCATGCTTGTGGTTGTATGTGCGTGTGAATTGTCAGTGTTGTTGCTTGCAGCAAGGTGAAAGATCACATCTTCACAATAATTAAATTAAAATTAAAATAAAATAAAAAAATAGGCTTTAGCCAAAATTATGGGCTTTCTTTTGGATGTTAAACTTCCCCATTTATTGAACTTTCTGTGAAATCCTTAGTGCCTTATTTTTAACATAGAAGAATTTAAACAATTCTATTTCAATTGTTTACATGGGAATGATGGCATTTAAGTGACTGCAGAGCTGTTCAAAGGGATGAATGTAATGGACATCACAATGATAACAAACAATACAGCATGACAAGATTTAAAGTTCATAAACTATCTATAGATTAAGTTAATCAATTTAACCCATACTCTGTGGGAATATTTTTTTCAGGTTAATGATTGAAGGCACCTCAATAAAGGAATTCAGCTATTTGTACACGTCTGTACACTGTTTTTTGCGCAAGTTCTGCACAAGTGTGTGATTGTATTTGGTATTTGTCTTGGTTGCAAAGAAAAACAAAGTAAAGTTAACTTCACACACCATGGAAAAAAACTGGTTAACTGTAAAATTCAAAGTAAATAGTGCAGAGATCATTACCAATGCGTTACTAGATTCAGGGGAAGTTGAAAAGTTCATGGATGTTGGTTTTGCATGGGGGATTACGATCACTCTAATCCCATGAGCTTCTCCTCGCAATGTGAAAGCAGCTGACAGAAGACCCCTAGGCACGGGCAAAGTTGAGAAGCAAACACAGTCTCAACCGTGTGATTCTTCACAACACCCAGTATTACTTGGACTTACATGGTTTCAACGACATAACCCTTGTATTGCTTGGCAAGATGGACAAATCGAGAAATGATCAAGCCAATGTATCCAACAGTCTATCCATGTCCTCCATTACCATTATCTGTCATTACTGCGTCAGTGGGTGATGAAGAACCTGTCTGTCTTAACATACCTTCTGAATACCTAGATCTAAGCGTTCAGCATGTAACAGGCCACCAAATTACCACTCCATCGTACTTACTGTACAATTGTGCTACTGAGTTAATCCCCCAGTCTGTTCCTACCAAGGCTCATATATTTCCGTTATCCGAACAAGAATCAGAGGCTGTGGAGAAGTATAAAGAAGTGGAACTAGCCAAGGGTTTCATCCGTCCAGATCTTCTTCCATGTGTCGATTAACATGGATTAAACCAGGTAACAGTGAAATTCTGTTACTCTTTACCCCTTTTAACCACAACTTCGTAGTGCTAAGTTCTTTACTAAGCTTGATCTGAGGAGTGCTTATAAAATTAAATTGCATCAAAGAGGGAGATAAATAAAACACATTCTTAACCAGTGAGGGCTATAACGGGTACCTGGTGATACCATTCGTTTTAGCATACAGTCCAGCAGGGTTTTAGTCATTACTCAATTATGTGTCCTGTGATATGTTGAACTGATGGGTTGTAGTATATGTAGATAATATCCTCATCTACTCTTAATCAAGGCAGGATAACACTAAACATGTGAGGGCAGTTTTTAACTCTCTTTTGAGGGAAGGAGTAAGAAGCACTCTCGGACATTGGCCGCTTTGCAAGCAAACAATGACCTTCGTTCAAAATTCATCTCGGCACAAATGCTTCATCATCCCAATCCAGATTTTCATTTTACAATAGAAGTAGATGCATTTAATTCAAGGATCAGAGCCGTACTTTCTCAACGCAAAAGATCTGTGCCTTTTACTCTCATAAACTTATTGCATGCTCACTTACCACCAAGGTTCAAAGAACATTAAAGCTGATTTTCTGTCTACATAGTATGATGAAGATACCTCGTCTAAGCCCTCACATTGTCCTACATTTTATCACAGAACAGCCTGTTTCACAAGAAAACAACATTATATGTTATTGTTGCCAATTAATTCCTCTAAGTGACACACTTCAGACGGAGGATCCCAATTCACCTTACCGGTATTGTCTTCTATATTTTAACAAATAAATCTTGATATTAATATCCCTTCTGGATATCCTCCTCAAAGGAACGGCCAGACAGAGCAATTAAATCAAGACTTGACCAAGTTCTTACGATGTTTCTGCAATTGCAAATAAAGAGGACTGGAGCCAGCAGGGAGGGGGCTATGTCATAAATTCCATCGTCTCAGAGTCTCTTGTTTGCCAGCAAAGGAATACTGCATCACCGAAATACTAAACAGTACATTTCCCATTGTTCTCTAATTACACCCTTACCTGCAGCTCATCAACTGGTCTATTTAAGTAAGCCAATATTTACCAGTCTTGTTTTGCCTTGGTGAACATTTCTGAGTTTTTTGGTAATTATCTAGATTGTGTACTCTGTTATTAACATTCGATTGAAACTTTGAATTTGTGATACTTATGTCAATGTACTTGTTAGTTTACTATATGAATGATGCTCGGGACTTAATTGGCCAACTTTCTAGTTTATCAAAGTATACTTTTGAGTATATTTCAAGTGTAACAATATTGTAAAATTCAGGTTTTCAAATGTACGGTAAGTACCCCAGAAGTCACCTTCAAGGAATGCTGAGTTTACTAGTTTATTACTACTAATGCATTGTCTGTGCACTGCTAGTTCACCTGACAATGCACTGCTAGTAAATTTAAAGGTTGGCCTACAGTTAACTCTACTTAAAGCCCATTTTCAGGTTATAAAATCTTTGCAGATGTGTCCTCAATAAGTCAGCAGGTTTTAGCCCTCAATCATGAAGGGTAATATATATTGTAATAACAATATTTTCAAGACAACATTTTTGTCATCTATAAAACGAAATGTACGTTTTTATATTTGATGCACAACAGTTAATTACTTGTGTAATGTGAAGATTACAGACAAAAAGTGTATGTAAAGTATACTTATTACTTAAATTATAAGTATATCGAGTATCTTAATAGATAAAAAATACTTAAACATATTCTTTTCGCTATGAATGTAGTGAATAATGAATGTGGTTGAAGAACTGGTTTTGTTACATTTCTCAAAATATATTTGCATGTATACAATCAAACAAAGCAATATATAATAAATAAAATGAATAACTCATTCATTAATATATAAGCAATAAAATGAATAACTCACTTTTTAATCGTTCAATATATATATATTCTCTTGTCTTGGTTTAGATCCTTATAAAAATGTCAAGAAAGCTGTGATCCAGCAGTGAATGTGTCCTTTTAATCGAACAGTCTGTGTTTAGATAGCTCTAAAAGCATTGCTTAAATAGACTGAAAACATATATAATGGTATATGTGGGAAGCTATGTAGAGAATTCTCACAACAAATTGAGAAAAAATATCTGTAACTTAACTGTATATTTTTAACATTGCTTTCATTCACCAGATCTTTTGAATTTCATGAATTATTTTCTCCCCATTACACAACGATTGAATACTAGTTTTCACACATTGAGTTATTTGGTATTGGTATACTTACATAGTTCCCTTTCTGTCGGTCTCTCGACGTTGTGTCGAAGAACGACAGTATGGGGTTCGCTCTTGAGAACCAATCGACTCTGACTATATTTAAAAGGCCAATGAAATTTGGCGAATGAAATTTGCATGCCATGCCCCGCCCCGGACATCCGGGTATAAAAGGGGAGACGGCGTGCTCATTCATTACCTTTTTTTCTTCGGAACCAGGCGGATGACTTCGAGTCTGAAGCAAGAATCGACTTCTGGCGATCATCTTCCTGCTGGTTTCACGACGCGGTTTGCAGCGGACTGTCCATCTTCGGCTCCCCTGAGCGTCCAGCAGAAGACAGAGAGTGTCTTCTCTTTCTTAAAAGAGCAATTTCTGAAACAGCGTGTTGCCTCATGGCGCATAGCTGTTCCCTTGGTTGCGGCAAGCTTGTCCTAGATGGGGACACCCATGATGTCTGCCTCATGTGTTTGGGTCTCCAGCACGCTGAGGCGGCATTTATGGGACCGACCTGCCCGCATTGCGAGCAGATGTCGATCAAGACGTTGCGGTCAGGGGTGGCTTCTTTCCTTGGAGAGCGAGCCACCATTTCGTCAGCTCCCTTTGGATCGCTGGCTGCGGCTACGGCACGGTCAGCGGTCTCGAGGAGCGGCGTCCGTGATTACGAGGGCACTATAGATGCCACCCCGTCAGCCTCTGGCTCGCGGAGCGTCTATACCTCGGCACGCTCGTCTACCCCATCAGTGAGAGACGGTACGCTGTCTCTCGCTTCCCTCCGGGATGAGGACGAGCTGTCTGTCGCAGCATCGGAGGGTGACCTGCTAGCCTCGGATTCGGAGGATATCCTGGAGCTTCCGCCTCCGGCGGGCAAGTCCCGGGATGATCCGGATCCTGAGATGGCGGCCATGCTTTCCCGGGCCACCGCGAGCATTGGGCTTCAGTGTACGGCTCCGTCGTCACCCCAACGTTCGCGGCTGGACGCATGGTACCTGGGGTCCGAGCGGGGCGCAAAGCCACGCCCGATCCCAGTGCCATTCTTTCCGGAGGTGCACGAAGAGATTACGAAGTCGTGGAATGCGCCGTTCTCGGCGCGTACACGGCAGACGGGCCCTTCCACCCTCACTTCCCTCGATGGGGGGGCAGCAAGGGGTTACGTTGACATACCCCAGGTGGAGCGGGATGTTGCGGTGCACTTGTGCCCTCAGACCGCTTCTACCTGGAGGGGTCAGCCGAAACTTCCATCCAAGGCGTGTAAGATCTCTTCAACCCTCGGGTCGAAGGCTTACGCTGCCGCTGGACAGGCTGCTTCCTCGCTCCATGCCATGGCCATCCTGCAGGTCCACCAGGCTAAGGCTCTTAAGGAGCTAGACGAGGGAAGTTCTGACCCCGCAGTTCTGCAGGAGCTGCGCACTGCGACTGACCTGGCCCTTCGGGCCACTAAGGTTACGGCACGTGCCTTGGGTCGGACGATGTCCACTTTGGTGGTCCAAGAGAGACACCTCTGGCTTAACCTTGCGCAAATGCGTGAGGCCGAGAAAGTCCGCTTTCTCGATGCCCCCATTGCGCAGGGTGGGTTGTTTGGAGACACGGTGGAGAACTTCTCTCAGCAGTTTTCCGCCATGCAGAAGCAGACGGAGGCTATCAAGCATATCCTCCCTCGCCGCAGCCAGGCCGCCCCCGTGCCGTCTAGGCTCCATGCATCGTCTGCTCCCAGACAGCCTCGCCCCTCCCAACCGACCACTCCGGTTGTATCTCCCCCTGAGGTGGCGACCCGGAGATCGGCGACCCGGAGGAGAGCGACTCCTCCCAGTCAGCAACCACCCCGCAGGAAGCGCGGGAAGCGGTCCTGACGGGAGGCAACCAGCGGAGGAGACACCACCATGCCCGGCCCAGGACATTCGATCTCCAAAGTGGCCGGTGCGGGACGATCCTGCCACGTCCCAACTTGTGCCGGGCCCTTTTCAGGGCCTGGCGCCCACTTTCTCTTAAAAAGAGCTGTTTCCTCCTCTGGTCTTAAAACTCAACCGTTATCACTCTCCGAGCGACGGTGTACGGTTACAAGACGTTTCGTCAGTCCGACCTGACGTTGCGTCAACCCGACCCAACGTTGCGTCACGACTAGACGTTGCGTCACATCGGCGGAATTGCAGTCAGACACACGCTCAAACAGACGGTGTGCCACACTGCAAATCCCACAGGCAGGTAAGTACTCAGGACAGCAAGCCCCTAGGGGATCCGTCCCCAGGCAGAGCGGCTATCCTGAGAGCCACAGAACCCCCTTCCATGGAGATGATGAAGGAGATCGTTCCTCTGGTCCCGCTTGCCCAACGACTGCACGCATGGTCCATGCTAGGCAGACCGGGGCGGTGGCTAGACCGAACGATCCGTCTCGGCTATGCAATCCAGTTCGCCAGACACCCTCCCAAATTTCAGGGAATCCTTCATACCTCGGTACGAGGGAAGGATTCCGCCGTCCTTCGGGCAGAGGTGGCGACTCTTTTGGCAAAAGAAGCGATCGAACCCGTTCCCATGGCCGAGATGTCGTCGGGCTTCTACAGCCTGTACTTCATCGTCCCCAAGAGAGGTGGAGGGCTGCGCCCAATTCTGGACCTGCGTTCACTGAACAGGTGTCTATACAGACTACCGTTCAGAATGCTAACACAGAAGCGCATCCTCGAGGGATCAGACACGGGGATTGGTTCGTGGCGATCGACCTGAAGGACGCGTACTTTCACGTCTCGATACTTCCTCGGCACAGACCGTTCCTACGGTTCGCCTTCGAAGGTCGGGCGTACCAGTACAAGGTCCTGCCCTTCGGGCTGTCCCTATCTCCCCGCGTCTTCACGAAAGTCGCGGAAGCCGAACTATCCTCCCTCAGAGAGCAGGGCGTGCGTGTACTAAACTATCTCGACGACTGGCTCATCTTGGCTCACTCGCGAGATCTAGTATGTACACACAGGGACATGGTGCTTCAGCACCTAAGCCGATTGGGTTTACAGGTCAACCGGGAGAAGAGCAAGCTCGCCCCAGTGCAGAGCATCTCTTATCTCGGTATGGAACTAGACTCTGTCACCATGTTTGCACGACTCACGGAGGAGCGTGCTCAAGCCTTGCTGCGAAGCCTGAGCAAGCTCAGGCGTCCAGTGGTCTCCCTGAAATATTTTCAGAGGCTCCTGGGGCATATGGCATCCACGACTGGGGTTATCCCACTCGGGTTGATGCACATACGACCACTTCAGCATTGGCTTCAGAGTCGGGTTCCGAGGAGCGCGTGGTGCACAGGCACCAGGCGGATTGCCATCACGCCTCAGTGTCGGAGCACCCTAGCCCTATGGTCCTCCAGGACCTTTTTACGAGAGGGAGTACCCCTCGGACAGGTTTTGAGGCGCTTTGTGGTGACAACGGACGCCTCCCTGTTGGGCTGGGGAGCAGTGTGCAACGGGCATGCAGCTTCAGGTCGATGGACGGGTCCCCGACTGTACTGGCATATCAAATGCCTGGAGTTGTTAGCGGTCATGCTCGCCCTCAGGAGGTTTCTACCTCTAGTGAGAGGCAAGCATGTGCTGATCCGCTCTGACAGCAGGGCCGCGATAGCGTACATCAACCGCCAAGGCGGGATGCGCTCGCGCCGCTTGTCACAACTTGCCCGACGCCTCCTCCTCTGGAGTCAGCAGAAGATAAGATCTCTGCGAGCCGTATTTCTCCCAGGCTACCTGAACCAGACAGCCGACGCGCTCTCTCGTCAGACGCCGCCTCGAGGAGAATGGCGACTCCATCCTGGGACGATCCGGCTGATAGGGGAACTGTTTGGCCAGGCACAGGTGGACCTGTTGCCTCGCCAGACAACACCCATTGCCCTCTGTGGTACTCCTTGACCGAGGGCTCCCTCGGCACGGATGCCCTAGCGCACAGCTGGCCCCGGGACAAGTGGAAGTACGCCTTCCCCCCAGTGAGCCTTCTTGCACAGGTCCTGTGCAAGGTCAGGGACGAGGAACACCAGGTCCTGTTAATTGCGCCATACTGGCCCAACCAGGCTTGGTTCGCAGAGCTAATACCTCTAGCGATAGCTCCCCCCTGGCCCATTCCCCTGCGGAAGGACCTTCTGTCCCAGGGGAAGGGTACGGTATGGCACCCGCGACCAGACCTCTGGAATCTCCATGTCTGGTCCCTGGACGGGACGAGGAGATCCTGAACGAATTGCCTCCGGCGGTGTCGGACACAATTGTTCAAGCGAGGGCACCAACCACGAGGCATTTATACGCTGCAAAGTGGCGCATCTTCTCGTCCTGGTGCTCTTCACACGGTGAAGAGCCCGGAGCATGTGCGATCAGTGCAGTGCTGTCCTTTCTCCAGGAGAAACTAGAAGACAACCTTTCGCCATCTACGCTCAAGGTATATGTTGCCGCGATTGCCGCACACCTTGAGCTGGTGGAGGGTAAGTCTCTCGGACAGCACAGCCTGGTCACAAGGTTCCTCAGGGGTGCGAGGCGGGTTAATCCCCCGCGTCCACGCTCCATACCCTCTTGGGATCTCGATGTGGTCCTAGCGGGCCTTTCCGAGACTCCTTTCGAGCCCCTAGTAGAGTCTGACCTTCCTCGTCTCACGGGGAAGACAGCACTCCTAGTAGCACTCGCCTCTATCAAGAGGGTAGGGGACCTACATGCACTCTCCATGTCCGACGAGTGCCTACAGTTCTTACCACCCCTTTTCGGGATCAGGTAGTGAACCTGCAGGCGCTCCCCACGGGGGAGGAAAACCCAACTCCTTCAGTGCTGTGTCCGGTACGAGCATTACGCTTCTACCTGGAACGCACGCAGAGCTTCAGGAGCTCTGAGCAGCTTTTTGTCTGTTATGGAGGTCAGCAAAGAGGGAGAGCTGTCTCCAAACAGAGATTGGCACACTGGATCGTGGATGCCATTTCCATGGCTTACCGATGCCAGAACCTGCCATGCCCGCTCGCAGTGAGGGCTCACTCTACTAGGGGTGTAGCCTCCTCGTGGGCATTGGCTCAGGGCGCCTCTCTGGCAGACATCTGCACAGCTGCAGGTTGGGCTACGTCCAACACCTTTGCAAGGTTTTATAACCTCAGGGTGGAACCAGTATCAGCTCGGGTTTTACGCAGGTAGAACTAGCCACTGGCCGGGCGTACGCCTGCGAAAGAGCCTTCTCCCCTTTTCAGGTGAGTCCAGTGCCCTAATCTACCTCTCTACTTCCCCTACGGGTGAGTATAGGTAACCTAATTCCATCACTCAGCACCTCCATGGTAACAGGCCGGGCGGAGCGGACCTTGTAACCAGGCTGGACATCGGAGTGAGCTGCCCTTTTCAGGTGAGCCCCTTTCTTCAGCCAGTGCTCCGTACGTAGTGGCTCCCCCCTCAGGGGTGGCCCCGTACGATGTAATTCCTTCACCAGAATTTTCCCATTAGGTAAATGTGTGATCTCCCTCACGTGGTGCTCCCAAAATACAGGTAGCAATGCACACTAATTTTTCCATGAGTTTTCTGCCCTTATCAGGTGAGACCATTGGTACATCTCCACATGTTAACCTCCCTACGGTAGGATGTGGCCTCCGTAACGCACTCCCTCCTTGAAGGGGCCGCGTTTCCCAGTGCAGTTCACGGTCGGGCGGCTATCTTGCTGTAGAGATAGGAAGGCCGTCGCCCGTGGAGACCGGTGGTAAGTTACCTCTCACCTTTTTGTTAAAAAGCTCTGGGACGTGTTACCATTTCCCCACTGGAAGGTTACGCTCTTGCGTAGAAGCACAGACCTTGGACCCCCTCGAGCCTGTCAGGGTCGCTCCGCTAGAGATCGTGACGCAGCACAGCGCCGTGGCGTGTTACATAGGAACCCCATACTGTCGTTCTTCGACACAACGTCGAGAGACCGACAGAAAGGGAACGTCTAGGTTACTATTGTAACCCCGGTTCCCTGATGGAGGGAACGAGACGTTGTGTCCTTTCGTGCCACGTCGCTGTGCTGCTCGCTGCAGCGATCGTGAGTCATCCTTACGTTCCTCAGCACAAAAGGTAATGAATGAGCACGCCGTCTCCCCTTTTATACCCGGATGTCCGGGGCGGGGCATGGCATGCAAATTTCATTCGCCAAATTTCATTGGCCTTTTAAATATAGTCAGAGTCGATTGGTTCTCAAGAGCGAACCCCATACTGTCGTTCTTCGACACAACGTCTCGTTCCCTCCATCAGGGAACCGGGGTTACAATAGTAACCTAGACGTTTTTCTTACAACTATATAACAGTAATCTCACTATAATATTATCATCTTTATAAAAAAGTGAAAGTGACTTTTTACTGCATCACAAATTTTGTAAAAACAATTAGCCCACTGAAAAACCTGATGAAAGTGCTCTTGTTATTGGTGATTCTATTGTATGGAACATGAATATAGAGACACCAGCCACCATAGTCAAATGTTCAACGGGAGCCCAAGCGCAAAATTTAAATGTGCTGGCTAATGCTAAATGTAAATACAGTAACATAATTATTGTTATTATTCATGCCGGCACTAATGATGTTCGACTTTGCCAGTCAGAGATCACTAAAAATACCTTTAAAGAGGTGTATGAACTTGCAAGCACTCGCATGTCAGACACTGATTCATAGCAGATTGTCATAAAAATGGCTGGATGTCTAAGGGATGCCCACAGAATAATAATATTATAATATGGATAACTGGTCAAGTTTTTAAGGTAGACCTGACCTGTTGAAAAGAGATGGTCTTCATCCCTCCTGGGGTGGAGCTGCTCTTCTGTCTAGAAATATGGCAGTCTTAGAGTTTATACTAGAGCTGGAGCCCAGGTCAGAAAGCAGACAACTTGATGATAACATTATTTTAAATGAGTTCACCCCCAAGAATACAGTTATAAGGACTAGCTATTTCCGAAAAGTAAAGGGGGAGGTGTTGCTTCCATATGTAATGTTATTTTCAGGATTTCTCAGAGGACAGGTTTCAGGTATAATTTGTTTGAACTAATGGTGCTCCATATAACATTATCCAGCTATACAAGCGTGAATGATAAATCCCCTGTGGTGTGTGTTCTGGCTACTGTATACAGGCCAACAGGGCATCATACAGACTTTATTAAAGAGTTTGGTGATTTTACATCCGAGCTAGTTCTGGAAACTAACACAATTCATGTTGTTTAAAGACAATATTCAGTTTGTTCAACTGTTCCTTAAATGCTTACATTTATTTTCACACAAAGTTTATCTCGTACCGAAATCTATTTTACAAACAATAAATTACACCAAGCCCATTTTATTTATTTAAGAAAAATTGATTTGAGCAAAAGGTAAATCATTTTGGTTATTGCATGATGTAAGTGTGTATTTGTGTTTAAAGTTTAGAAAAATTTCACAGGATGCGTGCGAAGAAAACCCAGATGCAACCCCAATGCCATGTGTCTCACACAAAACACACAGGCTTGCCATGATTCTGCCAAAATCTGGAATACCATTACCAAGAGAGGCAAAATCATGGCAAAAATTTAATTAAAGTACTGGAAAATGCTTGTAAAGAGAGAATAAGAAAAGTATGAGGTAAAAGAAAAAGAGACTAATCTAAAAAAATAAAGAGGTCAAATATGGCAGGCCTTAAGAAAAGGACAATGCAATTCAGCCAGTTGGTCAAGAGAAGGTCAGTTAGGTCTGATGGTGATGATAAAAGCATGATGACAAGCAGACCAATAGCCAAGTAGGAGGACACTCTGATAAGTTATTTATAGCATGCATTTAACCCACCCAAATAAACAATTTGAAAATGAATTGGTCTGCTAATGAAATCCAATGACAAAACGGTTTTACCCAGTCTCTGTGTTTGGTCATATTTTTTTACTTTCTACTTTTGAACATCTCAATAAGCAGCATATTTACTTTACTTACTTCACTAGATTTGAAAAAGAACATTTGTATAACACAACTATTTTCCCCAGACTTTCAATAGCCTTGAGACCAGACTGAAATAGCCCTCAAATTGTTGGTCTCTGGCTCAAGCTTGACTTTCCAGTGTAATAGCGTGTCTAGAGGCACTCTCAGAGCTGGCTGGTGGTTGATGAGACAGGCCCATGCTGAGATGAGCCACTCCAGGATGACAGCCTGCTGTAGTCCCTGTCATCAGCCCAGCCAACAGAAAGCGACAGTCATACGGTAGGAGACAGTCTATCCAGTGCTCTGTGTTCAGCTCCAGCAGGCGATACAAGTAATATTTCTGCGGTAGAGACTAAGAAACACTCACAGCTCCGTCACAGTCAAATGACTCATGATGAATATATATATTGTGGATCATATGGAGGAGTATTGGTAAAGATATTGATTAAAATATAAAGCTAATAAGCAATTTGCAAATTAGCAACTGTCTGGCAAATACATTAAAGACAAATACAAATACAGTGTGTTTGTTTACATGTGAGCTCCTGTTTATAAATCACATAAGACCTGCTGCCAATTATTTAAATCTCAGTGTCTATTTATAAATCTCTTCTTGCAAAACCTCAAAATATCTCCAGCAAGGCAGAAAGAAACAGAGACAGTTTTCATCATCTGTCTCTGAAATTCGTGTAGCCGTCTGACTGATGACATTCACGGCATTATGCAGGTGAAACTCACAAGTACCTGTTGGAGCTTTCCATGGTGGTATGTGATTATCTGTGGTTTCTCTGCACTTCAGAAACTTAGACGCCTGGTTGTCCCAGAATAGTAGAAAGTTTGTCAGTTTTGAATGAGACCAGGAGGTGATTATGTCACCTCTCCCAGCGTTTCATTTACAGGTTTGAAAAAAAATTAATTTATTCCTCTCTTGGATGACAGTTTCTGTCAGCTTTTACAGCAAATACTGTAACACATTTGTTCCTTGAAATAATCTGAAATTAGTTTTTTTTATCATTTATATTGTTCAGACATGTTAACCAGTTTATAAAATGCAAACAAAAGCAAACAACAGATGGGAATTAATGTGGACAGTGGTTTAGTAAATCCCAAGCTTGTAATCACAGTTATATAAACTGCTCAAATTGTATGCTCTCCTTTAGGGGCATAGCCCATCAGTTTGCTTCTGCCTGCATGCTGAAACATCAGGACTCCTGATATATTACCCATGGAACATTGTCCAGACGTCTTGGTAATTGGGGTAATTTAAATTTTTTTTTTAAATATATGGCTGACGTTGGTTTTGGAGTGCATATGAGGGCTTTTATGCAACCATACATTTTTAAACCAAAGAAAGACATATTCAAGTGAAAATGTTTGTGTTAACATATTTAAGTGAAAATGTAAATTGTGGCTTCTTGGAGCACTAGACTTGCAGTGTGTTGGAACAAATATCGATGCATTTCATTCAATTTCTTTTAAATAATATTATCTCATGATTTCATTTATCAGTAATATTTTGGGTTGTTTTGACAAGTCTTGTAAATTAGTTTTAAAGCAGAAATGTGTGACTGCTGGTGGGTTACGTTTACAATATAGGCTGCATAAGTTTGCTTGTCTGATGACTTATACTGAAGATATGAAAAAACAGAAGCCTAGATTTGTGTTTTTGCATTTTTATAATGTTTTGTCTCTGTTGTGATATCAGTAATACTGTATATATATAGGTATGTTTTATAATGAAAGCTTAACCCATGTACAAACTTTAGACAACATGTGTGCTTACCTCATGATAATAAATGTGTGCAAATGACTTTTCGTATATAGCAAATTATAAATTGTTCATTTAAAACACCTTTAGATATCTTATAGCCTCCGTACATACATATTATACACCCTGCCGTGCAATAAATGTGTGCAATTCTTCCTCTCTGATATTTCACATATAGCACCTTATAACTTTTATATTTATAAAACGTCTGTAAATTGTCTGTATTCTATTCCATCTGGAGTTCTCCTGTCCCGTTTCATTTCTATCATTTTGTGTTAAATACTTTTTTTTTACTTTTCGTTTCCTATGTTACTTGTCACTTTTCATGTCTCTTTACATTGTGTAGTGGAAGCTTCTGTCACCAAGACAAATTCCTTGTGTGTGTAAGCACACCTGGCAATAAAGCTCATTCTGATGAAGGTTCCACCTGGCAGGCCTGTTTCACAAAATCGTCTTTAACAACCGAAAATGAGAAATTGGGAATTGGAAAATACTAATATTAACAATTTTACACTCATTTACAGACATCACGTTTGTGAAAAAGTTGGACACAGAGAAGGAAAAGATGGAAACAAAATGCACATTGTCTATATTACAGTTACAATTATAGTTTAGGTCTATCTTTTATATATCTTTTAATGTATTTGTTTTGTATGACTGTGTTGGCAGTAGTGTTTTACATAATTCACATCTTTGTGTAGATTTGTGTTTATTCGGCTCATGATGTTTTAATGTTTGTGTCTAAAGTTGCCAAACAATTTTTTAAAGTGTCAAATAGTTGAAGTGTTTGTTCATGAAATGTATGTTTGTGACATTTTGACATTAATGTTAAACATCATTACTATAATGACATGAGTATAATTTGACATTTGCTTTCGCCCTCTACATGCGTGGCTATCCATAAGATACTATTCACTTGGGAAATGCCTACATGCATTAAAAATTAGGACAAAATAAAAACTGATTTGCTTGTGACTTGTCATATTTTACCTTATCCCTAAATGCACCTGTTTGCAAAACAGCTTGAGCGTTCTAACACATATCTGCAGATTCGTACCTGTCCATGGTGCTGAAATGAAATGGTGCTTTAAAATAAATGACAAAACATATGAATCCTTAATGAGTTGCCGATAAGATGAAGGGTACAGAGTGTTCTGTATTGAGGATGCTGAGACAGACTATCTCTAGGCAAATGAAAACTTTCATGATGCACATGTCTGCACGGCCACGTGCGAAACGTGCAATGATGCACGACATCTGGCTCCTTTTCCCAGGTTTTTGTCCCCATCCTCCTGCAGGGAACAGACCATGACCGTGAACATGCACCTGCACGGAAGGAAACTTGATGTTGCAGCTGTTGCTCGGGTTGCATCAGGTTAAAGTTAAACTACACTGATGTGATCGCCGTACATCTCATTGCCATTCCCGTCAGTTATTCTTCAATCTCACGCATGACTGCATGCACACGAAGACGCTGCGGATGGTGTAGCAAACCCATCTTAATGTGTCAGATCTTTCCCAGCAGCTCTCCATAAGTCCCGTTGCTCGTGGCCTGTAAAGAACGGCAGTGATTTCAGAGAGCTGCGCTATTTTTCAGCACGTTTTAAACCTCATCCTCCAGCTTTGAGTTTGGCTCAAATGATGAGAAAAAAAGAAGACGGAATCGTGAAAGCTCTTCTGCAGATGCGCTGTAAGGACTGCGGATCTTCTTAAGCCTTTGATTGCAAAAATAGCTGTGCAATATTCCAGGCGGTGACTCGGTGAGAACAGGGCTTTGTAAAGACTGCTTCAAGGAGATTTTTCTGGAGTCGTCGGGATTTTGGGGGTAAGAGATATATGCATGCGCATTCATTACATTGCACGTTGTTGCATGCAGCAATGCTTTGCGTTTTACGCGGTGACACTCAACAATGTCGTAATTAATAGCACGATCACTGTGATGATGGCTGCGATGCGGTTTGCATTGCATCCGATGCAGACAGACGTAATGGATGAACGCGTGAAAGAAACCAGAGATCGGGGGCAGAATGAACGTAATAGGATTTGATTTGCCAGGCAGGGAAAACAGATTAAGTCGACAGCAGTGCAAGTTCAATTGTGCTGCATGTGAAAATGGGGCGGATTGGTCTTCCGATGAGATATTGGGACCACCTTCCATTCTATAACACCGTCGCCATGGAAGTGATGTCATTTTGCATTCAAGCACGACCGTTCGCCTAAAGTGAACCAGGATTCAGCCGCAGTGTCGGCGTTTCTCGTCGATTCGAGCTCGGTAGATGCCCAAATTGCTGTAAACTGTGAAGAGTGTTTCGACGAAGAGTGCGCGAGAGTTGCGCGCAGCATCATCAGCATCAGCATCAGCATCAGCCTCCAGCTCAGATTCAACACAGTTCACATCTATGAGCATCTTCTCTTCTCGCACCCGATCAGTTTGCCATTGGCAAAAGTTTGACGATAAGGACTTTTCGCTGTAAGTGCACCCATGATTTGATGCTTGTGTTTTGGATTTTGTTCGAGTGGGGGCTGGGGATGCGGACCACAGGTACACCAGGAAACCCACAATGGATTCCAACTAGAACTTTTTCTTCCGTGTTCTGTTATTCTGCTGAAGTCGTGTAAAATGCATGATGTTTGCTGTGATGTTTTGACGGAGGCTGAACTTGGAGAAGACAGATTGCGCACCTAATTGCGCCAATTGAATCGCTTCACATGTTTAGAGACCGAGGCACGCAAGACTTAAACACTAATTTAGCCGCACAATCAGACGCGTTTGCGCATCGAACCTCAATATAGTGACCAGCTCTTGGGTATGCCATGTAAAGCGAGCGTGAATTTGGGCACGGTGGCGAGTGCCTCTGTGGGCGATCACGTTTGAACGCGGAGCTGTGAATCATTTTTGACGATGCTTAAGAAAGGATCGGCTCGCAGGTTGCGTGTGTAATGGTTTGTGTTACTGTGTTAGTGTCAGATAATCGACGGAATCAAAGCACACTTTGTGTATATTGTTGTTGTTTTATAACACGCTGTTGCACAGCCTTGTGTCGGCCCTAACAGAGGTAAGAGTGCATTGTTATTGCAAAATAAAATAAAAATATATTCTTGTGCAAGCGACCGTCGTGATTTTATTGTCATGAATAGCTGTTATTTTGAGTTGATGGTGTTAATGGTGATCATTCGTATTACTGTATACCATACGCATCTAAATTTGCTCTTATGTCTGAACGCACATTAAATAGTTTCCAAAGGGGATCATTTGTATGTAGAATTTAACACACTGAGAAAAGTGGCATAGGGTTTTGCTTCATGTTTCTATATAGATAATTACATGTGCAGTGGGCTGAATCTCAGATTGATGTGAATCAACAAATCAGATAACAGTGGCATCCAGACATTGATTTTAAACTGTCATGTTAAATATTGTTGATTATATATTACCTCTTATCACAAACATACAAGATGCATATTTTTGTTTTCTTCTGACCTAGATCTTACATTTTTTCTCTACTTTCAGGTGGAAATATTTTGCTTTGAAGATTCAAGTGTAAGGTGAACCCGTCTATTCATTAAAATATTAAATGAACACATATCTAGATATTTGCATTTATCTTTGTGTTTTCTCATATTTAGTGAGGATTAATCATTCGGGGAAGTATGTGGGGTGGAAGACAAGTGGCTTTGCTGTGGATTTGGGCCTGTTTACTATTTGCAAATGTTCTGGCTGGAAAAAGGTATGTGTATGCCCTGTAGTTGGTTAGTATTCCATTGACTTATTTTCGACTCTTATTAAGCATTTCTAGACTACATATGATATTCAGTTGCATTTATAAGCAGATAATCAGAGGTATTTGAACTGAAACTAAGAACAGATCTTAAAAGTGATATGTAAAAAGATAACTTTTAAGTGATACGTATTGATAATTTTAACTACAGGTATATTAAAGTCAGGCACACACACACTCACACACACACACACACACACACACACACACACACACACACACACACACACACACACACACACACACACACACACACACACACACAAACACACACACACACACACACACACACACGCACACACACATATTAATGTATATGTATTATCTGTAAGCGATAAGCATTCGTAAACTATTTATATGACTAAAACATACACACACAAATTTGTATTGTAGCAAAATTATTTACTTAATATTGTGATTAATAACAAGGTATAAGCAATTAAATATGACTTTGTGGCTGCCTTAAAGTCTATAAAACAAAATATCTTGCATGGTGCTGTGGAGCGCACACAAGTTTGTCATAGCATCCACACAAATACGCTACATAAAGTATGAAGGTGTATTAAGTATAGATGTTTAAATACAAACACATATTGTATCGTGAAAAGATTGCATTTCAGTATATTTGACTAAGGTATCAAAGATAACAGACAAAACGTTTATGCATTTGAAGATACTGTTAACAAATGCGCTTGTTACTGTACTGAAAATATATTGTGCATTCTGTCTTAATGATATTTGTCCTAAGGCACTTTGTGTAAGTGAACAAATAAGTTTGAGGTATTTTACACACTTGGTGTCTGTAAATTGATGTAACGTTTTTTTTAGATCAGTATTTCCCAATGACATCATAAGTGCTGTTGGTTTTGAATAATTTGTGCACTTTAACAAATGTGATTAGAGTTTTATGAAAAGTTTATTTTACAATAGCAAACTAAGTTTGTAGCATATGAAGTGTTTGCAGTATTGCAGACTTGGTCAGAATATAAGTTATATTTATAAGAACTATTTATGATAATATATCCTGTAGATGGGAGTTGAAAAATAGTCATTTGTAATGATAATGCATGTTCACAATTTGTAGATTTAACTCATAATATGGTTTGTTAAATAATTGTGATTTCATACAGCCGTAGCTTTCCTGCTTTAAACCTTTTCTGTAAGTTTGGATAGCTAAGAAAAACAATAGTATTGATATTCTCATGAATGTTTTATAACAAGGATAGAAAATGCCACAGGCATATGAGGTCTGGTTTGTACACGATGATATGTGACAGTGGAATCCCCACGGCATAATGGCGCTGGACAGCACTGTGCACTGTTTCTGTTCAGATGACCTGTAGATGGGGTTGATGTACAATGTTTATTGGAGATTTGTGTGCTATTAATAAGCGGAAAGATTTTGGAGAATTTTCGCATCTTTAAGTGTGCTTCCATTCTTCATTGCCCTAAGATCTACCAAAACATGTTCCAAGGCTTCTGCGATTTTAATTATCCTGAAAAAATGACTGTGAGCTGGGTTGGCATGTGTTGGCATTCTTCTTCTTTTTATTAGTGAAGATGTAATTTTAGGTCAGCCTGACATCACCGCAGTTCTGCGAGTGTTGTACTGGCATGCATGCATGCGTAATATATGAGACTACATTTTCCTCTTGACCCCTTTTCTGTGTCGCTCTTAGGGTGTGCATGCATGTGCGCGTATGTCTCTTGCTGCAGATGGGGGAAGGGTGGAAGGATTCTCATTATTTTTTCTTATTGTAATATCTGTTTTCAATTTGTTGAAAGCTTGGTTTAGAAGTTTCAGACCACTACTGTTATTTGATTTTGCAATGTAATGATTCTGCAATGTATTGTAATGGAATACTATTTTATACACATTATGATATTAATATATTCTCTAAGAAAATGCTATGACCCAGTTTTGCAGTTTACCATGTCAAATTGACATTGACTCTACAAGTCAGTTCCTTTTTACCTAGTAAAGCCCTAAATATATAAAGAAAAATATAAAGAATAAGTTTATATCATAAAGGAGCAGGCAAAACGTTTTTTTGTTGGTTGAATTTCTTTTCACATAGTACAAAACAGCTTGCAGTGCATTAAATCTACACATGTCTATTTTCAGGATGTGTTTCTTGGAATCAAACCCACAACCTTTGCATTGCTAGCACAATACTTGAAAATCTTTGTTTTTATTATTGCTTTTGAAGAGTGCTGTGAAGGTAAAGGTGGGACTTTATGTTTAATGCTAAAGCTTGCTGTATTCTTAACTGTTCAGACATTGCCTTCCCTTCCTTTACATCCTAGATTTGCAATATGCCAGGCTTCTAGACCACAATGATTTTTTTGCTGATTGAAATGAGCACATTGACACTTCTTGTACTGGGGGATATATATCATCTGACAATTGTTCCATCTATTCAGTTACTTTGAATCAATAGTTTTCAGTTGCCGTTTTGATATAGAGAGAAAATCTTAGATTGCCAAGTTATGTGCTCACATTGTGTGCCATGTGATTTCTCTCTCATGTGGGGTCTTACACACATTGCCCGTCTTCTTGCATTTAAAACAACCCCATCCACTAACCAATCACAGTAACCTCATCTTATTATCGACATCCGTGTCCATTCCGAGTAGCAAACACCAATAAGGATTTTTTTTGTCAACAATCACATTGTCTAGTCACTGCTGGGATGAACGATGCAGGTGATTGTAACCAGTTTCTTATAACATAATCTTTTACGTAATGATTAAGCTTTGTTCCCCAATCTTTTCTGTTTAATATATATGTTCCAAAATGTTCACATAGTTATTTTTATTTGCCAAACGTATAAATTTCTCGATGGTAATTTGTGGTGGTTTATTTAATTTATTATGCATTGACCTTGTGTAAAATCGCTTTGTTACCAAGAAGAAGAGGGATTATCCTCCGGCCATTACATTGCATAGGCAGAGCATTTCAAAACCACACTGACTTACCCATCGGGGTGTTGTTTTAGGGACTCTTTGCGGTTGATCGCTGCATTTGTTGTGCTTTGACTAAAGCATCTGTTGTTTTGAATCGTCAGTTCCAACCAGAATGCAGATGAGCAGAAAGACAACACCACAGTTTTCACCAGGATTCTGGACAGCCTCCTCGATGGCTATGACAACCGTCTTAGGCCCGGCCTTGGAGGTAAGAACAGACATTTCTTGTTAGATTAACATGAAACTTACATCTTTAAATAAATGTTGCACACCCTCGATTGATATCATCGTGGTCAGAAGCCTAAAATGGTGGTGACAATGTGAAAGATTTGATGCAAATAAAAATTAACTATTCAGCCAGTTTCCCTTTCTTAGACAGTTCTTCTCTCTGTTAAATGTCATATGTCATTTACAGATTCACTGTGGTGGTAAAGGTTTTCAGCAAAGATAAAAGATTATTTCAATGCCAAAAAAAATTAATGCAACACAGGATATGTGAAATATAATGATTACAGATAGATGGGGCAGGTTTATTTTAAACAAGGCCCGCCGGGCAAAGCACATCATGAGAACATTGTTTTTCACATCATTGCAGATCATTTAATTTCTCACATAAATTAGTTTCGAAGAAAACTGCATGACTCATTGAGTTGGCAAAAGCTCCTTTCACATGTAATGTATAATTTGTAATTTTGCTTGTGTCTGTTGAACGTTACACACATTACCTAGTGCCTACAATGTGATAAAATGTCAAAAACAACAAACAATGTTGACTAACAACTCAAGTCAACTTCAATAAACCTTCTTTGCTTCGTTTGATTAAAACACTGTAATAATATTATTAAAGTTATCCGCCCTAATGCCATTCCTGATGCATGTTTGACTTCCTAGACTAAAGTAAACATAGTCAAACATGATCATTAGAAGGGGGCATCCCAATTCTTCTGACCTTGAAGAGTGCATATACCAAAATGCCATTTAATAAAACAATTTCTACATTATGAAATAAATGTAATCCAAATGAATCTAATAAGTTAATTAATGACATGAGAATTGAAAAGTAGATGTTTTAGAAAACAATGAATAATGGTCTTATTTTCAATACTGTCAATATCTATGAGGTGACAATAATTTCTAATCATTGGTCATGTATGCCTCACGATCATTTATTGATATACATATGTACATGAATATAATGTGTGGTGTGGTATTTTTTATAAAAAGAAAAAGAATGGTAATAATATGTTCTTTATTTCTAAAAACGGAAGGCACATTTGAGGTGGAAATGTTTTCAGTTGTTTTCCTAAAAGTTACACCAAAATAATGATATCGGTCTTAGCAGAACATCAATAGGTATGTGAATAAAAAGTATAAGAAATTGATTTGTTTAAAGAGAGCAAACCTTCCTAATACCTTTAAGAAAATTAAGTAAATTGAAAAATACTATAAAATAATAATTAAATAAATGAAAACTATTAAATTCACACACCGGTTAACCTACTGTATTAGAAAAGCAAAAAGAGATTTACAGACCAAAATCTGGAAATATTTCCTTCTACTCTAGTGACAAAATGAAATTATGTGATGCCTGAGAAAAGGAAAAGGATGTGCGTATTATTGTGATACAACTGTATCTTAGTTAAACTTCTTAGTTCAATGATTTATGAAAGTAAATGACTATAACTGATTCAAACTCAAACTTTTAATTTCCTGCTTCAACAGAGCGTGTAACGGAAGTCAAGACTGACATTTTCGTGACAAGCATTGGACCGGTCTCAGACCATGACATGGTAAAACTTCATTTAAACTTCTATTAATGTCACTTGTACTAGGTCTCATTTGTGAGTTTAAGCATAGAAAATGACTTGTCTGAACAACTATTTCTGAATTACCCAATGTGAAGTTTAATATGAGACAGTTTTATTTAAATGTAAAATAAAAGTAAAAATATTCAGGAATGGTATTAAATGTGTTTGAGGCGAAATGTGTAACTTTTTTAAATCTATTTTGCTGTTTTTGATTAATGTGAAGAGACGTCATAAAGTATATGACTTTTACAAACAATTCTGTATTTTGTGAGCATTTCAAGCAGCTAAACTTGGTAGCTATGGATTAGCCATTGTACCAGAGTTTGGAGTCCACTATATACATTCACTTGTATGCATTTTGGCAGACAAACTCCCAATGAAACTAACAGTGGTTACACATTTCATTAAAAACTATATGTTAGTTTAAGTTAGACTTAAGAACTGCTAACACAATGATATACCGATTGAGCTACAGGAACATGCAAAAACAAATCTTGCTCGATATATGTAATGATTGCCTGTGTTTAATTCTTTAGAAGAAATCTTTTTCTGGTAATAACCTAAACGCAACAACTCTTTTGTCATGAAATAAACAGCCAATGAAATTATGCTATCCCACTCTATTCTACCCGCTTACGGTTTTATTCAGCTGGTAATGTGAGTCCCATGTTGCTCTATCTCCTCCTCTGTGACATGATGGATGATCATGTGAAAATGAAAAAACGCTTTGACAATCAGTAGTTGTTAAAATGATTCATGCTTCTAATTATGGCCACCGATGCTTCAACAAGCTCTCACGACTGCAGTTTAACTCAAATTACTGCAAGGATACAAGAGCTTCTCGTCAACTACAAGTTTCAATTAGTATTCTCAGTTTTTATTGACAAAAAACTAAAAAATAATGTAAAGAAACAATTGCATATGAATAATAATGTAAGAAGTGGGTTTTCTCAGCTCCTGCAATAGGGCAGACCCTCTCTGAGATTATTTCTTTTGCCAATGAAAATAACCACAAATAAAACTTAAAAAAAGTTAAAAACTTGATGTTTTAAATTTGTTGCCTAACTCTTTTAGTTAACTTTGATCTTTGTTCAAATTAAATTTGACTCAAATTTTAAAATATTATGTAAAATAAACAATGCAACATCTCTCTGCAACTAATGTTGTTGTATTTGGCTTTAGCATAAGTCTGTAACCATTTAACTATACAAAAAAGCCTCTATTTTTCTACTAGGAACCTTAAATACGGTCATCGCTTTAAAAAGTAAACAAGTAGATAAATCAGTTACAATCACCGTAAAACTTTAAAAGACTGCAAACAAGAAATAATACAAAATTTTATGAAGAACAAATTGAAAACAGACTAGGATCATGACAGTAGGGTGGTCGAGGGCAGGCAGAGTCCAAAACATAGATGAAGCTTGAGTAAAAGATCACAGACTGAAACAGACATGACTTAGCTCAGGAATGGACATGTGAAGTGAACTTGGTTCATTAATTTGCTTGGTTCAGAAGACCTCAACGTGGCTCTCCTAACAGCTGGAGGCTCTGGCGTGGCAGCCGACAAGATTGCTGCCACTGGCTCTGGTGAGACAGCCATCTTAGTTCTTGAAGCCTGAGGCCTCTTGCCCAAAGGGGGCAGCTTAGGTTAATGTATCCTGATGAGGAAAACTTCTGGATCCATATCTGGCTTGGTAGTCTGTTGTCATTAAGAGGGAGCAGGATCCATGTGCAGTTAAATTATAGCTATATTGATCCAAAATCACAGAACACTAGAACACGGAGAACTCACTGTGACACAAGGACCACCACAAAACAAATAAGCAATGCCAAAAACAGAACAAAGGAAACACTGCAGCATAAATACACATGATGGCAGGTTAATATATTACCCTTGCCAATGCGTTTAAACCTATGAACACAAGACCACATCCTTAAGGTAGTCTCGGGTTAGGTGCCCGCTTGTTCACCCTGGTTTGGATGTCATGTTTCACATGAATGTTTTTTCATGTGAGCCATGCCCTGTTCCAAACTAAACTTCAAGTTAGTTAAAGTGGATTTCATGAACATGCTTTAAAAAACATTACTGATGTGCATTGTGAGAGAAGACAATGACATCAGTTTAGTTGAAGAGATTTCTGTTTAGACAAATCTAAAAAAATTTATAGTCTAGGGCTAGATTTTAGCCTTGAATGGGAGTCACTCCAAAAGTGAGCAAAAGAAAACTCTAAATGAAAACAAATGAAATTTAATTAACAAATTTATAAACCCTGTTTTGCAAAATAATAACTTTCAAATATGCAGTCAATTTGAAAGTCATGCCAATTTTTCTTTTTGGATTTTTGTTGTATTGTGTTTATTATGTCTGGCTGACACTACATGCAGTGAGAAGTCTGAAGCAAATATTTTAAAACGGCACTGACCAAGATTTCTAAATAATAAAACGAAGTGTCGAAAACAACCAGAACTACATACCTAAAAAACTAAAATGCATTGTGATTCAAAATAAAGTAAGCTTTGTTACGAAACTCTAATATGTGTACAAATTAACTTAAGGAATTCCTTAAGTGTGAATTGAACAAAACATCACATTTATTGACTAAGATTCTGAACGCCAAGGTTGCTGAAAGTGTTGTTGGTCTTGTAGGAGTACACCATAGATGTGTTCTTCAGGCAGAGTTGGAAGGACGAGAGACTTAAGTTCAAAGGTCCAATGGCAGTACTTCGTCTTAACAATCTGATGGCCAGCAAAATATGGACCCCTGATACGTTTTTCCACAACGGCAAGAAGTCTGTTGCCCATAATATGACTATGCCCAACAAACTTCTACGGATCACAGAAGAGGGCACTCTACTCTACACCATGAGGTGAAGACATTTAAACATTTCTATTCTTATAATTTTCTTTTCAAAGGGAACTGTGTTTTTATCTTATAATACTTTCTCTCATCCAGTGTAATGTAAAACTAATGCACATATTCTTGTAGGCTGATTGCACAAAACAGTGGCTTCGTTACAAACCGAAATAAAGTCCTGTTTAGTATAAGACAAACCCTTCAGTAAAAAATACATTTGCAATTCTGTTTATCTCAATGGCAGTCAGGCATCATGTGGCAACCCATGAAAGTATGTAATTTGAATTCCCCCATATTTACTCATTGGCTCTTAGTAGAGTGCAAAAAGAGTAGATGTACAGATCAAATGTACAGATGAACACTTGATGAACTAGTGTAGTGTTGCATTTGAACAGCAGTGCCATATATTATAAAGCTCTGTGGCTTTCTTTCATAGAGGTCAGAAGAGCAGAAGCTATAAAGCATTCCCTTTACTGAGCTTATTAGAGGATTAGGACGAAGATGGAAGTTTATATTTGTGTCATCAAAAGGAATAATGCTGTAATGTCCTGTAGGGGATGACAATAACTGATTTTTCATGCTGTCAAGCTGAAGAGAGAGTGTGTGCATGTGCGTTTGACTTTGCGTTTCTTTTGAGAGTATTTAGTAATTTATGTAAAAAAGTGGGTGGCATGGCAATATCAGTTTATGTCACAGTAAGAGTAAACATCAAAATATTGTACATTTGTATAAAATCCAACCTGAAAATTTATATTAAAAATCTTTTATATTTATATACATTTACATTTATCTAAAGTAACTTACACGGTATTCATAATTTAAAAATTTGATTAGGAGTGTTTGAAATCCCTGTAATTGAAGCCATGTCACTGGCATGCTGCTGCCTTGCTCTAATAACCGAACTACAGTAAAGCATGAATTTATCACATATATTATATAGAGACCTCCATTTGTTAAATTCTTGTGTTAAACATATTTCATGGTAGTTTTGCAAACATAAAATATAAAAGGGCTCAACAAAAATGTAAACCCTGCTTGTGAAAACCCATAAAAACATAGAAAAAATATATATAATATATAACATTTTGTTGCCAACAAATTATGTTTTAATAAATTCCAATGTGAAGACAAGGTCATTTGTAGTTATCACAGAGGGTTATCACATCAAAAGCAGCTTATGACACAAGAAGTATCCGCACAGATAAAATGATGGTATTTTTTGTTTCCCTTAGGCTCACTGTCAGAGCTGAATGTCCCATGCACTTAGAGGACTTCCCAATGGACGCCCATGCTTGCCCTCTGAAATTTGGCAGCTGTAAGTACAGCAACCTTTTCCGCTTTCCCAGGCACCCTCAGATCCTACCCAAACCCTCCTCAATGAGTAGCTTTTTGGTTGACAGAGGACAGAGATCACCTCTGACACAGTGCGTCACATATCTGAGCTCACACAACCAGCCGGACGGATTTAACCAGATCGTGTAATCCTCAAAAAGAACAGATGCGTCTGCACCAGGGGAAGCACAGAAAAAAACACATGAATTAAAAACAAGCTCGTGACTCTGAGCCACAAGCCTCTAAATATTTTAGAGTCTGCTACATCTCTTTGTGTGCTTGAGGATGTACTGCTGTGTATGACCCCAGAAAGCCCATCCTGACAGCTGAAGTGCAAATTTACAACATTAGCACTCATGACGCTTGTTTTTGTGTTTTTTTGTTGGCACCAGATGCTTACACAAGGGCTGAAGTGGTGTACGTGTGGACACGAGGGGCTGCACAGTCTGTGGTGGTGGCTGATGATGGCTCCCGTCTCAACCAGTATGACCTGATGGGACAGACTGTTGACTCTGGTGTGGTGCAGTCCAGCACTGGTGCGTCTTCTAAAGCTGACATTAATTTATATTGTGTTTAGCATTCCTCAGATTTAAAGAATTCCCTAGCGGATATATGCAAATGACTTAACATACCTACTATGTTTAACAGTATGAAGGGTTTATTTCTAAAACAAGATAACTTTTTTAATTTTTCATATGTTTTAATTGTGTTTTATTGTGTTTACTGTGGCAGTTATTATGGCTTAATCAATACAAATTAACTGCAGTTTGATTTATATAACTGTAATTGAGTTAATTAGTTTTGGAAAAAAACTCTTTTTATGTACCCTTTTACTGGCCAATTGATTAAGGCAGGGGTTCAAAGTGGGTGTCAAATAACAGGTAAACAGTAATTGTATTATTTATTATTACTATTATTATTAAATATTTATGGGGGATCATGTGATGCTGATGAGAGAGTAGCAGTGCCAGGCTCTATCTTTTGCAGCTAGTTGCTGTTTTAAAGCACTGGAACTAGGGCTCAAATTTATACATTTTTTGCTAAGGTAAATGTTTTTAAAAAATATATGTTTTATGAAAAATTCTCAGATTAAGTAAGAGGTTATCAAATACTAAGACATTAAAAAGTTGTTAGTTTAAGCTAGGAGCAAAAAAAGAAAAGTCCTTTTTGTTCTAAGATTACTGGGAAAAAAATTGAAATCATACCATTTTCACCATTAGTCTATAACATCTGGACCCTTAATCCTTCAGCTTCTTGAGATTTTTGAGACATCATTATACATCAACTACACTGTATTTGCTGAGACATAGGCTCTAATCTTAAAGTATATCTAAACAAACTGGTATTTTAGAAACATATACTGTATATGATTAAAATATTACCATGAGATGATATTTGGGGTTATTGCAGATGCTTAATGCCACCTCCATATATATAGTGTATTTAACAACAGATCATGTGTGAAACACACATTAATGAATGCGGTGCTTTCTTTCCCACTCAAATTTCTTTCTCCACATTTTCAGGAGAGTATGTTGTCATGACAACACATTTCCACCTCAAAAGGAAGATCGGATACTTTGTCATCCAGACATATTTGCCATGTATCATGACGGTGATCCTGTCACAGGTGTCTTTCTGGCTAAACAGAGAATCTGTCCCTGCAAGAACTGTGTTTGGTGAGTCCTCTCATTGTTTTCCTATCAATAAGCTGTTAGCATCACATTTTAGTTTACTTCTAAAGCCTAGTGAGCAGACTTTAAATAGTCTGCTACCTGTTAAGAAAGCATCCTAACTGAAAAAGAGCCACATAGTTGAGCAACATAAAATGGCCTACATTTACATTCATTCATTTGGCACAAGCTTTTTTCCAAAGCGATTTACAAGTATGGTGCAGTGGACAGCTATCACTGCAGAGAAAATGGGGGTAAGGTGTCTTGCTCAAGTGCAAATCAGACCACGACCTACCACTGAATACTTCACAATTGATTATAGACATTAACTTGAGACAGTAAAACACAAGTACTGAAGTAAAGTCGTTGTTTAGATATAATTACTTAGGTATTATCCAGATTATTATGATTGAATGCATTACGGTTTGTTCTAGGATTAGGAAAATACAACAAATGCTCAAACACAGTAAACTACTGTTTTGGCATGCAGCTGAACTATATCTTTGCATTGGTATAGTGCAATGTAGGACTAGGTATGGATGATTTGGAACAGAATCAACAACTGGTGAGCCACACTGGTTTTTACCAAGGATGTAAATTAACTTCAAAAATCTTAATTGTTACCCTGCCTGTGAAAACCCAGCTTTTTTGTGGTTTACTGTTTTCTGCATAAAATTATCTTTCCTCATGTAAAAAACGTTCTGCGCATGCATATGGCTGTTAGACCATTGTCAAAGACTAAAATTATAATTAAATAATGTTGATGCTTCTTTCCAATAACAACAAGAGTTGTTCTAAAAGGTTTGCCTCAATACATTCTTCAAAGGAGTGATATGACAGAGTTAAAAAAAATATTATTTCTTGGTGTTATATAATCTGAATACATGATTTGAGATTAAAAAACGCATTGGTTTAGCTGTGAAAAGTGACGTGTGCCCTGATTGGCCTGTTAACAAGTGGCCGGATACCGCAAAGCATGTGACGGAAATGTAATGACCCTAACGATATAAGTAACTTCATTGTCTAAAGGTGAAATGTGTGTAAATTAGGTGTTTCAAGAAGGTCTGGGTTAGCCTTCGCTTTAAATTAAATAGATATTTTGTCTTGATACTTAAATATTTGCCATTTCAAATATGTAATACATAAATGGAAATTTTGGAAAAGAACTTGTTAAAATAGATTTTCAAACCCTTTGAGAGATGTGTACAAACATGCTTGGGCAGAAATCCTTAATATGACATTTAGCCCAAGAATGCGTCTTGTCTGAGTGTTTTTGTGATGCATTATGTAATATGTCAGAAAAGAAACATTTTGTTCTTCCGCCAACTCTCGTGTAAGGTCTCCTGGGTGGCCACTCTGGAAATGTTGGCACCTCAGCGAAACATTTAACATTTAACAAAGGGACATCTGCCTGTGTTCTATTACGTTCTAGAGGACCATCTTAGAAATTTCTTTAAATATATATATATTTTTTGTATTCCTGAAATGGGTCATTGATCAATACTGTGTTACTTTAAAATTATAACTATTCTTTGTGTGTAATGTTGTTGTTTGAGCATAAAACGATTTGCAGGGTTAGGACAATAAAGGTTTACTTCAATAGTATATTTTTTTTGAACGGACATAGCACAACGCCAGGATGTCGTTCCTTAAGGGGGGGGGGGGTTCTGTCATGATTCTGCCTATCTTGGTCATGTTTTTCCTGATTTTGGCAGAATCATGGCTGTTCTGTGTGAGTGTCACATGGCATTTAGATATGACATGCCATGTGCTCTCTTGACCCCGCCCCCTTGTTATCCTGTCTATCTTCCTGCCATTGTTTCATTCCCCACACCTGCCCCGTGTCGTTATCCCTTGTTGTGTTTGCCCTATTTAAAGCCCTTGTGTTTTCTATCCTGTGCTGGTTCATCACCTACCTGTCTGTGGTTTCCGTGTGGGTTTTTTTTAAGTTTCTTTTGATCTTGTTTACCCCCTTGAGGGATTCTTTTGTATTTTTTGTGGAAATAAACTTTTTGTTTGAGTTGTCTGCAATTGGGTTCTGTCATCACAAACCTCGTGACAACACTAGCTGGCCTACTTCATTTACATTTAGTTGTTTAGCAGATGCTTTTATGAAGACTTATGAGGCAAAACAACATAAATCGGTGCAAGGAAGGGAAGCGATGCATAAGTGCTAAAGGATTATTCTTGATTATAAGCCTTACACAGTGCAAAAAGGCTGTATAGGTAAAAATAGACAATACTTACATACAGTTATCCATTCTTAAGTATAGAAGGGTAGAAATAAAAGTCTGTACTATTGTGTCAGGTGTTGATGTGAGATATGTCTTCATGCAATTATTAAAGATGGCTAAAGAATTTGCTTTTCTTATAGAGACAGGAAGATAATTCCATCATTGAAAAAGCTTCAAAAGCTGTGTGGAAGTAAAATTTGTGCCATTTCGTGGTGGCACAACAAGACATTGCTCATTAGCAGTATGCAAACCTCTGGAGGGCATATATGTCTGAATATGTATATGTAGGGATGTGGGTGCAAAACCAAACCAGCCAAAAGCAGTATTTTGAATTTCAACTCTCAAAGAGTGGAGTAATCTGAGCTCTTATTGGCTCATTGAAGATCACTCTAGCCACGGCCTTCTGAATCATTTGCCGATGTTTTGTAGTACAGACTGGAAGGCTAATTCTTGTTCCAGGACTTGCATATCATCCTCTGATAGTAAAGGTCTAATTTTCCTAACATTATCAAACATTATCTGTGAAGCTTAGCTAATCATCAGTGACCACTCCATGGCTCCTGGCTGTCCCAGAAAGTGTAATTGTTGATAAGACAAGCTTAATTGAGAGGCTGTTATGAATCTTTGGGTCAGCAGAGATCACAAGTAGGTTTGGTTATTGCAAGCTTCAGTTGCAAGTATTTAATCTAGAGTGAAATATCACTCAGGCATGTAGAGATGGAAGCAGACACTCTTGGATTGTCTGGCTAAAATGGAAAATGCAGTTGCATGTCATCCGGATAGCAATGATAGGAGAAGCCATTTTTCTAAGGATGCCATATATACAGAAAAAGCAGTGGTCCAGGCACAAAGCTCTGGGATACCCCAGCAGTAAGATGTTGAAGGTCAGATAGATCAGGCAGGATGAGTACTGATTGCGTCTTGTTGGTAGCACTTAAAGCAGTGCTGTGAGTGATCATGTAAGGAGCATGGTTAAGAAACTCAAAAATAGCACTCTTAATATCCATTGTTATCAGGAAATATAGCCCTGCGATGTTACAAACAACATTTTTCAAACTGTCTTTTGTAAACTTAATTTTTTGGAAAAAAACACTTAGCACATGGTTTGTCTTAAAGCAAATTTAAAATCTCTGAGATGGCATGCTAGGAACAAGAGATTTCACCACATACTGACAAAAAGCCCAGCAGAGCTATAAGTTGATCATATAACAAGATGTAATGTGGATATTGTGATTTATGCTTGTATGAGAAAGGCAGTGTCACAAAAGACTGGTGCTAAAGAAAAATGATGGCCAATATTATGAGTCCACAGGAGGAACTATATCAAAGAAGTGCAGACCCATATATTGTGTTGAACGTATTACGTTATACACCTGGGCTTTTGCTAGAACATTAAACCAGTAATAAGGCTCATATTGCCACCATAAAGGTCTCAAGAGCAGGATAACATTGTAGAGTCACATAACTGCTGGCTTACTGTGATGTCATCAATGAAGAGAGAAGGAGAAAGATTCTAACGGCTCAAGAGAGAGCTAAACCAGTAACTCAGGCTAGACAATGTGAAGTGCTTTCATTTTGATTTCTTTATGATTTCAGAACGTTTTCAAATAATGTATTGATTTAAAATGAGTATCTTTGTTTCAAAAGCCGTTTAGATTCTGGGGTGAATTAGGTTAGACCTCACCAATCACCTTAATTCAAAGAGGAATAAAATAATTAAAAAAACCTCTTTATATAGTTGATGATATAGTCGCACATCTGTAATCAATTATATTTAATTAATCTACCACGTTTTACATTACACATTGTTTCAAAGCAGCTTTACAGGAGAAGAAGAACAGGGACGCATAGAGAAACAATACAATATTGTGCAATGGTATTGTAGAACAAGCAAGTCTAAAGTGTGATTGACCAATAAAATAATCTGAAAAAGCAGTCACCCAAGGGTCAGTGAGCAAGTCAACATGACCCTTTGGTGAGGAGGCCAAACTCCATTTATGAATAAAAGGAGAAAAAAACCTTTGGAGAGGCCAATCTCAGCTGGGAGGGTGGTTTCTCCTCTGAAGCGTTACACTTGCACTCAGTAAGATTGATTAGAAGTTACTGAGTAAATGTTTATTATGTGCAGTGAGAGAGAGAGATTTAATATACTTATATTAGTTATTTAGTCTACATTAATGATTTAGGTCAGGTTTTGTGACCAGTTTTAGATGCCCAATGCAGTTGCCACTTTACAGCAAATTGTTGTCACACAATGTACTCTAAGTATATGTTTGTATTGTGAAAAATGTCTACCATAAATGTGGCAACATGCAGTCCATCTTTGGTCATTTTGGGGATTGAAGTTGCTTGAGCTGGATAATCAATCAGTTTGCAGGCTCACACAGGAGGGAAGACACGTGATGTTCCACTGGAGGACTGCCTTAATATCTAGTTATCTTGGGCTAGGCCTCCTGTAATGAGCAGGATAGTATAGTCTATGCGGTACTTCATAGGTCTCCAGTGTTGAAAAGTAAAAAAAAAAGAGTTATGTGATTGTACTTTCTAGATTTTAGTACGCACCATGCATTTAAAATTACCTGACCAATCTTGAGGTTAGGATTTGGGGGGAATTATGAGAAAACACATCAGAAAAGTGCTTTAACAGAAAAAGATATCCCAAAAAAATATCCCAGCTGACTAAATTGATTTTTCGTCTCAAGACAATGGGTTGTTCACCATCTGTTCAGAGATGCTCAATTAATAGTTTGCACTTTTGTTGACTAAGCGAGTTAAAGTTCCATCATGTAGGTGCAGCTTTAGATAATCGTCTCTTTATGATGTGCTGGTTGTGAAGGAGGAGGCTAGCCCTTTAAAAGTGACCAAATACCTTGTACACAATGAAGGTGTATCAAAAAATTTCCAGCTTTTCTTGTGTAAACTACCACATGAATAATTTTTTTATACCATGTATTTTTATTGTGAGGTAGCAGAGCTTACCGCCACTAGCATATTAAGTTTTTTTGGCAGGATACTGCCAATGTGTGCTGTATACCTCTGAAATGCTATTATGAATCATAGGCTGGGTGATCAAGAGTTCAGAGAATATATACATCAAAAACAACGACAAATCATTTTACCACTTACTAAGTTGCCATTCTCCTCAGGGTACAGTCAGCTAGTCTTCTTGAGTAGCAATGCAGTGCTTTTAGAGCTCCTGACAGATCTCCCATTCTAAAGTGTGCTTAGAATCATTTTCATATTAACAGCATGCATTACTTTAACTTTATTGAAATATTTTCTTACGTTTTTTATGTTAGCACAGAGACTAGTCGTGTGATTTTAGTATTCACATGATCTGCTTTAAGCCTGAATTATCTAAGAGCGCAATTACCCTTCAGAACACTCTTCAAAACTATTTGAGCAGATGTTTTTTCATCATTATGCATATTGCTTTCCTGTAGATCAATTGTTTGAGCATGGCACTAGTACCAGAGTCAGGGTTTTGATCCCAGGGACTGCACATACTCAGAAACAAATGTAAAGTATATTGTTATATAAGTCGCTTTTTTATTAAAGCAATTAAAGCAAAATGTCAATGCAATTTGAGTAGCATATAGACCCTTTAATCAACAACCATCAGTCATTTCATTGAAAGGCACATTTGTGAAACAGTATGTTACTACAGTCTATCCTTACTGTGGATTTAAAATGCCTGCTTGTACCAAGCCTCAAAAGTTCAACCTCTGACTCTGCCCCCTATCCAAAGTGACATACAGTGCCTTCAAGCTACACATCATCTTGAGGGTCCCCTCATTTACAACGATATCGTTGATTTGATTGAATTTGAATACACAGACACTTTTTAAACAAAGAGGACATCAACGAATTGAAAATGAATGCACAGACACCATTAAACTGAACAGAGATAACGTCTCCGAATTCTAAAATGTATTGCCTTTTAACATTAAGCATTATGACACATGGTTTTACTAATTATTTTTGTTAAGCTGCTTTGATGCAATGTATTTTGTTTAAAGCGCTATATAAATAAAGGTGACATTGACATCAATATTTTCTTCAACTACCTACTTTGTATATTCAAATAAAATCAAAATGAATTTTGGAAACAAAGTGGAAGCTTAGAAATTAAATTGTTTAATATGTTTGACCATTAATTACTATTGAGGAAGTTAGAAACCTACATTTACATTTACATTTATTCAGTTGGCAGATGCTTTTATCCAAAAAAGTTTTATGCAGTGGTCACTTATCACTGCAGAGCAAACAGGGGTAAGGTGCTTTACTCTTCTGTCATTGTCTGCTGGCACTGGGATTCAAACCAACAACCTTCTGCTTACAAGTCTAACTCTCTAACCACCACACCATAACATTCAGCTGGCTAGCAGTTCACAAAAAATATATTTCCAAAGGCTAAAAAAAATTATGTTTTAATTTATTTATCAAAATATGTCAAACTTAATAAATGTAAAACATAACAAAATGTGTTTCTTGCCTGCTGATTAATCTGGCGAAATAATTGATGAGTAGTTGAAAATCATAATACTCATTTAATAAATAGATAATCAAAATAATTGTTTGTTGCAGCCCTACAATAAACACAAATTGCACTTAATTATTTTATGGCCTAAAATCTCATAATTAATTTCCGCGGCTTTGTCACAAGAGGTTACAACACTAAATAGCCAATCGTTAAAGCATGTCATTTCAATTTAAAATCGGTTTACAAATATGCATTGCCAGCTAACTGCTCAGCTAACTGTGGGGCAATTCTGCAATCTAGCAGAATTGCCCCACAGCTTTTTAACACTTTACTTTAAGTTTATGGTGCACCTATTCATTATATTAGTGCCAGAAAATGTAATTATATATCTTTTCAATGTATAATTTTCACTCCCATTCAATAATAACTCCAATTGTTTCTTTTCATTAACAGTGTTACAGAGGACATCTGAAAGTTAATTTAATTTTGCTGCAATGCCATTATTCTTGGTTTCCCTCTGGTGTGTTTATCCTTTTCAGCTATGTGGAAAATGTTATTTAAATGTTATTGATCTCTTCTGCAAAAAATGAGATTGCCCTTCGATCTCACACAACATCCCGTTTAAAGCAATGACATGTATTTCACAACATGTTTTCATTTGGTAAACATAAATGGGTTTGTCTCTGAGATTAAACCCTCGATGACACATTTAGACACTTTTAAAGGCATGACATCTTGAATTAAGTCTACAGCAGAGTCATGTTTATTAAAAAATAACTGCTATTAAAATAAAATGCTTGGCAGGGCCCATCATCGATTTATAGTGTTTTCTGATCACTGCAAATTGGAGTATCTGTTAAAGGCTGAAAAACTAAACCCAGGACAAGCCAGGTCGCCCCTTTAACTTTAAATACCAGCCAGGGACCAAAAACATCAATGCAGTGTCATGACTGCCCAGAGAATCCAGTACCCATTCTCCTGTCCAAGCTAATAATCAGCCCGGTCCAATGGCCCCTGACCAAAGAACAGTTTAGGGGGGCTGGTTCTCAAATGAGAAAATTGGGGTTACTAATGGTCTTGACGTTGTAAAAGCGTAAAGTACATCAAAACAGGGTAAAAAAGTGTGTTCTGTTCAAAGAACGAGTGTAAAAGAAATATTCTGATATCTATAAATTAGCCTACTATTTTTTTTAAATGCTAGATTTACCAAACCGTGCATATAAAAGTCATAATTTAGAGGTGTTGAGCCATTTATGGTCTTATTATGGGAAATATTCGAGAGGAACATTTTATATTATCCTTTTGTATAGACACTAGCATGTTGTGGCAAATGTCTTAGGTCTTCACAAATTCATAAATATTCTATTGCTTTTGTGTGTTGCACACAGTGGAAAACCCTCCTTAAGGTAAATGTATATTTAGTTTAAATTTACAGAATGTATTTATTTATTCTGTTCTAATTTCAGGTGTGCTAAATGTGGATTAGTCAGTGGTAGGCTTTTCAGGAATGGGGTGGCAATCAGATTTGTAACAATAAGACTCGTTCAAAATAAATGTGTTTACCACAAACTATTCTATACTCTTTCTATAGGAGTGACTACTGTTCTGACCATGACCACCTTGAGTATCAGCGCCAGAAATTCTCTGCCCAAAGTGGCTTACGCTACTGCCATGGACTGGTTCATTGCCGTTTGCTACGCCTTCGTCTTCTCAGCCCTCATTGAGTTTGCCACAGTAAACTACTTTACAAAAAGGGGTTATGCCTGGGACGGAAAAAGTGTGGTGCCAGAAAAGGTAAACTCATTTTACATCTCAAAAAAAAAAGAAAACCTTTAGCTTGATTAAACACAAATGTTAAAGGGTTGGCTATATAAGTATTCGGTTCATCAAGATCTTTCCTAGTTTGATAAATACTTAAACCACTGTGGTCTGCTCAGAGAAACGTGCCATAATATACCACCAAACTTGTCAAAATGCCTCATGTAACTTTTTGTAATATTCAAGTTGTCTCAAAGCAATGAAAAAGTTTGTGAATTGAATAAGTTGTTTTTATTTGCTGAAATCTTTGCTTTCATATCTGTTAAAACATGCCATATGATAAGTGTGATGTTAGCGAAATGAAAATGGTTTCTAACATTGTTATTGATTCCAATGCATACATTTGATGGTTTGACACGTAACCCTAACCCTTGAGGCATTTTTTTAAACTATCATTTACTTTAAAGGTGTGTTTTAGAAAACCAATGCTTAAGGAATAATTACTCTTTAAAACATCCTAATGTAAGTTATATAGCAGCAAAATGCTGAATTGGTCAGTGTCACGAATCTTCATTTACTTTACAGCAAAAGAAGAAGAAGGAGTCCTTATTGAAGAAGAACAACACCTACACTGCTGCCACAGCCACATCTTTTGCCCCCAACATTGCAAGAGACCCTGGTTTAGCAACTATAGCTAAAAGTGCCCCCCCTCCCCCAACCGAGCCCAAGGAAGAGCCCAAACCCAAACCACCTGAGGCCAAGAAGACCTTCAACAGTGTGAGCAAGATTGATAGGATTGCCAGAATAGCATTCCCATTGCTCTTCGGAACCTTTAACCTGGTGTACTGGGCAACTTACTTGAATAAAAAACCTAAAATACAGGGTGCCCTCCAACCCCACTAATTCTATACCCTTTGTTTTTCCTTCATTTGTGTTTGGTTTCTTCTTTTTATTTAAAATAACAAAAAAAGAACTATTAGTCTTAGTTTTCTTTCAATGATAGTCAAGCTCCCATTTTGAAATTTGTGTAACATATCTTCCTAAAGGAATGAGAGAGGGTCTACTTATTGTACAAATAAGTTGAAAGGGAGCTCTTACTATACTGTACACACTGACACAATATATCATATCTGAGAAAATATTACTCTGCACATAGAATAGTAGTTAATAGTAATTCCCTTCTATTTCTCAAAGGAATGGTTGACCAAATTCTTCATCTAACCTCATGTCATTTGAAACCTGTCTGCTGTTATCTTTTATGGAATTCCTTAGGAGAAAAAAAATAACATAAGCATTTAGACATTTTTATCCAAAGTGACTTTGGATCGAGAAAAAAACGAAGAGGACAACTGTAGAGATAACAAAAGTGGAAGAAGTGCCCATAGTTACCAGGTTACTCAAAGCAAGTAAAACCTGTAAGGAGAGAAAAGAGATGGATTTGTTTGAAGCTTGTTCCTGTCAAGTGCTGATGAAAAAGATTTGAGTCGTTTCTTGAAGCATGTGAGGGATGTAGTTGATCGGATTGATATATGTCTGTTAAGCTACAAACTGAACGGGAAACGGATTCCATACTCCCAAAACCTTCACTTATTTTTTTAATAGATTAAATGAGCTTTGTAAAGTTAATTTAATGGACACAACATATCAGCATATGGTCCTAAAATGACATGAAGGTGTTTGGTGAACAATTTCATTGTGGCTTTCATATGTTTCTCTCACCATTAAATTGATATTTTGCATTATGAGTTTATGTATTTAGATGAATCAGTTTGCATGGAAGAAGCTTATCTGTTTCTGTAACCAGTCAACAGCTTGATTTAAACAATGCTACCTACAATCACAGTCATGTGATGACTTACACTGCACTTTCTTTGGTCTGTTTTCTGGGTATTAGTTTGTTACATTCTAATAGGGTTCCATTAACAGCAATAAAATGTCTTGGTGGGAAAAAGAAAAAGAATCATTTACTCATAGATATAAAAAATAGAGAAATTCATGAAGATTATTGTGTATAACTTAGCTTACTATTTATTTAGTTTTTATGTAAATAATATAAGGTGTTAGAGATGTCAACATAATTTAAAGCTTTGCTCAATGTAACTTCAAGGTACAAACTCAGTGCTTAACATAGAGAAAGAAAGTATATTGTTTTTCACAAATTTGTGACACATGAAGAAAATTTGTAAATGTATATATGTATATATATATATATATATATATATATATATATATATATATATATATATATATATATATATATATATATATATATATATATATATACACAGATGTTTCTGATCCACTAGAGTGTAGTTTTGGATTCAACTATTGACGGCAAATATACATAACAGATTTAGTTTTTTTGAGGATGGACTACAATAGACACGTAGAGAGAATGTAAACTGTTGTCTTGTTGAAATCAATTTTATATTCAGTATTAAATGAATCCTTAATCTGTTTGTTGGTTAATGATTTTGTGACACACAGGATATAAAGACTGGCACAAGAGTTATGTTATATGGGCTGCTACCCACTTGTGTCACACTAGAGTAAAAGAGTCAACGCAGGTCAAGAGTGCCTTGCCTATATTTGCAAGCTTAAAAAGTACTTATAAGGCTCTCATTCAGATACTTCTTTGTTGGGTTTATCTGGGTAACTTTTCAAAAATATTGTTAAGAAAGTATCAGCCACACTGCCTTTGTCTTATATGCCATTAGAAAGTAAGCATATTCCATTACATACATTTTTGTGACTGCTTGTTGATGAAAATATTTCCCATGTAGGCGAACACACTGTTCTACTCAGTCTTGTAGTGCTATGACAACAGCAAATTCCTTTGTTTGTGGCATGTCAGTCGCTCTTTAAGCAACAATTAAACAGAAACCATACCTGTAAAGAATATCCTCTCTATTTTTGGACTGATAAAGGTTTTCTCTTGAGTGAGAAACTTTAACACTATCATACGTTACTTTAATGTAGCAATATAGATTAGCAAGGGCTTTTTTGTGATCAAAATGAAGAAAGGCACACTATTACGATCAATTTTAAGGTACCTGTATGTATGCCTAAAACAAGAGTTGACATTTTTTTGGTTTGCCATGTTACAATTGTATTAATAGCTTGTTTGTGCTCAGTAGTTTAGGGATTCAGTTATTTTGCTAGATTTCAGTGAAAGCAGTACAATTGCAAATATTTTGAGATTTCCGCTCGTTACTTTGCATCGACATAATTTGTCGAAAGAAATTATATATACATATGAAAATAAATATGAAAATGAATATATGTAAAAAAGGTAATGAGAGTGAGAGAGAGAGAGAGAGAGAGAGAGAGAGAGAGAGAGATGCAATGATACTTGTTATATAATTTATTTGTTTAAACCTCTTGTTATGCATTTTGCACATAATAGGCATATTTGACATTTCTGTAGTCATGTTTGTGCTATGCAAAAAAAAGCTATGTATCACATTAATTCACCTCTCACCCCTTTTTTACCATTTTGAACATTTTAACATATTGAAATACCTCACTTTAGGCTTTTTAGGTTTTCAAAAACACGCACTTTTCTTTTAGATGGTCAGATGCGGTAAAATCAATGGCAAAAAAGTGTGGCATTATCTGGCAATATTGCAAAAAAATAAAGAATAATTTAAAAGAATAATTTAGAGATAATTTAGAGTTAATTCATAATCTATATTTAATGCACCAGATTGATTTTTATTCATCTATGTATAAGTATCATCTGTGTATTAATGAAGCATTTATGATTTGTGTCATGGCCGATTACAACTTCAAATGCATACTAGATTGTGTGAGTGTATGTATAAATATATATACAGAGAGAGAGAGACAGAAGAGAGAGAGAGAGAGAGAGAGAGAGAGAGAGAGAATATATATTTTGAACATGTGGTATTGGAAAACACAATTAATCATTTAAAACTATAAAAGCAAATGATAACAAATTTATTGATTTCGATGGAGGGTAATGATGGACATAAAAAAAATAAAGTGCAGAGGTGGAAAATGATTTATGCTGTTCTGTACACTATATCGTCTTTGTAAATGTTTGCTTTCTTAATGTTATGGCCCTGTAGAATTTGATTCTTTTCATTATTCATAAAATAAAAGACAAAGAAATTGAATACTGTTCAATTGCATTATTGTTTTGTCATTTGTTTTATCATTTTTGGCCTCTAAATGTCTTAAGAGACTTGAGTAACACTCATCATAAGAAAAGACCCTGCATTCATGTTTAAAATGTTACTAATGTCAGTGGTCAATCACATTTCCAGTTTGGCAAATACAATCCAATGCAATGCTTCACTACACTTGAGATTGAAAGGGCAAAGTTGGATTCAGATCCAATCTCCTCCCACTGCATTTGTATCAGTTTACAGATTTCTTTGGATGTTTTGCCATAAGACAAGCCATACTTACTTGAGTTGTTGCCCTACCATTTCTGCATTACCATAACTAAAGTAAGTTGTAAAGTAACTGAAAACCGACTATATTTAATAGCTTAATTTAAATGTAAGGTAAAGGTTTGAGTTAACATTTCAATGCAATAAAACTGGTCTGCACTAAGTTATCTATTCCAAATATATTTTGAATCAAATGTAGATTCACATTGATAAGAGCAAATGTAGGAAACCATGGGTGCAACTTGCAAACTGCGGCAAAATAAATAAAGTGGGAGGAGTTGAATCTGAACCCAACCTCACCTCCTGTCAGGTTATTCCTCAACCTCCCAATACTGAACTTTTTTTCCAGATATTAAACCTTGGCACAGGATATCTGCCATGCCACTTCTATGCATTGTAAAGAAACAAAATTACTGAGACATTCATCAAAACACCTTTTGTTTCCCACAGTTAATAATACATTCTTTTGACCCAGTGTTGACAAGACATGGGTTTTCTTTTTTCTACTTCTGATTTTATCATACTTTATTATCGATCCATGTGTTTAGGAAGGGAGCATTCTTGTGCCAATCCCCCAATCACATGATATTATTAAAAGTTAAAAAAAGATTGTAAAAAGATAACACTCTTTTGCAACTGTAAGTTCATGTAATATATACAAATATGATGTAGCAATAAGGGTCATGCCTCAAAGTTCTCACCCATCAGTTAATAAATAAAATGGAAGGTGACTATGCCAAACCAGATTTTATGCTGTATCCTGGCCAAACGTTAAACTTTTCTTTCTCTTTTGAAGGTTGCTTTAGATAGAAGTGTTTTCAAATGAATAATTGGTAACATCAAGTTAATAAAACTTGGTGTGGCTCATCACAATCATTTGACTTGTAAGCAGAAGGTTGCCTGTTCGAATCCCAAGTGCCCTTAAAGGTGTGGAATAGGCAAATGCTGTGGACGCCACCAATCCTTTGGGGCTTGGAATTATAAATTCTTCTCACATTCTGAGTCATTTTCAGATATTGAACTTATAAGTTTTTGCTTTGAATACGACAATTAAACAAATCTCACAAATGATGCCGCACCAATTGGCATATGATGAATAACAGAAGTGTTAGATTTGCCTTTTCATATCGAACCTTGATAGATTGACAAGGAGCCTTTGCAACCAGGACAAGAACACTTCACTGAGTGAGGTATGTGAACACAACAAAATCAGTGTATTTCACAGAAAAGGCTTATAATGCCAAAGAAAAAGGCAACCTTGGGTCCTTCTCCTTTTTTAACACTTAATGTATGTGGTTTATGTGTGTGTTAGTTTCTGTGAGGTTGCAAATTTTAAAATGTAAAATAAAGCGAGAAAGCATCTTCAACAGAAATCACACGTCTTGGACTACAGCAAACAGCAGGATTGTAAGGATCTAGGTACGTAAAAGTCTAAGTTAAAGTCATCTTTATTTAAATAGCGCTTTAAAGAAATTACATTTCGTCACAGCAGCTGAACAACACTGATTAGTAAAACAATGTTTCCATAATGCAAAATGATGGTTAAAGGCAGTTCATCATTGCATTCAGTGATTTTATCTCTATTCAGATTAAATAGTGTCTGTGCATTCATTTTTAATCGTCTGCATGAGACCATGAAGTCACTCTCATAATGTCCTTCCCATAACTTGGTGTGATGCAGTAGCTGAGTGTGGTCATGGAGTGAAAACAGTTTACTAGGTCATATGATCAGTCGGAGTACACTAAAGAGTCACGAATGCAGCAAAGTCAAATGTATAAAGTGCCTTAATTCTTTTACGAAAATTTAAAATACCAATGTCATGTATAAAAAGAGGGATGAAGTCAGACTCCAGTTGTTCTCTGTAGGCCCTAAAAAGTGAATTCTGTATTCGGCATTTAATTTAGAGTTTTATGATTGTGCAGCTATTATTTATGTCTAACAGCAACATAACACATTAACTTAATATAAAAACATTTAATGGCACAAATGTTACACAAAGTGTCCCAGGGTGGAAGTAAAGGTTTACATGTAATCGGAATTATGTTATCAGATACCAAATGCAAAATACTTGTAATTAGAATAAACTACATTTTAATGTAATATACTAATTTTAAAATACTCAGTAAACAAACTTTAGTTTTTAATGGATTACATGATTACGTAATTCATATACAACAGCACTTAGTTGTTTATAATTTAGTGATTGTCCTAAATTTTGGGTTAAATTTCAATTATTTACCTTATTCTTTAATGATGCATTATTATGAGGTGGAAATTGGCTAAAGATAATGTCCTATCTCAGTCCGTTTGATAATATACCTTCAGAAAGATTCCATGTGAAATGGAGCCTGACATTCAGTGAAACATTTATTGAAATAGAAAAATCACAATGTATCAGAGAGAGTTTGTTTCTTTGTCAATCACTCTCTGTCTTCATGCACACTTCAACTTCAGCTCTCTTGACAGAAAAGCTTTTTTCACTGTGGCACAAATGATCTGAACATTCAGATACCTTTCCACTACACAAAATGAACCTTACCGCACAGAAGGAAAAAAGAAAGGGGTAATGTGCACTTCAATTACTCTACCAGTCTACCTTACAAACCCAAAGAACATCCCCATCCATACAGGAACCAAAGGAAAGGAAGGGACAAATGGAAAAATATAATGCTACATGACATAGTAGCCCAGCTGTTAAAAGTGCTAATATTATTATGTCTAAAAACACTTAAGGTGTTAAAAGAAAGCTAAATGCATTTTATAACCAAAGTTTACCTATGTTTTTTAAAGTTCAAAAGAAGAATTGGTTGATATGTTTGAATAGAACCAAAGTTGACAACTATATAAATTGACAAACTTCAACTGTGAATTGTGCAAGTTGTTCTTTACTGTCACTCTCTAATGTTAGAGCTGTCAAGTTACATTAGGAGGAAACAGAAGCATTGTGTTAGAAGAGTATGTAGTTCATGAGTGTTGGAAAAAAAAAGAAAAACTGGCTAAACCTCAACACATATTCATTTTAGCAGTTGTACGATTGTGTGAATGCATTCTGTAATTCTATTTTTAGTTCTTTCGCAATTTTATTTGATTTCACTGTGAAATAATCATCTAAGGGAATATTGCAACTTCACAATATACTAAGTGGCTAACAGTTCATTAAAGAACAACCCTGTCATAGTGATGGAAATTAAAGTAATTGGTTGAAACCATAATACCAGGGCCTTGGACATACTGGGCTTATGCTTATCTATCCCAATCACTCCCCCGCTACCATCCCCCCCCCCCAGGTGCTGCACAACGTGTTCTTCCTCAAAAGCAGGCATTCTGAAGAGTTTTATAATCATAGGGCTCTGTTAGTCAAGCATTCTCTTATCTTCTCTTACCTCTCTTTACCTCCAAGGTTGTCAAGGAGGGGAGGAGGGCTAGGGCAAGATATTACACTTGTTCAAAATAATTTGCTGTGTATTACAGTGTAATTTTGACTGCTGGCAAGGTATTTCCTGAAGTTATGTTGATGAGAAGAATGTTGTAGTATAATGCATGATCTGGGAATAAAAAAATTTTTGACAAGGAAGATTTTAAAAAATGAACTATGGAAAGATGGAAAACTTTTGGGTCTTTCCTATCCTTAGAAATATCTTTTTCTAATATGTCTTTAAGAACAACCTATGCTGCAACCCATGTGGCCATTTACAGTGCATAGGTCCCCCAACACCAAACACTTGTCTGAAATGTAAACTACTTCGGTGACAAGGTGCGTTTTTCAAATATAAATTCAGCTGAAAATGTTTTGGTTCATTATTTACTTGTTCACAGGGATTGCAAGTTTATGAATATGGCTTGTCCACACAGGGACAATAGTTATGTGGGGTAAAGGCCTACGTTTAATGCCCTATGGTCTAGCAAAGGGTACCAATGTGTGTACAAACCAACGCAGAACAAAACAGGCATATAAGCATCATTGAAAGAACACCTGTGATCATTTTTCTTTTTGCTTTGAAGCACTGTGCTAAAAATCGCGAGCATCACAGACATCACAGAGACTACGTCTATGCTTTATACAGTCTACAAACATAAATTGTTTTGTCCATAGCTGTTTGCCTTCTAACCTTGACCCAGGAAACCAGACTAAACCAAATTACAAAATAAAAGAGATGAAAACATAAAATAAAGCCTCATCTGGAATAGACAGGACAGGTAAAGCCTTGCATAGAAATGTTATAATCCTGTAAAGTAGGTTATTGATGAGTAAAGATATACAAATAAGGCTTATTAACCACTGATTTACCATGAATAAACTGAACTGTGAACTAAGAACTGTGTATGCAAATGAAAACAAATTACCATCAACACATTACCATCAATGCACACTTTCAATATGACATGTTTGAATTAAATATTAGTAATCTGCATGCATAGATTTTAAATTGAGTTTATCCTCTTCAGGATGGCTTCAAATTTTCATCACCACAATTCCCACATTCAATGACAAATATAAAACATGAGGAATATTATTATCCCTAAAGTGCCAGATAAAATGCCTTCATCGGAAAACCCTTGAGCGTGTCGTCTTCGATCAACTCTCTGCCTACCTAACTACTTACTTTGACTCGAGTCTCAGCATGCCTAAGCGACATCTCGCTCTGGATGAAGCACCATCACCTACAGCTAAACCTGGTAAAAATGAAACTTCTTGTAATCCCCGCCAATCTAAGGATCACTATCCAACTAGGTTCATCAACCATTGTGAACATTAGAAAGATCAGACCTTTCCTCTCGGAACAGGCTACACAAATCCTAGTCCAGGATCTGGTCCTGTCCAGGCTGCACTACTGGACTGCTTGCTGGATTCCCAATGTGCACAACCAAACCGCTACAGATGCGGTGGCAAAAGTGGTGTTCTAGGAACCGAAATCAACACCTCTCTTCATTAAACTACATTTGCTCCCCTAGTAGAAGTTTACATTGAATTCAAATCTCTCCTTATCACCTACAGAACCACCACAGGTTCAGCACCCAGTTATCTTCACTCGCTGATTCACAGGTATACGCCCTCCAGTTCTCTGCATTCTGCTAATAAGCAACGTCTTGTGGTGCCGTCCCAAATGGGTAAGAAATCGTTCTCTTGCACCTTCTCTGCAATGGTTCCTCAATGTTGGAACGATCTCCATCTTTAATAAAACGCCTAAAAAATGTATCTCTTCCTTACCCACAAGAAAATCTTCTTTCTAATCTACTCACTCTATTATATAAAAAAACATAACCAACAGGTTTTATCTCGCCTTGTGTAACTCAGTAACCCTGTTGTGGCACTTGTTCACCTTTTGATGTCTCTGCAATTTACATTGTCACCACGATTCTTTGTAAATCGCTTTGGAAAAAGGCATCTGCTAAAAGCCTAAATATAAATGTTAATGACGAGGCTGCTTAGACACCAGACTCTCTTACATGACGGATGGAATACTTTAGTTTTCACCAAGATTTTGGCCTTATCACCAAATCCTCTCTACTTCCATTCTAATGGCTGAAAGACAGTGAGATTCTTGTGACCTGATGTAACTGTGTGGATTAAGCAATCTTATGTCTAATGACATCAGTAGCTCATTTGGCCTTGATGTTTCTCATTAGAAAATCTTGGACTGATTCACCTTGAGCTCACAGGCTTATTTTGTTCCTTACCATTTTTCTCTGAAGTTGTCACTAGGGTTAGCTTGGCCAAAGCTCTATCGACCTCTATGTTGAAAAATCTCATACAGCTTCGATGGATTGTCTTTGTCTTTCCTAATGAGATGAACACAGGGAATCCAGACTTAACATAATTTGTCGGTTTCTTACAAAAATTGTGCTCTCTCTCAATTAAAGTCTTTCACAAATAACAAAATGTTATTTATTGTGATGGATTATAATATTTTTCCAATAAAAATAATTAATAATTTAAATCTCTGTTTAACTAAAACCATGTTTTAGAAATCGATTTTATGAACCATGTAGTTTGGTGGTATTGTATTCAATGCCATGCATCTTTTGCTAGTAATTTATTTATAACATGTTAGCGCCTTTGTGGTCTTTGTGGGTAGTATCTGTCAGGGGTATTTGTACGAAAAGTTGGGGTACCACACACAGTTTAGGACAAATGTATGTTAATCTTGAGTAGTAGTGCGAAATCAAGTCGTTCCTATATCCATAAGGTCTTTGGCGTACTCATATTTACAGAAGACAGATTACAAATTTGATAATATATTTGAGTAAAATAAATTGAGAATAAAGCTACTGACTTCTATGCCCTCTGGATAAGATCTGACACATTCAAGTGGAGGTGTATCACGCCAGCTTCCAAAAAGACAGCAAAAAAGATCTCAGGAGTATAGTCTGTTTTGCTCTCTCTCTCTCTCTCTCTCTCTCTCTCTCTCTCTCTCTCTCTCTCTCTCTCTCTCTCTCTCTCTCTCTCTCTCTCTCTCTCTCTCTCTCTCTCTCTCTCTCTCTCTCTCAAGATGTTATGCCTTGATTATACACTAATATTACAATCTCATTTTTAGCTTGTGAACACCTACACATGGGAGGCAGGCTTACACAACCAAGCTTATGTAATAACTTCGCAGAAGGTACTCTGGTTGTTCCAAACATTTTATTCACGTGTCTGTTAAATGAAGTGGCAAAATATAAATTTCTGCTTCACCTGGTGACATCAACTACATCTCTCTTACAAACCCTCACAAGACAAATATCTACATAGTTTTTATTTATGATATTTTTGTGCACCTGTATAAAAACACACTCTGAACACCTCAGGATGTTTACATTTCTAATTACTTATGGTAAAGTCAGTTCATTCCAGGTAAAATGAAATTTATCAAACTCAACTAACTTTCAAATTTGCAAGTACCATAAAATGGTTTTGTTGACAAACGTTTTGCAGGCCGCTATGAAATGTTAATTTGGCTTAGATGGATCTGTTGGGCTATGGGATGTTTAAAGGCCAAACAATATGCAGGAAAACAGAAAGCCATTAGAGCTGCTATCCAGCATAAACATCTGCTTTCTGCTGGAGGGCGATGACATGAGAGGAGAGCCAAGCTATTCGCAGAGGACAGCAAACACAATGGTGGGAGTTGATATGACCCCAACTGAAGGCAAATATTGTGAGTTCCATCATTTCAATGTTGGATCATCTGCATGTTATTTTGAAACCTTTTTCAGCACCATTTGAACTCAAGTAACCATTTATTTAATTTAAAGGTCATATTTTCTATTCATCAATTCATAAGCCTTCTCGTCTCATGGAGTTGATCACACCAAACGCGTCAGATGCGTTAGACAAGTCTCTTTTGAACGGTGTAGCTCATCTAGCTCTCTGCCTACGGTATGTACGCCAGGTGCTTCATGTTTTTGTAGTGTGCCGCACTTTGTTTCCTTGATGGAGCGCTCCAGAACAAGTTAACGCGCTTTGGAAAAAGTTAACTCAGGGCAGAAAAGTGCTTAGCATCATGCGCCTTTTTTCCATTGTCCAAACGGATGCAGGAGGGGCGGGGCTTCCAATGTGCTGACGGAACTTTACTGTTGCTTATGTTGCATGACCAGAGACTGCAGTAATTTGTCCAGAGACGATAGTAATGCTTGGCTCTTGCGGTTCCGAACGTTCAAAGTTCATTTGGTATTATAGGCCCCTAAGGAGCTTTAGTTGCTGCCATCCTATTTTCAGAAGTCAAAAAAACAAATGCTAAAGCAGAGGGTTCTTGTTCTGACCTTGCTCAAACCCTCAAGAGCCATAACAAGTTATACCTCCATTGCTGCAGTCTCTTGACAATTCAAGCCATTGTAAAGTTATGTCAGCACATTGGAAGCCCTGCCCCTCCATCATCCACGACTGCCCCATTTTTTTACAAAATAATCTAAAAGGCCACACAGGTGTATTAGAAGCAAAATTATAAATGTCTGTGACCTGAAAGTGAGACGCAGAATATATTATGTCAATTTTCAAAATCATTGTTTATTTTTATTCACTTACACACCCCAAGACACTTGATCCAGGCTATACCCAGATCAGAGGGACACTGCAGTCACCCAGAGTCAGTACGTATCCAGACCGGATGGTGGATCGGTCATAAGAAAAGCCTTCTACAGCCCTGAAAGAAAGCAGAGTCCAGGACACTAGAGCCGCGGATACAGATCCCCTGCAAAGACCTTGCCTCAGATGACCATAGGGACAAGACCAAAAGATACAGATGATTCTTCTCCACCCTGCTCAAGCCTAGAATTGAACCTCTGGATTTGTCTGGTCAAAGAGAACTGGCCCTCAAACTGAGCCTGGTTTCTCCCACAATTAAATCTGATCAGAAATTACATCACTGAATTGAAATTGAATGCACAGACACTATTAAATCTGAACAGAGATGACATCATCGAAATCAATAATGAACTGCCTTTAACTATCATCTTGCATTATGGACAGAATGTTTTACTAACCAGTGTTGTTCAGCTGCTTTGACGCAATGTATTTTGTTTAAAGCGCTATGTAAATAAAGGTGACTTTGACTTTGAATTTTTCGAAAACATAATGATACATACTCATTCATTATGTTCTAATTATTTACAGGTAGAAGTATTACCTGAGATGCAAACTTAGGTTGTTATTTTGACCAGAAGTCATTTAGAAAATTCCATGACTTTGTAGAATAGGAACATTTTATAACTCTTTACATGACCTGGTGGTGATGCTCTTAAAATATATACTATACTTGCCCTCTGGCTGCATTCAAGTTAGCACATTATCTAAAGTCGGACACTTCTTATGTCATCCAGATATGTAGAGTTATTCTTTCTGGACTTTGAAGAGGCTTGTGTTAAATTAGCCCAACTACATTTTTGCTGCTTAGTTGTTCATATTTTATTCTATGCTCTCTTTTGCAGGCATGTGGCTGCATATCCCCTAGGCTAACCTTTACTTCAAATGCATTTCGATTCAGTCATTCACATCTTCTGTAGCCAGACACCAAACCATGCGAACCGACAGACTGTGAATGAGAGCAAACCAATTGGTATCGTTATCACTAGACTAAAATTGAATTTCATTCCATTTGTACCTTTGACTTTGCTTTGAAGGGATGTGCCACGGTCACTAAATTTGCCAGCAGAATATAGATGACTTCCTCAGGGAGACAGTAAGATAAATACAAAGAGAAAGAGACAGGCCGAAAGAAACAGTGAAAGGGGCTCCAATCACAAATATGCAAATTCAGCACAGGGAGTCCCACCCTTTCTGGATGCCCTTTGTTAAATAAGACCTGATCAAATTCTTGCTGGCAGACAAGGAATGGACAGTGTCGACAAACAATACTACAGCCCAAGAATTATGATTGAATTAGATACTGCACCATCCAAAAAGCAGTATCTCTGTTAGCACATGGTGAGCATGTCAAACTGGCATGTTTGAACTTGAATTAGATATGCAATGTCAGACAGAGAAAGAAGGAAAACCATTGGCTTGCTGTGGTTACATCATATGTCCATGTAGTACCTCCAGTAGGGGGAGGTGTTGACAGCTGATCAGTGTGCAGTAATACCATCGAGAGTGCAAGCCGAAGAAAAAGAGGACAAGCACAGAGGATAGGAAGAGGGAAAGAATCTAGCCTCTCCATCAGGCCAGCTCATCTGGCCATGTTCTCTTGGGATGGTTGATTTGAGCGAGAACTGAATGCTGATATTCTTTTCCGGAGAGAAGCATTTTTAGAACAGAATAGGCTGAATACCAATATTTCTGTCATTGTGTCATATTGCAGTAAAATAAACTCACCTAATGCAGGTAAGGGTAGAGGGTTCTGACCTTCCTTGCCAATTATTCTTAAATTTTAGACCTTGGCAGCTGGTTGTGTGGCTATGGTATCTAACACAATTACAGTAGGCCTATGCATATACAGATCTAACTCCGGTCCTGTTATGACTTTTCTGTACTAGAATAAGTTTTCAGGTTTTATAGTTGAGGATAGTATCATTTTTCACATTTTATCACAGTATGACTTTTACACTTAGGGTTATGTTTCCCAAAAGCATGTTAGCCAACGGCCCTAAACATTGTTGACAGCCGACTTCAACAGACGAGTGTTGTCAGTTCCAACAAACATTCATGAACATTGTAAAGTTGTGTGGTTGGAAACATACTTTCTTATTAGACTTTATGTCATGCAAAATATGCTACTCTCTTTGAAAATCAGGCAAAGATCTCATAATCCAAATACGAGATCAGGAGCATCAACATTTCGTCATTTATTTCATCATAATTTGATGGGATTTTATCAATCGTTGACTTTTGAGCTTTATATAGTCAATATGAATGATTTCAATGTTATAATTCAAGAAAATCTGTTTATATTATGTGGCATGATTGGTTTGAGTAAATAATAAGTCATAAAAATGTTTATAACAGTCGCAAAGAAGTTAGCAACATGCAGTGGTTTCAACGTCCATTTTTCAAGAATATATGAATACCATAACACATTTTTTTGTTTGAAAGTTCGACAATTTGAAAAGATTTTTTGAAGAATGTTCAAATGTTCATAAAATTTCTGTTATCTGGCAGGTAATTAAAAAAGGCATTTAATAAATATTGCTTAGTTTAGTTTAGTTTAGTTTAGTTTAGTTTAGTTTAGATTAGATTAGATTAGATTAGTTTAGTTTAGTTTAGATTAGTTTAGTTTAGTTTAGTTTAGTTTAGTTTAGTTTAGTTTAGTTTAGTTTAGTTTAGTTTAGTTTCGTTTGGTTTAGTTTAATTTGCTGAAGCATATACACTACACAGTACATTTTAGTGATTTTATTTTAGCTTAATAATTATTTTGACTGGTGGTTTTGAAGACGCTAGCTTGTAAAATTCACCTTTAAGTCAAAACTGAAGTCCTTGTATGCATGTTGTCATACAGTGAGCCACGGATAAATCCAATAACAAACAGGAATATGTCACCTATATGTGTCAAACCCAAAAAGTTTATTAGGTTATATGCACCTAAAAAGGCACAAAAGCACACCATATGAACATCTTTGTATGAATTCATACGAAATAATAGAACATTTACCTTGTAGTTGTTTTTTTTGTTGCAGTGAGATTGTGCTGGACATACTGTTTCAGGGTTCCAGCCTGCTCCCAAATTCGCTTTAAATGAAGATACTATTTGGTAAAGAGAATATCTTTCTTTGAGTTTTTTAACTTTGCAGATCTGTTTCGTTCATAGACAGAAACAGTTCACACAAACTAAGGTTGAAAAAAAGTGCAATGGAACTCAATTAAAAAAATAAATAGCCAATATTTAAGGGTCTTCATTGACTGCATCGTTGAACCCTATTCAAGGACAAGATATAACTTTGAACAGGTATAGAGTCCATTTTATTTGAATTTATCTGAATTTCTAAGTATAGCCAGTTTTTTTTGCACAGAAGACATTTTTCATCTAAATTGCATTGAGAAAATTTTGATCAGCTCGCTCTGCATAATTTATTCTTTACCCTTCAGTAGCTCTGATCTTAAAGAGTACATGGAAACTGGACTTAGATAAAAAACTCATGCTTTCATTTTACAAACCAGCCTATTTCATTGCTTTGCCACCCCTTTAACACACATGCACACACCCTTGAGCAAGAGAGAGATTAATCGGTTTGGCACACAGTAATAAAAGGGACTTGATTCACTTTCAAGACCTTATCAATGGAAAAGTTCACCCAAAACTGCAAATTGATGCCTTGTTTTGAAACATCATATGAAACCTAGTCATTAGATCCTACAAGATATGAAGTTATTGGCATGCTACCAGAGTTAGAGCCGGCATCTTTGTTTAAGTGGATCAGTTAAGTTGGAAATTGGAGCTGTTAAAAACTTGCTGTTAGAATCTACACTTTAAATTCAACTACTGACTTTTTGAGGAGCTGGATTGCACAGTTTAGAATGTGGGGGTTTGTCTGTTTAGATGTTACAGAGTCTCAGTTTTATTGATCTGGGACTGAGTGCTTGTTGTTTTGCTGCTATGATTAGTGTCTCACAAAAGCTATTTCAAAGCACTAGGATGATTTCCACAGCTATTCCCAAAGGAAAATGTTATTGCTCAGAAGCTGTCCTGTCTCTCGTAATAGACACAAATAAGGCAAATGTTTCAGTGCATTGTATACATAAAGTAAACACGATTGCTCTTAAAGGATTGTGTGTATCATAGATATCATAACAAAAAGGAAGTGTTTTTTTTTTGCTTTTCTGGATGTTAAAAACGTAAATGAAATCCTGTTATTTCTACAAGTCACCCATGACAGACTAAGAGTGCTTTGCCGCCATTTCTGCTTAATTTCTAATTGGTGGGCAGTACCCCTGTGGCAATTGACAGAGGATCAGATATCCCACTAACAGAAAAACAAGTACACCAATATCTCACTGGGAAACAAAAAGAGGTACTGCTGCAAAAGAAAAAGCTCAGTCTTTACATTCCAAGGAGAGCTAGATAGAAAGACTATTCATGAACCTGAAGAGTTAAATAATCCATCCTGGACTTGAACACGCTCCAGAGAAAACATTAGAAAGTTCTTACCTAAATCTATTATGCTTCAGTGAGGCAGTTACCTCCGCTTAAATTGGATCACAGGGCGAGTAATTGTCCTCTGGTATTAAGAATACTGCCTCCCCTCTTTCCTGGACGTGGATGCTTAACAGGATGGACCAGCTATATATGCTTTAGATCAATTAGACTGAAAGCATCTAATGTGAAGAGACAGAAGCTTGTATCTAATTATGTCAAGTCTAGTATCTTTATAATGACATGATTTCTGCGAATATCATTTATTTTCCTTTCTTTAAGTTAAATAATACATTTCAGTCAGATTTACCATAATTCCATGCCTACTCAAGAAGGTTTGTTAAATTGTATGTGTAAAGGGGCATACTGTTTAAATATTTTAAATATTTTAAATATGCTACATTATCACCATCTGCACTTTGAAATCTCCTTTTTTTTTTGTAGAATTGTGTACTATTATATATGAATGTTCACAAGATTTATGTTATATGCCAAAGAACAAAGTGCCCTTCAACCGATATGAAAAGAAAAGTTGTTTGTCCTTTTTCTATAAATATGAGACCTAAATCACTGAATTAGTGGTTTTAATGGCAACAGAAGATGCTATTATCCACTTTCATTTTAAAAAGACATTTCATGTTATCATTTTGCAATGATGACACATATGGAGGGTGCTTTTCATTGTAACCATCCAGGATTACCTTTATTTACATTACACATTACACAATTTAGCGGTTTAAGTAAGTAACGTAACTCATTTATTTTAACATATAACATATAAAACCATCACTGTTTTGACCAATTTTCCAGGTCAAACGATTGGTTTCATGTGGAAAAGATACAAAGCTGAAAAACATTATTATTAAATCATCACACTGTCTGAATTACTTGGTGAACCTGTTGAAAATTCAAGCGGGTGCAAAGGAAGTATTTTTTACTCCTCCAGAACACCGGTGTACCTCAGTTCCTCATGGACCACTGCTCTTCTCGATTTCATGACTTCATTTGGATCCGTCATCCGAAAGCATGTTTTTTAAATTACTGTTACTCGAATTTCACGCAGCTGCACTTTGTGTACCATCCTTAAGATCAGAGGGTTCCGACTGGAGTCTCAGCATGCCTGAGTGACATTCGCTCTAGCCAAAACTTATACTGATTGCTCCTTTTGTGAACCTTGTTGCTTTGGAAAAAAGTATCAGCTAAATTACTAAATCTATTCAAAAGAATTTTCTGTCAAAGGGTTAGGAATAACTTTCTAGCACCATCCCTAGATCAGTTCCAAATCTAATCAAACTGGAACTTTTTCTATTTTACCTAACCATGAAAACAACAGCATTGTTCACCTGTGAGGATGTTGTGAGAAGATCTTCGTGCAGCATCTTGTTGGTGCCAGTAATAATACTGTTCATTCTCTCTAAGTCCTGGATCCAACTACATCTACCAGCTGCTTACCATAGAACTAAGAATTGAAATTAAAGTTTACAGGGCACTATGGTATTGAATATTTAAAATTTAAGAGAGCTGATCCATCAGCCTAACTTAAACCAAAATTCCTGAAAGAATCTTTACTTTCTTTCAATTTTTGTTTAATATGTTGTGAATAAGTATTTTCCTTTCTTTAAATGTAATTTATGTTTAATACTTGTTATCATTGTTTATTGTGCGAAACACTTTCAAATTTAATTGAATTCTAAATCATAGTCCAACAACATTATTTCTAATTATCTGCAGTATTTATACAAGATAATTTATTGCTTAAGTGTGATACAAATTTGATATATACAACATAGCAGTGCAAACCTACAGTACACAGTAATACATTTCATTTTTACTGCAGGAAAATGACAAATGATTCAGGAGTTTGGAATGCACGGCTCTGGTCACGCTCTGGGACCTCAGTGTTTGTAAGATGCATGAGGCTGACCTTTTACTAGCTTTTGCAGAAATGTCGATAGTAATCAAAAATTACTTAATGAGTAAAGCGGGTGACAACACAAGTGTAAAGCATCTTTCTTGACTCTGACAAATATAGACAAAATTTACTTACTTTTATCTGCATAAGAACTGACATAAAATACAAAAAAGGGAAGATAAATAACTTAAAAAGTCCAGTTGATTCAAGCAGTATGAACAGGTCACTTAAAATATTTAATGATTTGTGGTTGCTTTCAGTCATGAGAGACAAAACTCCAATAATGTTTCAGATTTTATGAAATGGCACTCGTAATAATACATTAGATTGTTGCACAGTCGTTAAACAGTGCTAGCTGAGAAGACTATTCTCTCTTTGTTGTTTTGCAAATGAGATAATACATATCAGTTATGACTGTAACCTCTGTTCCTATCGACTCTTAATGTATTCTCAAAAGGCCAGCGAAGTTGATGCATGGCATCCACCTGCCAGTCTCTACCCCATATATATGGGCATTAAGGTAAGTGTGCTTATTCATACAGCTCATGAGAGATAAGTGCACCAACCAGAAGGTGCATGACAAGAGGTGGAGAGATCTTCCAGGCAGTTTTAATTTTGTTGAAGAGGAGGCATGCTGATCTTTGCGAGGACATTTTCAAGTCGCGTTTTTTATACATTAAATTTAGTAGTTTTATTTGCACAGTCTTGGTTACATAGTTATGGATAATTTCAGATGATTTCTCTCGTTAGCATGTTGTCAACTTTAGATATGTCAACAAGGACAACAGTGTATCTGTAAATCCTTGGGAGCAAAAATCACCTCAAAAACACACCAATTTGAAGCGTCATTTACAGACGGCTTATCCAGAAGTACAAGCACATAGAATTTCAATTTCAACATCTAAATCACAGCGTTTTCACTAAACCTTGAAAAGAACAGAAGCCAAATAAAATTCTATTGACTAAGCGGTTGTCCCATTGAATTAAAGACTCTAAACATTCCATTTCCTTAAGTAGAATCAAACGGCATCATCATGAAAGATGTGGTTGTGATGTATTTGACTTGACAAATGGACAAGTGTTTGTGAGAGTGATAGAGAGAGAGAGAGAGAGAGAGAGAGAGAGAGGGAGAGAGAGAGAGGGAGAGAGAGAGAGAGAGAGAGAGAGAGAGAGAGAGAGAGAGAGAGAGAGAGAGAGAGAGAGAGAGAGAGAGGTGAAAGAAAATAAAATAACAACTTTGTTTTCCTTTATGTATCTTCATAGATACAGAATCTATGAAACACTCTATTTCAAAAATATTGTCATTAATCTTAAAGGAATGTCATATGCTTGCGTATATTTCAGGGACAATGCATGTATAAAAAGTGGGATGTGCTTATTTTATGTAATTTGATATTTCGCGAAGAAGACACTGTTGTGTTTTTGACATAAAAAAACCTTTTGCTGCCTTTATAAAGAATTTGCTGTCAAATTAATATTGATTCCGGGGCAGTTCACAAACTGCCAACAGGGCAACTGTAAAGTGAGGAGTTCATCATTCGGAAGTCACCATATATGGATAGCTATTCACAGAGGACTTGATACCAAAGGACCTGACCCGGGTCTGTTTAACATTGTGTGCAATACGCGGGTCGATTGGAGATTGGGCCACACATGCCATTGTTAATCAGCAATTTGCACATGTTTCCTAACTTTAATCTTGTAAAATACTTATGAGAATAGTGAGGAGCCACGAAAGTGTTAACATTCACAGCTTCTTTCAGAGCAACAGAATATTGGTGTCTGACCCTCCTGAGAAACACAGCCAACAGAGGCATACAAACTACCATCAATACATAAATAAACATGGATTACGGTAATGTCAGTGTATGTTTTTATGTCTTTGTCATGCTAGAACTAGAAAATGCTCTGGCTGTTTAAGACTGCGGTTTTGTTAGCACTAGCTGACAGCTATAATTTATTAAAGATATTGCTAATCTGGCAATCTGTTTTTATGCCAAAAACATTTTTTTTCTTTGCAACTCATTTATAATTGTTAACAGCAGTTTTCTGTTAAATATTATGTGCTAATCGGGTCCAGTCGGGTCTATCTCTTCAAGGACAGTTTTGGTCCAGTACATTTAAGGTTTTTTGGGCGGGTCTTCACAGGTTTGGGTCCAACTTTAAAAATAAAATACGGCCTGGTTGACTGTCCAACACATAAACGTTCAACACGTAGTTCTCTAACAACTAGACTCTGGAAATAGAGCCAGTTCTCCTTGCTTATTACCAGTGATGAATGTCATGTCCTGGGGGTAAAGGTATTTTGCAGGTATAAGTCTAACCAGCCAGGGGTCTCCCCAGTTGGAACCGTTCAAGGCACAAGCTTACACTGGTTTTAATTGAAGGTTTTATATAGCCTTACAAACAGCTCTGCAATGTCTGCATTTGAGGCGCACTGAGTCACATCCACGAGAAGGATACACCCTAGGTGAAGTGCACTCTTAATCCTTGGAGGAACAAGAGAACTTGGGATCGGACAAACTGATGGCATGCACGATCCAGTGCATCAGTTCCTGTTTGGAGATAGGCCTGCTGATTTCAAAATTAGACAAAGAGCAGATTAGAATTTTTAAAGGACTGCCTGTTGTAGAAAGAGGCACACGGTGTTTACTGATTTAAAGACGGATTGGTTTGGGTCTATCTGCTTAGTGGCAGAGGTCTTAGCCTGAGTGATCGTATCAACATTTACAGGCAGCAGATCTTTCAGGATCCCATTCAGGGGCTTGATATGAAGGTTCCAGAGTCTTTGGTCCCATACTTAGCCCTTCACTTTCATCAGGGCAGTTGGGCAGTGGGAAGTTTTCATCAGAAACATCAACTCTGAGAAACTGAGAAGTTTTGTTTGGCCAACAGGGAGCATTTAGCAACACATGACATTTCAAAGAACATGTGTAATAAGGCTCCCTAGGGTTGGGTACCTGCAGGTTCACTACCTAGTCCCACAATAATGGGCAGAGGTATCAAATACCTATTTTCTGCAGTTCACTAAAAGGCTTTTCTCAATTCAGACACATTGGAAACATGATTAAGATCCCAACAGGTTTCACACTTAGGTAAAACTTTGGAAAACCCAATGACATATGAATTATTTATTGATAAATGCTGTTGGTTTGATTAAAAAATAAACAGTTCTTGGACAGGCTGATCAACAAGTGAAATCAAAGTACCCTAAGAGTGATTAAAAGCAGTTGCTCTCACAAAATGTCATTGTCATATGCTGATGGTCTGTGTGCACAGGCCTGCAATAAGTCAAACCCCTATACAAACATTTCGTACTCTTATAATTTAAATTTCAGCCTGGCTGTGGATTACTCATGCTTTGACACTCAGCCAGAGGCACAAAGGGTGCATTTCTTATACATTGCTAACATGTCCGGGAACTTTATGTGGAGCTTTTCAAATAAAGAAAATCATGCTGGTGAAATAGAGAAAAGTGTCAACATGTTATTTTTAAAACATCTTACAATTACTGCTGTCTGATATTTTGAATAACATTTTAATTGTATTAGTTGCTTCTGCAAAAAATGCTAAATCTGGAAAAGCTTGACAAAAAGACTGCCTGATGGCCTGGTACAGACATAGTTCAGTTGACAGAACTAATCAAGTATGTTCTTTATCCTCACACAGTGTCCCTATAATCTAACATCAAACAACTCAAACAAAATTATGTCAGAATGGCATTACTACCCATATTAGCAAACATCCTTAAAATGGTTATTCATTATACCTTATGTAAATCTAAACAGTTTGGAGACACAATGATAATATAAAGTACATAAGAATATCCCGATGAAGACAAAAACCCTCCTGATTGACTAAATTATAATGAATCAGAACATAAAATTATTATGCATTTGCCAGACACTTTTATCCAAAACAACTTGCAGTGCTTTTATTCTAGTATCCATTATGATAGTCTTTTTTCAGTATATGTATTCCCTGGTATTTACCAATTGAGCTATAGGACCCAAGTTGGCTATGATATTATAAGATTGGTCATGAAGCCCCTCCCCTCGAAGACAGATGAGTCAATGACAGTTGAGGATGTATTGAACGTGGAACGGGTCTAACATCTTTTATATCTATCTGGATCTGCTGCCATAGAAAAACATTTCAAGATCAGATCATCTCATCTGTACCATTTTTTCCTCTAAAGAAAATAATTTACTCAAAACTTTCTAACTGAGTTATTTGATATATTTTTATCAGTTTTTTGTTAAAGAGTTTTTGATAGAGGGTTATGTATTTATGCAGCTATTATAATCTTAAATAGAATCCTGAATAGTGCTTGGATGGTTAAAACTACCGGAAACAAAATTTATTTTTTAAAGTAATAAAAACAATTAAATACAAAAACTTTGTGAATGACATGGGGCCTTAGATTTTATCTAAAGGTTTACATACAAACCTGTATAAAAATCCCTTCGTAGAGCGATGGGTGTAATAAAGACTGTTATCCATCCCCCTATTATTTACACTTTTTTCTTAGCAAGGTCATTGCAAGGATTTGACCTGAAGGTTGTATTGTCATCAATAAGAGATTTATGGATTTCACACCTTCCTTGTTCTCACAGAAATAGAGAACACTGAGAAGAATTCAGGGCAAAAATAAAAAGTAAGGCCATATTATATTCAGCTGTAAGCGTTTATTTGTTTATTTAGCGAAGAATATTATATTCTAAGCAGATACCTAAAGCTTGTAAAATATCAACATTTTTTAGAAAGGGGGGAACAGAAATCTGCATAATCTGTATTTTAATAATCTGCATTGTTAAAATTGAACAACCCCCTGTTTAAATACATTTTCTTTCAAATCTTTTATTATCTGTTCCCCCATATCCATTAATGTGTCTTGGTGCCAAAATTAACTGTTATTCCAAAAGTATTATTAGTGTTGTGTTTGAGCGCTTTGCAATTGACAGAAAGGACACAGTATGCTGGTCAATATTTGACAACCAGCAGTGGAATCGCTATCGTCTCTGGTTAAATAGGGTAACCTAGGTTCCCTAACAAAGGGAACAAAATGTTGTGTCACTGAAAGGATTTGATCTTGAAAACCTGTTTTTCTCTGAGCCTATTTAAATGGTCCAAGACTGGTACACCATTGTTATTGCTTTCACCATCCAGAAGGCCATTCTCTGTTGACCTCCGTAACAGACAAACAGCTGCTCCAAGCAGTCCACGTAGAGGCGCAGGGCGCATACAGGACACAATACGGAAGAGGCTGGGTCTTCCTCCCCAGTAGGGAGCATCTGCAGGCTCACCACCTGATCCCGGAAGTATTGGGATCCTGGGCACGTACCTGGGCTGGGCTCTCAGAATAACGTGAGAATCAGCCCAAACTGGACACAGAGAGTGCAGGCAGGTACCCGACCCTCTTGACAGAAGTGAGCGCAACAAGAAGGACTGACTTCATCGTTTAGTGAGGAAGATCAGCCTGCTCTAAGGGCTGGAAGAGGGGACTGCTGAGGCCTTCTAGGAATAAGAGGCAAGTCCCAAGAGGGTACATAGAGTGGCCGGGGTGAATTCCCTCTCAATGAGCCCCTCAGGAACCTAGTGACCAGGTTGTGCCACCTCAGTGACCTCCCATCCACTAGATCGGGATTGCTGCTATGGCGGCCACAGGCCACATACACCTTCAAGGTGGAGGGGGCGAGCTTGCTCTCGAGGCCCTCTTGGAGGAAGGACAACACGACTCAGAATCCCGCACCTCAAGGTGTCCTGACCGCTTGAGGAACACCACGGAGAGAAGCGATGTCACTTCAATGTGTATAGACACCGAGTGGTTGGGGCTCTTACCTGAGTGACAGAACCTGCGACCACTGGTATGTGAACCAAGTAAGTATGGGGCAAGGATGGGGCAACCAGGATCATTTGATACTCCTCTTCCCTGACCTTGCACGGTACCCATGCAATGAGGCTCACTCGGGGAAGGCGTACTGCCCTCTTGTCCCGCAGCCAGATGTGCGCTTAGGCATCCGTTCTCAGGGGACCCCCAGTCAGGGCATAGCAAAGCAGGCAATGGGAGGAGTCCAAACAGGTCTACCTGCCTGACTGAAGTGCTCCCAAATCGCTGGACAGCGCGGGGGTTAAGTGCTAGGGCCTCTGATGCGAAAGCATGTTTGCTGTTATGTCCAGAGCACCCGGGATGTGAATGGCTCGCAGAGATTTCACCACCTGCTGACTCCACAGTAGAAGGCTGCGGGTGAGCTGTGACATGTGCCTGGATGATTAATGATTAATTTATGCATTGGCTGTTGCACTGTTCCAATGAACAAGGACATGTTTGTCCTGAATAAGAGGCTTTAACCTCAATACTGACAACAGCTCTAGGGCATTGATATGCCAGCCTAGGTGGGGACCTGTCCATCGCCCTGGCACTACATGCCCGCTGCCAACTGCACCTCAGGCCTGTAGTAAGTAGAACATACCTTGTGACCTGCCTGAGTGGTACTCCCACTCGTAAAAGGGTCTTGGAGGACCAAGGAGCTAGGATGCAACAGCACAGAGGTTTGACAACGACCCGCCTGTTGCCTGTGCTTTACATTACATAAATTCTTGCGTAATTTTTTTTTACACAAGGTCGCAGTACAGACCTGAACAAGGTCGCCGCAATCCGGCATATTACAGGACGAAAAAACAAAAAAACAAAACTCTCTGTCAACATGCACGATGACATCAAAACAATGAATTTTATTTACGTTCTCCATCTTTATTTTGCACACTTATCACACACACACATATATACGAGAAATAACAAACACAGTCATTCATGCACACATTCACGTCTCATTATCTCTTTAACTTCACTCTATTTATTTGAATAAGGAGACTGTGTAGAATTAGTTACTAAGGTTTGTTTAACCTTTTGCTGCACTGGAATTCAGCACGGAAGAAAGTAGTCCCAAAGTTCCTTGAAATATTGGAGGATTTTAAAGTCACTCCAATGTTCTTTGTGATTTACTTACACACTTGTGCTATCAATATGTTGTATAAAAAAGATATGGCACTTGTAGTCATGTGATGGTGCTCTCTATCAGCTACTGTGACTTAGTGGTCAAAGACATGAAGCTGCAGGCATAGATCCGCATAGACCTACATCCGCTAAGTGCATAGATTCTTGTGCATTGACCTGTGCATAGACCTAGTGCATAGATTCTTGTGCATTGACCTGTGCATAGACCTAGTGCATAGATTCTTGTGCATAGATGCTGTGCATAGATCTTAGATCCTTAGATCCATAAAGCATAGATCCTTATGCATAGATCCTGTTGATAGATCCTGGATATAGATCCTTGTGCATAGACCCTGTGCAAAGATCCTTGTGCATAGATCCTTTCCATATATCCTGTGAATAGATCATTGTGCATAGATCCTGGGCATAGACCCTTGTGCATAGATCCTTGTGTATAGATCCTTGTGCATAGAACCTGTGCATAGATCCCTGTGCATAGACCTCCTGCATAGATCCTTGTGCATAGACCCTGTGCTTTGACCCTTTGCTTAGACCCTGTGCAAAGATCCTTGTGTATAGATCCTTGTGCTTTGAACCTGTGCATAGATCCTTGTGCATAGATCCTTGTACATAGAACTTGTGCATAGATCCTTGTGCATAGATCATGTTCATAGATCCTGTGAATAGATCATTGTGCATAGATCCTGTGAATAGATCATTGTGCATAGATCCTGAGCATAGACCCTTGTGCATAGATCCTGTGCATAGATCCTTGTGCATAGATCCTGTACATAGAACCTGTACATAGAATCCTTGTGCATAGATCCTTGTGCATAGAACATGTGCATATATCCTTGTGCATAGATCCTGTGCATAGATCCTGTGCATAGATCCTTGGGCATAGATCCTGTACATAGATTCTTGTGGATTGATCCTTGTGCATAGAACATGTGCACAGATCCTTGTGCATAGATCCTTGTGCATAGATCATTGTGCATAGACCCTGTGCATAGACCCCCTGCATAGATCCTTGTGCATAGACCCTGTGCTTTGACCCTTTGCTCAGACCCTGTGGAAAGATCCTTGTGTATGATCCTTGTGCATAGAACCTGTTCATAGATCCTTTTGCATAGCTCCTGTGCATAGATCCTTTTGCATAGATCATGTGCATAGACCTTGTGCATTGATCCTTGAACATAGACCATGTGCTTAGATCCTGTACAAAGATCCTTGTGCGTAGATCCCTGTGCATTGATCCTTGTGCATAGACCCGCATTCATAAATGTACACAAAGAGTTCTTAGCGATCTTAACATTTCACACCGACACCCATAGGCTCACACCAAAAAGAATTTGTCCATTTTATATTCTGTGAAAAGGGCACGTTATAAACATTTTACTACTCCCCCTAGGGAATTTATCCAATGATATGTCGAGAAATTGGATATGATAAATTGCTAGCAGGTTCCTGATATCTTAAACAGTTCTGCCATAGCAGGGGTCTGATTATATTAATGTGGCTATGATGACTTTTGGGTATAGCGCCACAAACTGGAAACAGGGAATATATTACTAACAACAAGCTTAACATTTGTCCACTCAGAATTACCCATGTAATTATTTTAACAACATCAAATGAATAGGCATTGACAACAGCTACACATAAGAAAGAGAAATTCAATAAATTGAAAACTCGAATGATGTTGCCATGGTGATGCAGCATATGGCAATAAAGTGTCTCATTGGACTTGAACACTTAAAGGCACATGCCTAGTATTTCTTTGAGCCAGACTAAAGTCTGGGAATTAAAAATAAGATCATCTACCTATGACAACATTAGAACATAAAAGTTATTTTCCATGATTTACAGGACATACAGTTTAAAGTGACGGCAAGCAAATGAAAGGAGATGTGTCAAGTTATTCTCATGATGCTAAATATGGAAACATTATGTTCCTGAACACGCAGTGCTTTTAAGACAATGTTCAAGTTACAGTGAACATGAGTTTGCACATCTTTAAAGTGTTGAGAGCTTTGAAAAACATGATATTGCACTTACTTTTAGAGACATAGTATGTGTTCAAATGGTAGAAAGCCGTCCCTGTTCTCCCAGAAGACTTCATGGAAAATACAGTATGTGAATATTTATATATTTAATTTTTAAATTAAAATTTTCCTTTGTGGCCTAGATTCTCCTATTCAGCAACTATTTATTCCTGCTCTGTGCATAACACATCATTTGGTTTGTGTCCTGTAGAGATGTTATTGTACCATACAATTTTTATCAAAGTTTTAAACTATAATTATGTAATGAAAGGAATGTTTATTAAATGCTGGTGGCAAAACAAATACAAGTTTATTTTTTGGATTTGTTAAAACAACTAGTATTGGTTCCTTTTTATAATAACTTATATTAATCTGTCTTAAGTGATCACTATCACTATTTCTTTTTCAATAATGGAGGGGGAAATATTAATTGAAAATTTTATTGGCTCAATTTGAAAAATATAAACTGTAAGACATGCAAATAATAATGTATATTTACTAACAAGAGGTAGAAGAAGGTATTGTTACATCTAGTTTTGTGCAGCTTCTCTCAAGAGTTTTCCTGCATTGATCAAGTGTACAGTGGTTCACTCCGAAGCCCCCTGATTTAAATTTACTGTTGGTCATACTATGATGACATCCTATTTAATTAGATTCAGAGGCGTTGATACATTGCATAAGCAAGCTAACATTGTCTAAAACTGTTCATTTGAACTAATTATTCATGAGATTTTTCAGGTCACTGAAAGGATGCTGCTTGTTTATGTAAACTTGAACAACAAAGTTGCATTTTCATTTCTTCAAACTCTATTCAATTATAGGTTAGAGATTTTGTTTGTTCTTTAAGAAAAATATTTACACGAAAATGGTATTTACATTATATTTGTGCAACTGAAAGTGTACAAATATGTTAAAACTTAGTAGTTGAACCTGCTCTTCTTTGTTTGACATCTGCCCCCGGAAAGATGTAGCTTAAATTAATGATAACAAACTTAATAGTTTGTTGGGATATAGCATAGTTAGATATCTCTGAAATAAAAAAAATTTCCTTTGAAACGGATAGACACATAAGCCGTTTTCTTTGATCTGTACTTTTTTATATTTCACTATGAAACATAACTATAAACCAACAATATTAAAATCTCATAACAAAGTTGCAGGATTTAACTTAAATGATTAATGATTATTGATAGCTGAACAGATAAGACAAGACTTATTGCATTTCGTCTGTGTTCTGTAATATGCAGTGTCATTTAGACCAGCATACCAAGCATGACCAAGGGCAAGTTATTTCATGGCTAACCTTAGTCAATTAAATCCCATCATTGAAAAGAAAAAGAATAGAAGCCAGAGGCTTGAATTTTAATCTGTTTTCTACTGCATTCATACCCAATGGCTAAGAGAAGTGGATGGCCCATAAAGGCACAAAGTCGTACTTAGTTTATGTTGACTAACCATACTGGACAATTCATTGGTTTAGGGTAAATTTATTTAATCTTTAGTAAAATCTAATTCAAATCATTAAAATTCCTGAAAAGCCTGAATTCACCCCAAATTGCCTTTACTTCTGACAACACAGTCTTTTGTACTGTGCCAATAGTCAGACAATTTAAGAAATGTGTTCAAAAGAGATAATCTTCTTACTATCTTTACCGTGTATGTGTCATGCCTATTGTTTTGAGATTCACAAGGTTTTTGCGAAATGCCTTTTACATTATTTCCACTTGATTCAAGTGTGTATTCACTTATGTGAAATGTAACTTCACATGGTAGATCCCTACACAGGGTTCAGAAACCCCTACATAGGGTAAGAAATAGCTCTGTCGCATCTTCACTGCCTTGGTTCCTCGATGGTGGCCTCTAACAGCACCTATGCCTCTTTGTAGCACTTGTTCACCTATTGTTCCCTATCAAAAGCTACACTCTGTGCTGCTTTTCAAACGCTATGTAAAAACATTCTTTTTTTGACCGGTTGTGAAGTTGTGTTGGCTTTACTGACCTTGGTGGGTGTCACTATCAATTACAGACACACACCTGAGGATATAAGTAAGGTGAGGTTTCTTTGTCTTCAAGGACAACATTGTGTGTTTGCTTGTTTGTTTGTGAGAGAAGTCTCTCAAGTTGCACAAATTACTTAAAGACACATTATTATTATTATTATTATTATGAAAACTTGATGGCAGGGTCAGGTAGAAGATGCCTTCCCCCATGTGAACGTCTTCTTGATGATCATGATCGCCACGAGTTCTGCTATGAGTGTTGAGCTCATAGTTGCTAGGCTAAACCTTGTCTGGCCACTGGAGCAAGAGGCTCCCAAATGCTCACAGCTGGATGACAAATATCTTTCAGGTGGCCGATCGGAGGTGGCCCACAGATAGTCCCTCCCCTTTTTTTCTGATCTCCACAAGGAGGTTGCATGCTCATGGGGTAAGCCCTATTCCTCCTGCGTCTTCATACCCTCAATATCGATGTATTCGACAATCATGGGTGCAATGCAGAGTGCTATGCCACGATGCTCCATGTTGAAGAGACGCTGACAAGCTATCTCTCCACAGGAGCATCTTTGACCTTGAAATACCCTTTGCCCTCTCCAAACATTGCAGAGTAACATCTAATTTGGTGGGGAAGGCTTTTATGGTTGTGGGTCAGGCTGTTGCTGCCCTGCACACCATGGCGGTTGTTCAGACTTACCAGGCTGACCTGCTAAAAGACCTGAGCACTGGCAGCACTATAGGATGTGTTTGCAGAGCTATGCCGAGCCACAGATGTGCCGCTACAGGGGACAAGGCAGACAGCCCGTGCCATCGGCAGTTCTATGGCAGCTTTGGTCGCCAGAGAGGCATCTGTGTCTCAACCTTACAGGCATCAATGGCTGGGTCAGTACATTCCTCCTTGATGCCACCGTCTCGCTTTCTGGGCTGTTTGTTGACGTAGTCAGCACTGTTGTCAACAGGTTCCAGGAGGCGAAACGCCATGAGCAGGCTTTTGTGCGGTTTCTTCCCGGTTTGGTCAAGGCCATTCTTCATCCTCATCATAACTATCTTCTGAAAGTTCCTTTCTCCACCGTTATTCTAAAAGCCTTCTGTCCTCTGCCATTCACAACACCGGAGAAGAGAAGGCTACATTAACTGTGTTCAGTGCGTGCTCTATAGACTTACATCCACGGCATCAGCTTGTGGCACAAGTCAAAGCAGCCCTTTGGATAAAAGTATCCCCCTTTGGATAAAAGTGTGCTAAATGCTGAAATGTAAATATAAATGGCTAATTTTGGCATCATAGGTTGATGATTTAAAATAACGAATATTCACCATGGCAACCCACTCTCAGTGATTACAATTAGAAGACCTGTTCATGTGAAAAAAAGACTAAAATCCATTGCATTTTGAAAAAATGGGTGATGCAAAACGTAGAAACTAACAACTAAAAACTATATAAAAAAATAAAATAAAAAATAAAAAACTATTTTAAACGTTCTCGTAATGAACGCCTTAATGCTTGAGAAGTGAGAGGAGCTGTCCATGGTTCTGGAGTCACTGGATTTCTTCATTTCAAACTGACTTTCCTCACATGAATACCCATTAACACAAAATCCTGTCATTGTACATCATTTGGACTATATCGTGACATCTGTAAGCTGCAAAGAGAGATTGTTTGGAACATCACGTGGACTTAACACGCTCTTTTCAATTCTCATCGTGTGACGCACGACAGCTTCCTGTGCCGTCATGGCCGTCTCTCTCTCTCTCTCTCTCTCTCGATTTTACCAAATGAATATTTACACACAATACGACATTTTCACATCAATTAAATTGTAATTATTATTCATAATTCATACACCTTTCATGCAAAATGTCAACACAAAATATAACCAAATAACGTTACACAGCGGTCAATTAATTACAAAAATTTATACAACATCAAACCGGATGAGTTATGACAGAAGCTGTTTGAAATTCCTCTTCCATTTGTTCCAAATTCTATTTGGAAGCACCGAGTAATGGCGTTGCTTGGCAACTGTAAACACCCTACAGATAATCCTGTATTTATAACAGACCTTAGTGTCTCACATTATTCTTATCCCCTATATATGCAATGCAACAATATTTAGTAGTTTGTAAAAAATTATATACGCGGCATCCAATCACGTACATTTAACGAACCCACGCGTGGTATGAACACGATAAACGAGCAGACGGGGAAACTCGTGTTTGTCTGGATACATTTATAAATAGAAGCGTGTGATCTGTAGCACGCGTGTGTTGCTGTGTGCTGCGCGCATCCGCTCCTGTGACCCTCCACACTTCAGCTGCATTCACACACACACACACACACACACACACACACACACACACACACACACACAAATCACAGACTCCGGACATCAACACACAGCGCCATTCCCATTCATTTCTCACTGCCGCGGCGCGTTCTGTTGCGTGGACGCTCAAGCAAACGGCGTGTGCTATGTGTCATAGCGAAGAAAGGCAGTAAATAAAGGGGACACGTCCATCTGCGTGGAGAGAGAGAGAGAGAGAGAGAGAGAGAGAGAGAGAGAGAGAGAGAGAGAGAGAGGAAGATGGTGATCATGGCTTCTCTTCATGTATCGTCGGAATGCCTGAATGCTATGGCCGTACCCACGATCACAGTCCGGTTATTTCTATGGGCATTTCTAATGGCGCATCTTCCGCTGAGGTAAGAATCTAACACACGCGTTTGCTTCATCTTCCACGGGCTGGATCCTGTCTGTGATGCTGCTCTGGTTCTCATGGATTTCTCTAATCCGTTTGCTTGAACGGGCTCTAGTGTGGGGATGTATACATGTTTCCATATTTAACAGTCCTATGTATATACCGTTACTTGGCTATATGAAGAATTAATGTATGAGGGCTTCACCAGGACAATTATTCATCGACATCCGGGTTTTCGTCTTATATTCAGGGTGCTACAGAAATCCTTCTTCCCACAACATCTTAGAATAAAGCAGTAATGTTGTATGCACCTATAGATGGATTTGCTTATGAATAGCATTATAATAGCAATGGAGTAACAATCATTTGTTTGTAAGAAGTGCTTCAAACACAGATGTGAATTCCAGAAAGGATAAAGGGTTAGATTAAAGCATGCATTGATTTTCCATTATACATAGCCAAGTTCATAGGTTGATCATGTTCATGACGTCATTTCAGTCCAGACATTTGTTTGAGAAGCTATACATGTGGGGTATAAACCGCCTCCTCTCCACCTGCTGATGAAACATTAAAAAGGAATTAATGAGTCCGGCCTAACTGAACCATTTTAAGATTGAATGCCACAAGGACCCTAATCCACGCTAAGAAAGTGTTGCCTTCTTGAAGAACATTCAAATGAACATTATATCTATTTAATGATGCTTTAGTACATCGTGTCTTGTCATTTCTGAGGAATTCTTCATGTCAAAACTTATTTTAACAGGCTATCTGTGAAGATTGGATGTTCTTTTACATGGAGATAACATATGAGTAGTAACCTTTAGACACATTGGTTTTGTGGCTTTTGGAGTTACGTTGCTTCTAAAAGTTGATAAACTCCAAATTAAACGCTTTTGATGAATAAATTGATCAAATAAATGTTGATGACTCATTCAATGGAAAGGCTTGTCCAAAAAGTTGATCTTAAAACTGAGCTTGTCCCTCTCCCCAAACATCACCTCCTGGTGTTAATTGCAAGTTGGCTATTTAAAAACACAACACAAGTCCTTTTCTTGACAACATGTCAACACAGGAACTAAGCTGTGCAAATTATTCTTTTAAATGTGTTTAGTCATATAGGGCCATATACAGTATTGTCATTAGAATCCTTTGTTGGGTATTTTTATTATCAGTTACATTGCAGAAAATGTTTTGTTAGGAATGTAAGGTGTTTGCTAGTTATAAACTAATAAGGTTTTAAGTTGTAAGAGAAAACTTTTTTAAAGTAAGGACATCCTGATTTGTAAAAAACTTTCAAATCATTTGTACCTAAAAATTATAAAGTTTGGAGGAATATAACAAGATAATAAGAATAAATAATAATTTAGTATTGGTGTGCAGTGGACAGCTAACAATGCCAGGTGGGGGAAATGTGTTTTCCTTAAGGGCTCTTCAGTCATTGTTTGCTTGCACACAGAGAATCAAACCAGCAACCTTCTGTTTACAAGTCCAACTCTTTAACCACCAGACCACAACTGACCACTGTATAGGCCACAATATACTGGGTATATACTGGGTATATAGTAGGGTAGTACTGAACTTTCCTTGACAGCGTTGTCTGAAATCATTATATACTATATTTAAAGAAGTATTTGGCACAAATTGGGGTTAAGAATAATCTGATTGACAAGGGAATCAAGTTTAAGTGCTGTTACTTGACTTTTTGCCTGGATTTAACAACCCCCTTCACACACTCTGTAAGAACTCAATGAGAAATAAATGATCCTTAAACTCTGAAAGTTTATCCTCAGATATGGTTGAAGTGGGGAATTGAAGTTCTGGGCCTTACACTATTTGATCTTATATTTCATCATATTTGTTTTGTTTTTCTACATTTGATAATTTTTAATCTTTTCATATTATGATCACAGATAACAACCAGTTAGAAAAAACATGCATCAACCTGTGGTATTAAGGCCTGTGGCCAATAGGTTTTAGATATGTAGGTGCCCGAACCAACAGTCAGACTCTAGGGTAGTCCTCAAATGATGTGGCATTAGTGACACGTGCTCACTGGACACCAACAATGAGTGACATTTTCATCTGGAGTTGCACTGCAGGGATGAATACACTTATGATGTGATGAAAGGATTGTAGGTGGCTTTGATAGTACTCAGCATGCTGGTTACAGTGTATGACCTGTAGTAACACATTGACCTTGTCATGAAAGACCTTCTGAAATAAAGTTTCTAAGGGTAAATTTAAGAATAATGCAGTAAGCTGTTGGTTCTGTTATTACCTCCTTATCTTTTCAAATTTCCATGACAGACAGTTTTCATTCATTTATTCATGTGCTAATGAGCCATGGATACATACAATTATTTGGTCTTCAATGCCTTTGCTCAACACAAAAGTGCAATATTAATAAGGAATACTTTAGCTCTACAAGCTAATATTTAGTTGTTTTAATATTATTCATTGCATTTTTACATTTCTGGAAATGGCAAATGTCCTATCTATAGATAGAACCGTGAGTTCTATCTATAAGTTGTCAAATAACATTCTATAAAGCAGACTCAATGAGTTGAAGGACTTTTATGGTTGGGAAAGTATAAAAAAACAAACAATCAAATGAAACTAACTATATAATTATGTATTGGGAGAACAAAATAAAACAGTTAAGCATCTTTTGCCAGGTTGTGTTTTTTCTTAGTCATTCTTTGAGTTTATATCTGAATAAAATATAAGAAATATATAAAAGAATATTTACATTTCTCTTGCGATGGGGAAACCATTACAAGTGGAAGGCCAATGCATGGTAAATATGCATATGCTCTTAATTTAAGGACACTTCGGTTAAGTTTTTAAAATATGATATGTCTATTGTCAAGTCAAGGTTCTGAAGTAGAGATACACCATCTTGACACACTGTTGCAAATATAACTTTGCATTAGGGTCTGATCAGACTGATCTTATTTAGTTAAGCTTAGCATAGTCTGGGAATAGCCAGTATGTTAGAGGTTATTTTAGTATAGGGAATTACAGGCCACTACAGGTCAGGTACTTTTCCTGTAATAGCTTTCTGTATCTTCTAGGCTGTGATGTAGATGGAATGTAATGTGGTCACAGGAATCTTGGCTTGTCTAGAGCCTCATTTTGGACTAGTGGCGGACAAACACAACAGATGGTGTATTTTGATGAAGGCGTCTGACTTAATAAACAAAATTGCACCAAGGTCCCATAAATGAAAATCTTCACTTCTTCATTATTAGCCGCCCATACAACACTTAGTGAGGATTTGGCACTGTATTGCTACATGGGCTGATTTTTAAATTTGCAATAAACAAACATGTTTTTTAATTAAACTCAATAAGAGTGTGAAGTGATGCTAATGAAAATCTGATGCAGTGTCTGTCAGCAGAAAGCTCACTTCAAAACAGAAGTTGTTTTTTGGGCTATGTCAGTCATTTTAGATTGCGGTGAAACACATTTTTGACTGAGGGAATGTATTTTGCAACTTGCAGAGAACCGATATAACCAAAATATTTATTCACAAAAATATGGAATGGTATTTTCTGAGCTTCTTTATTATTTTAAGTTTGTAAAATGGGACACACATCTGTATATGCAGAAAGTTTGTATTTGGCTTATGCAGATGGGTAAGTCGAGTAATACAATGCCTTGAATTTTTCAAACATAAATCTTAAGAAAATAAAGTGCAGCCCAGTGTTATAGACAGACATATGGATGGAATTTAGGCTGCCCCTCTGGTTTACATTGTGTGAATATAGTTCCAGACTAAGCTAGATCAATCCACATTAGTAGAGTGTATATCAGTCTGCACGAGTACAGGAGTTCAGTTAATTAATCAAATCAACACAGCAAGTGCTTGAAATGTTGTTAAGGATAGTAATATTCTAGTAATCATTGTTATGTGTCGTTTAAGATTTCATTCAGCACATGAATGGAGAGCCTGCCAATCTACATTTGAGTGCCACCTTCAGGCTGTAGCATTTGATAATACTAATAAATGCAGATTCTGTCTATTTCTATGGAACACAATTTAGTTGCAGGGATATGTAAAAAGACAGAACAACAATGCAAATGTTAGGTAGTGCAAAAAAAGCTAATCATTTTATCTATCCCAAGATTTTATCCATCAGCCATACCTAAATGTATTGTGCTGAGGGGCTATTAAATATAACTTATAATTTTTCAAAAATTGCTGTGTATGGCAGTTAAGTATACCAGTAATATAGAATTTAATGAAGAGGACGTGCAGTGGCTTTGTCTGTATGAAGTTCTGGGTTCAGTTCCAAAAACCTCCACATCCATTTTAAAGACCCATTAATAAATACAACCTAAGAAAGATGTTCATTAAAGTAATGGTATATCAGCTTAATTAATGACTTAGATCTGGCTTCATTAGGGGAGTTGTTTTTAATAAAGAAGTGGTCTTTTAAAGTTCAAAATAAGAAATTTAACTAGAAATTAAAATTGGACAGACTATAAAGGTTATATTTGCCAAACCTTTATAAACAAATTAGGGCTTTTAAATGAGGGGTATCGTGTTGTTTCATGCATTATAAGTGCTTGTAACTATTTAACATGTTCTGTTGTCATTTTCAAAGAGGTCCATTTGTTAATGGGGCTAGATGCATGACAAAGTATTGTTGTGCTGGATACACTCCCCCCATACAGTCAAAGATTTCAAAGGTTCTTTCAAATATTCAACCTGTCACAGTCACTAAGTTTCGAGTAATTGGCCATACATCCACAAAATCCCACCAACCCACCAATCAGAGAGTGAGTAAGAGCATGAGCATCAGCATGTGCATATTAGAAGAAGTCCTTGTGAGGAGATTGATCCTGAGCGCTGCCTAAGGTCCGCCTGTTGGAGTTCGGATTTTCTACTTTAAAGAGTTTGTAGTTTCTGATCTGTTTCTGATTTGATATCACCTTAACTTCACAAAAAAAATCTGTGTGTCCCATTCACTTAAGTAAAATCGCAAGGACTACATAAATGATTGGTGTTGTGTTGACATGAAATTACTACAACTAGGCGATCATAAACTTATCCCATCATATTTTGCATAAGACTGCATTTTGAGAGTTATATTCTTAATGAAAAGTTGTTTTTCAAATATGTTCATTTATTTCATATATTGAGTACATATTTTATGTATTAAGTTTTGGGGTTACCATTGTTTACAATAAATTACGGCTATGTTACATTTGAATAAGCAATCCATAAAATTTAATCACAAATTCTATTGTTACAAACTGCAGAGACAATATTATGCGCATTACAGTATATGTCTACTTATTTCTCTTTGTTTTGCAATTAATTGAATTCGTTTTTGGATAACTTCTGTAAAAAAACTTTAATAATTGGCCATCTCATTGTGCCTCATGATGTGGCCTGCATTCCTTTTTATATGCAGCTGTATCAGAAACATATTTCTATGTTGCTTTCTTGAATGGAAATATGTGAATAAGAAAAACTTCTAATGTGCATTGTGATCCTACAATTGTGCAGTCATCTCAGACATGCTTCAGACATTCATTAAAATTGTGTAGGAATTGTTGAGGTGGAGTCTGTACTTATATTACTTTAACTGTTCACTCATCAGCTTCAAAATAAAAGTAGCAGGCTATTAAAAATGTTTTCCCAGTAGCCAGTCCTTATCTTCATAGTGTTGGCTTTCTGCGATGCTTCTGAAGTTACCAGTGAAGCAACACAAGGATGTGCCTTTATGTCTTCTACTGACTCCATGGTTACTGCCTCACACCATGCATTGTTGTTTGAACGCTTTGCCAAGGTCCTCAGGAGCATTCATACGAGGAAAAAGCTGCTCCTTTCTGCTTCAACTTGCATCTTTGAATGCATCTATATGATATTGAAGGATTTGCAAAGAACAGGAGGAAGGTTGATTTGAATGAGAAATGCATTTAGTATTATATTACTCATGTGTGATATTTGGTTCTTGCACGCATTCAGTTGTGTGTGTTTCAGTTGTGAATGTTTTAAATGGACTGTACATTATATATAACAACCTTTCAATCATAAACCTTTATGACTTAATGAACAAAGGCCGGACGTATACATACATAAGGGATTAAACAGTTTTTATTTTTGATGTTGAGTGAAAACAGAGATGTTTACACTTAGCACAGCTCCTCTTCCTACCCACAGTCCTAGAGAAAATGAGTGTGAGGGAATGTTTCCTCTGCTAATGCAACCTTATTATTGTATGTCTGTCCATTATCACCCCCGCACTCTCCTAAAAAATAAAAACATTCACCACAATATGTCATTTAGATAAATGGCCTTAGCTTAAGGGGTATTGAGAATAATATTCATTAAGGGGTATTGAGAATATATTCATTATGGGGTCTCTGGAAGACATTTCAACCGGGGATATTTCTGTTCTCTATAACTGTATCTCTATACATAAGAGCATACTCATAATGCTTGTTTTATTTGTACTTGTTTTGAGCTTACTAACCTGGAAGAAAAGTCAGTAGCTCCCATGCAGAACTGACCTTAAATATATCTCAGACCTTTACTGGTCTGACAATCCCAAGACCATTTGTTTGAGTCAATTTTTAGTAATAATAGTTTCCTTGAAATGTATAGGGATGTCATAAACTGCAGAATTTCATAGTTCTGTAGTTAGAGGTGTACTCAAATAAATATAATAATAAATCATGCTTGCATTGTCTTTCTTTTCTTCTTTTTAAGTGTGTTTTGTTTTATTGTTAACAGGAAATGCTGAAAAGTCTCATTTTGTTTGACTCAATATACAATTTTGTTTCGTAACAGCTCTGTCCAGTTGGAAAGTGATGATGATGAAGTGACAAACAAAACATGGGTTCTGACCCCCAAAGTGTACGAGAGCGATGTAACACACATTTTAAACAGCTTACTAGATGGTTATGACAACAAACTGCGGCCGGATATAGGAGGTAAGAGTCTAATACCGTGAAGAGAGTTCATGCAACAAATGTAATTGAAATGTGTCATTTGGTTCAATCAAAATGATTTATTTATTGACATTTTTGAATACGAATTAAGTGAATTTGCTTTTTATAATATTGACTTTAAGCATGTTTCTGAATTTTGCTATTTTTATCCGGTTTAAAAGCTTGTCCAATAAGACAGAATAAAACTCTTCATAAACTTTTTTAGCAGAATACAACACTTAAACAATTGTAGACATGGTGTGTATGGATTTTAAGTGTATGGAAATAAAATAGATGGAATATATGGCTAAGCACAAATAATGCAAGCATTCCATTTCAAAGTATGAGCAAGTTAATTTTCATGCAAATGTAATTTTATAACAAACCACATCAAAAGTCAGGAAAGCAAAATCAAGATTGGCTCAGTAGAATAGATTGAACCTCTTAAACATGCCTCGTGCATATTGACTATTGTTCAACAAGAAGCTTCCACTGCCTGTCAACAGGCAGCATTGGATTAATTCCACCTGTATTAACAAGCATCTTTTTGAACACTGTTTGTGTAAATTTACGTTTAAGCCTATTCACACACTGGATAGCCTATAAAGGCAAACTGTTGTCATACTAAGCTCTGTAATCATTGTACTGCTGACATCATTCTCAATATCCCAGTGCATTCCCAGCAAGACAGCTGTGTTCTGTATGTGGAGGGAAACAGCAGATGTCAAATAAAAAACAATCTTATATTAATACATCTTCTTTAGGCAAGTCTGAGAATTTTACATTCCGCTCACAATTCTGCACATTACATGAAACCTGTGTTTATTGGTTTGCTAGTGGCCCATAATCGAACTACTTACATTTTATTATGAAAAAAAAATTATATAAATATTATATTTTATAATAACCGTTTTTAAAAACAATTGGTCAAAGTTGAGCCGATTAAGTTCACATGCAGTAACAGATTTATGTTTTAGCATGCCTGTCTATGACTAAACTAAATTTAAACATTAAATAAAGATCATCAAAAGATGACAGTTCAACCAAGAGGATTACTTAAACTTAACACAGCATCTTAAAAAAGATCATATTGCAAAATTTAATAAATCGTGACACAGGAGCTAAAGATGATAGTCTGCAAATGTCCATACGGGCATAGATGTAACACAAGAATACATCCTGTGTTAAGGCCTTAAGACAGAAAGACAAACAATTGGATTTCTGTTGAACTGTTTAAAATCAGATAATATAGTAAGTGTATTTATGACTTCTCAAAATTGTATATAATTTCTAATCAATGCATTTGTTGGCCAAATTTAAATTGTTACCATCATAGATCACTTGATAGTTCTAATTGTGTTAAACTGATATTCAATGTACATTAATCTTAATTATGCATTATCATTTTTACTGCTCTTTACAGTCAAACCAACTGTAATTCACACAGACATGTTTGTCAACAGTATTGGTCCAGTAAATGCTATTAATATGGTAAGTAAAATTCGCTCTTTCTGTGTTTGCTGCCTTCCTTCCTTTGCTTGATTCTGATGTGATTTCACATATTTTGTTATGTCTTCAGGATATTATCTTTGCAGAATTTGCTTGTGATTGTTTGGCGCTTAATTTAAATAACTTTCCTATTGGTTAAGCCTGAACTAAATAGATCTGTGTCCATATAGCAAGATAAAGTAATCCAAAAAAAATTAATTCCTCTTTGGCATCAGAACTAAAATATTTTATTTTATTTTATATTTTGTTTTTAATTACCATGAAAAGAATATTTTGAAAGTGATCCATATTTTTCTGTAAAAATGGCAAATACAAACCTTAATTGTAAAATTATGGAAATTGACAGAATATCTATGAAAATAGGTTCATTGAACCATCACAGCTATTTAGATTGTAGCATTATATTGCCATAAATTGTGAGGACAGAACCCAATATCAGACAGCTCTTAACAAAATTACTTTATTTAACCAAAACATAAATAACATAAAGTCCCTCGAGGGGCAAACAAGAACAAAACAACAAACTAAACTAGACAAATAAACTCAAGAAAGGACACAGACAGGGGTGAGGTTGACAAATGATCCAGTTCAGGATAGTCAACAGAGACTTTAAATAGTGAAGAAATTAAGGAATGTAATGAGGTAAAGAGATGAAGGGCGTGAACTCGTAAAGGGATAACAAATAAGGAAACAAGGGGGCAGGGCTTAAGACTAAGACAGGAGAGCACATAGCACAAAAAAACAATGGGCATGTACTTCCAACACAAACACAAGATATGGGGCTGTCATGATCCTGTCCCTCTAACAAGGCAAATAACCTAAAGAAGGACAGGACTATGACAGTGGCTGCTGGAGGAACTGTCATTTATCCTTGATGCTTGGTGTTTCTTGCTTCCAATTTACATGAATTTTTTCCAGGGTTTTCCAGGTCACCATACATTCATAGTTTTAGTAGTCCATGATGGCCTCATTCTAAAGAACCAAGTGCTAATAAATCCCAAAATAAGGTGAATTTTATTATGCCATGTGCACTAGGAAATCCTTAACACAACCTTTATTCATGACCAGAGAAAGCATGTTCAAGATATATTTTAGCAAGCTTATATTTCAATGTATTCTATACATTAAGCTAAAATTGTACATTAAGATATTGTCATTGGCTACAAGGTGTCATTACACATCTATACGTGTAATGTTCTCTGTCATCCGGTTTCCTTAACTATATTGATTATAATTACTGATACACTGGGCCAATCTAAAACTTCAAAAATACAGTCTACAATAATCATATAACTATTGTAAAAGACGTTTTTTAATTGCTTAGACACTTACATTGGTAATTGAGGCAAAACAAACAAAAAAAACTTTTTTTGTGTAAAAACAAAATTTTTGCAGAACTCTTAATATGTTTTTAAAGTGCACAACATTCAAAAGTTAACACACTTAGGATGTCTTCGGGAAAATACAGTAATTACCTACTCACAATCACAATACAATAATTTTAGCATTTTAGCATCATTTAATGCCCTTTTAAAAGGAATTTTTTTGTGTCATTTTGTCTTTTCACACAATAAAATAATTAAAATACTACTGCATTTTGTCTTTATCTTGTTAAGTGTTTTGTGGTGTTAACAGCAGTTTGTCATTCCATTCACACATACAAAAACACACTATATCAGTTTGTATATGTTACAGTAAGGATGTGCACTATAAAGACAAAATATTGTATTGTAAAAACATTGTATTTCATTATGTTTCCCTTTTATTCCAATACATCCTCTAGGAATACACTATTGACATCTTCTTCGCCCAGACCTGGTATGACAGGCGCTTGAAGTTCAACAGCACCATGAAGGTTTTACGTCTTAACAGTAACATGGTTGGCAAAATCTGGATCCCTGACACATTTTTCCGGAACTCCAAGAAGGCAGATGCCCACTGGATCACCACACCTAATCGGATGCTTCGGATATGGAATGATGGGCGTATACTGTACACTTTGAGGTAATAGTTAGCCCCATAACAATTCTACCCCCTACACTTACCCATATCCCTCCATTTGGCGTGTTCACGAGAAATGTTAACCTCATGTGTAAGTCCCTTTGAATAAAAGTGTCAGCTAAATGACTAAATGTAAATTTAAGGTGTAGTGGTGTCTCAAATCTATTTTGTTTAGAGAGGTAGGGGTTTGGGGAGTGCCAGATAGCCCTTAAAACAATGATTTACTGGGACTTCACTTTACACAGAAATTTAAGAGAAATTTCCAACTTCCTAAAATTCCTTTGAATTTAAGTATTTTCTTAATATTTTCTTAATTATGTCATTAGTGAACAGTTTTCATTTCATATAGGTTGCATTCAATCCTAAATTTGTATTAACGGTGATGTTCTTTAAAGAAGTTACCATCGAAGAGCGCAGGTTCCACAATATAAAACTTATGTCATATAAGTTACACAGGACCTGACTGCTTGTTAGAAACAATTACGTTAGTTAGGTCCAATGAAAAGGCAATTTGCTTTGTTAACCATTCATGTGGGAAAGCATTGTTAATTTTGCTTATGGTCATATGTGTAAAGATGAATTACATTTTACAAGTTCGCCTTAGCCAATTATAGCAAGAATGGTAAGCATATTTGGCGTCCTGTCCGGGGATAAGCCTCAGAAGTCGGTATGCTTTACCGAAGGTAGGAAACCAATGACAGTGTGGATTGAGGGATAGAGGAGGGATGCTGAAAAACATTGATAGAATGAAGGTAAGAGGGCATGGCTAAATTTATAGTTGCTTCCCCTCTTACACCGATTAGATTGACGGAGTGATAACTTATTATGGCAGCTGCATATTTATTTGCACAGGCTCCTCCTGAACTTAGTTAAAATATACTTCAAGTAAAATAAAGTGTGATATCACAATTTGCGCTTATTGCAACATGACAACATTTTTTTAACTTTAAGGGATGGCTAATGTAGCCAAACGCAAAGTTGCTAAAGGCTTACACGTTTACGAGGGGAAAACGAACAGCTTTATTGAAAGTCAAAATATGGCGCAAATCTCTGCAGTTCAAGAAACTGCAGTGTACAGCGATCTCTTTGAATTTGTTAGATTGCAAACAGTGGCACATGCCGTCTGATGTAACTTAAGAAGCTATTGGTGACATATTATGACCTATTACAGTGTACAAATGGTGTCATTTTTTGGGGAATAAAAGGGGAAGGGGAAGGAGAACGGGTACAAAATAGATTTGGGATTAGCCCTAATTCTTGAGAAAGAGAGGACATATTATAACTCTTCGCTTTATTGTCCCTTTATTGACATATTCATCCAATTTATACTGCTATGAGTATTGACTGTGATTTCATTTTAGTAATGATACTAACCCTAAATTACATGTTATGCCTGTAATTCAGTATTGGCTATTCACATCAATGCATTCAAGATTATATATTATTGAAATGCAATTAAACTAAGTAATATTAAATACAAATAAAAGGGGTTGCTTTTCTGTCTTTAGGTTGACCATTGATGCAGAATGCCAGCTTAAACTGAATAACTTTCCAATGGATGAACATTCCTGTCCTCTGGAGTTTTCAAGTTGTAAGTCTGGCCTTTATGTATCTCACATTTTCAGTCAGTTTTTCTGCACGCCACTGTCTCTCATTTCTCCAATGCTTTCTTCTTGCCTTAGCCAGGATTACAAAAACTATTTTAAGATGCTAATAAAGACATGTTCTTTCCAATTTTGCTTTGAAAAGAAGAACAATTAATGAGAAAAGGGAAATTTTGGTGACAACTTTGAGAGACATGTCTATGCACGCTAACAAAAGCGAGCTCTGCCAAAAGAAAGCCTGTAATATAGAGTTATCTTTCTTTCTTCACTTTGAAGAGGTTAGAGGGGAAGGCTTTATTAATCTAAAAATGAAGCAGCAGCTGTACTGTACCATGGGACAGAGAGTATCCACAGTCGCTTTAGAGAAATCTTTGTAAAACAGAATGTGGTTTTCCTACAAATTCTCACTTTCGCCTCATCATAAATCAACTGAAGCTCAGCACCCCTCTATTAAATGCACATGGTGCTGATTTGCATTAGTTTTGATTTTAGTTCTCCATCGTTTTCAATATTAAACCATTATCGAAAATTTGCTTATGTGAAGGCCAAGCAAATCTGTCCATCATTATAAAATGACATCCTTAGTATAATTTTGCAACAGCGATTTTACATTGGGATATGGTGAATGCATTTACATGTTGCTTTAACTTGACCTTTTTAACCTGGATTATTGTATAATAAATGCAGGTGTATGCACACCTACACGCTTACACACTTTAACAAGATTACAATAAATTTGTAGCAATGAAAAATAATGAGGATGTGCCCTATTTCACACACTTTCAAAGCCTTGAATCAGAGTTTCAAGAAGTAAATTGAGTGTGTTTGAAATTAAGCTTCAGAAGTGATTGGTCACTTAATTTTAATAGAAGGATTTATTCAATGATACAAGGCTTTACTGAAAATCTTTTTGTTCTTTTGACACATGCATTGAAGCTTTGGCCTGAGAAAGACATTCAAATGTGATCACCTGTTGTTATCTGGTGACCATATATATATATGGCATAAAATATATTACTTTCATTAAAACATTTTCAGGCCTGCAGATAAATCCTTATGAATACTGCAATCATAGCATTAATATTTTAATATAATTTATTTACTTTTCAAATAAATGACATTGTTTCCATTGAAATTGTTAGAAGTTCATTCATTTACTTAATGTAAAATTATAACATTTTGTTCCATGTGACTTGTTCCATGATGTGCTGAGGAACCTGGGAGGTGTCTCCCGGTTGCTGTAGAGGAATGCAAGCCATTATGAGGAACACTAGAGGGATACAACGTCTCGCTTCCTCCATCAGGAAACAGATGTTACATTTCTAACTGAGACGTTCTTTTTCTGTCTGTCTACCGACATGTGGAGACAGATGGGGTCCCTAAAGAAGCCTCTGCAGTAAGCTGCATCAAATTGTAACGTTCCAGTAAGAATAATAAGGCATCATCAAAGCTTGTCAAATGTGAGGGGCTCTTACCATGAGACATCACATGCGTACATTTTTTTCTCTAATGGAGAGATAGCCGCCATCACTGTAAGGGTCTCCAACCCAAGATGTTGAGAAGCTTGCATGGTTTTACTAATTGGGAGAACTTTTGTGATTGTGGGAAAGCCTATTGAGAGATAAACAACAGGATGTGGAGATGTCTACAGAGGGAATGTTCACCAATAGGGGTACGTGTAGAGTGAGGAAGAAATCATACAAGACCTCCTAAGACTCCTTCCTAAGGAGCAGTCACTATGTGTAAAGCACTAGCGGAGGGGTTAACCAAAATGGGCTTTCACAGGCAAATACCCAGCCAACCACTGATCTCAGCGGTTGTTACCATCAAAGTTACATGATGAAACCGGCTCCACACAAAGGTTATAGAAACCCATTAGTGCTGTTTGGCATAGCCCCACCCACAGTTCTACAATGTCTGCAAGAGAAGGGCCCTGAATCCATGTGAGAGCTAAAGAAAAGTGAGCTCTCACTGCAAGCCGTAAAAGGAGATTGAACTTGATATGAAAGTGATGGCATCGTCAATCCAGTGCACCTGTCTTTGTAAAGCAGACAGTCCTCCCCTTCTGCGGACCCCTAAAACAGAAAAAAGAGATGGCAAAACTGTCGATGCTCTATTTGCGAGCAAGTAGGAACATGGAAGGGGTTGGTTCTGCAAATTTATCACCTGTTTCCAGGAAGTTGTGGTTGGAACCTTGGGCATGTAGCCAGGGCGGAATTATTTTGCGCAAACTTACTGACCAGGAATGTTCTACGACTTTGTCAGCTCTGGATCCATTTCCAGAAAAGCATAGGAACCGAGTAGCATGTTTTGCACACGAAATCATGTGTGCTGTCACAGGCTTCAAAGGGGGATGCAACAAGCTGCAACCTGATGCCTGCAATGTCCCAGTAAAGCAAAACTTCCACCTTCACTCAGAGATCACTAGTGTGCTGTGCTGAAGCAACAGCTTTAACCAGCCATTAAGCAGACAGGGTTGCTGCTAAGTACAAAACAAAAACAGCCATCATCAAAACACTTACACCTGCACATTCGTAAAGAAAGAACATGTCAGATCTATGAATGCTGCTCATGCATTCGGGAACCCCAAACATGCAATGCACATTCAATGCTCATCGAAACTCAAGGATGAAACTCTCTGAACTGAGAGCACAGTGGTGAGATATATCCAAAGAGAAAGCATGCTATGAATTAATTGAAATAGCTCTTCCAGGCACCTGTCTTTACTTCCGAAACACCAAACATAGGTACATTTTTAAATTTTGACCTTGATTTCTGTAACCATGTGATGATCACAACCGATAGACATTTCAATCAACATTTATTTATTGTAATAATTTTTTGAATATTACTGGTTTAAACTGAACACTCAAGAAAAATATAAAATAATCTTTATACTTAAAGAAATGACAAAAGTTGCTTGATTTTCTAAGACAATGTATCAAAAAGATATGAAAAAATCCTGGGATCTTATAGGGCCTCGGTCTGAAAAAAACATCCCACCAAGACTTAAAGATCCCTCTTGTGGATTGTTAGAAACCTTGTTCCTGTTTGTTTGCTGTGAAAGATGATGCCTGGGAGCCACACTTCTTCCTTAAGTCACATTGAGTGACAGCAATGGATTCTAAGTAGAGAAAGAGTACGAATCAATAAACCCCTGAAGAATGTGTTCCAGGGACACTGGAGTGGATGGGAACTTTATCTGCCCTTTTTTCAAGACATGCAATGCAGCAATTTCATTTACTGGCCTTCAAGCTAGCAGGGCATCTTTATTTTCTTACTCTCACGTTAAAAAGTTTGTATTCCTTTCTTTTTTGTAGAACCTGAAATGTGAAATTTCCATACAATAACAGTTTAATGCAACCTGTCTTCCATCCCATCAAATCATATAGGACCCTGCTTATTATTAGATACTACTTATTTTATAGTGTTGCATTTTGATTATGTTGAAGTTCTGCTTACTCAGTTTGTAGAGCCTGACATTTGTAGCCCAAGAAAAAATTAGCTATTTATTTATTTAGTTTTTTGAAAGGCACCCTCTTTTGCTGGTTAAAAAAACACCAAACGCCATGAAATGTTTATCTTCAAACAGAAGCCTGTACATCACATGTTCTGCCTGCTCTACATTTAAGGTCTTCACAAGCAGTAGAGTAGCTTTGTGTAAGTAACAGACGGCTGGGGCATTCGGATTAGGGTTGTGTTGGGTAGTGTCTTATGGGCAAAGGCCTCGCAAACACTTTATACATTTATGTTACATTTTGCTCAGCCACACCTCATTAGTCTGACGTTGTGAAAAAAACTTGGAAAATGATTTCTTTTAATATAGCACAGCCAAATCAGATATTAACACGCTATTTTCTGCTGAATTTAAAATTACCAAAACGATAAATTGAACCCAAGAACCTGATCAATCTGACAGTGTTTGTAGTTAAATCAGGCTTATCCAAGATTCAATGATCCAGTTAGATAAGGTAAAATATCACTGTTGGGAAAGTTTAGCAGTAAATGATTATTTCTATTTCAGTTTGTATCTCACACATTGTATAGCTTTAAAGTTTTGTTTAGGTTTCTAGTTATCCTGGAATAATACTTGTAAGCAGAACTGTAGTTAAAACTGTTCTTAAAAAAGGAACAACCTCAAAAATAAAATAATTGTGCCATTTGTTACATTAAAGTTTATCATATCTTTAATTTTCACGTTCATGTTAATACACATAAAAATTACAATACAGTAAGTATTTGATGTTCTATGGAGTGGCATCCTTTTTTCATTTGTTGGGTATTATTGGTTTGCCGGTGTGAATTTTCATTTACAAGAATCCAAAAAGGTGTGTTGTCATAATGTGCTGATTTCCTTTTTTTTAAATATAAATTTTGTGCAAAGACTTGTATTTTTCTTAGAGTCTTCTCAGGTCAAGTCAAGACACATTTATTTATATAGCGCTTTAAACAAAATACATTGCGTCAAAGCAGCTGAACAACAGTGATTAGTAAAACAGTCTGTCCATAATGCAAAAAAGTTTAGTACACTATAAAAAGTTAATTTGTACATAAACATTCTCCTAATGTTTATGTATCATACATTTATAATGCTAGAGTTGACTGGAGTTTAGAACTGCATCACACAGTATTTTTTGCCAACAAACATTTTTTTTTCTGCAGATGGCTATCCCAAGGAAGAGATTGTTTACAAGTGGAAGCGCAGCTCTGTGGAGGTTGGGGATATCCGTTCCTGGCGTCTCTACCAATTTTCTTTTGTTGGCCTAAGAAACACCTCGGAGGTTGTCAGAACAGTGTCAGGTAAAGTTGCTGTTGAACTTTGCAATTTTAAACTTTTTGTCTGGCAAAACAGGGACAATCTATCAGTGTTGACAGTGTTTTGTGGTCTTTTGTCTAATGCTAATGCAACATGTTTTTCCTCACAAGTAAACCCTATATTTACGTTCAAGTTCTTAGCCGTCATGTGATATTTATTTAAATGATCTTGTATTCAGCGTATCTGACCATATTTAACCCCACATGGGTCTGCTGCTCTGAAAATAAGATGTGTTCTGGTGCCGCTTTGCTATTCAAAGGGAACAGAGATAGACTGCACTATTAAAACTGAAACCTGGTCTCAAATCAAAAGCACAGGTTTTTTCTTAGGAAGCAGGTGCACCAGGCGAAGTTTAAGACTCTTTGCTCCTGCAAAATCGGCTGTGTAGAAAGCAAATCTGCCGTTGCGTAAGTACAGCTGTTGATTACAGGAAATGGGAGATGAGACTCTGAATGCACTTTACTCCCAAAGCACAACCATTACATATTGAGACAACTGGGACGACACTTTTAAACAATGTTCTGTGCGTGCTGACCATACTCCCTGTTATTAAACTAGCAAAAGTGAATTCGGACAAATCCATCTACACAATGTGCTTTGGACAGTATGCTTAAAATGTTAGAACATGGCTCATAAACTTTACCAAGTGAGATTAGCAAGCAAAGTAAACTTTCAGGCAAAATGTATGACAATATTTTATACTACTGTAAAGTTTGTGAAGCAATAGTTGATAGAACTTTGACAACCAATAACACAAAATAATCTAGGGTTATGGATGTAACCCCTGGTCCCTGATGCAGGGAATGAGACGTTGTGTCGAACGAACAGTATGGGATTTGACCTTGAGAACCTATTGACCTATCGAATTTGAAAGACGAATGAAATTTGCATGTCCCGTAGATACTGCTAAAAAAGGGAAGATGGAGTGCTCATTCATCACCTTTTGTGCTGAGGAACGTGAGAATGTAGCAGCACATAGTGTGGCATGAATGACATCATGTCTCGTTCCCTCCATCAGGGAATCAGCGTCCCATCCGTAACCTAAACATTCCCTTTCTGTTGGTCTCTGGACTTGAGTCAAACCGACTGTATGGGGTTGCTATGTAACGTGCCAGGGCGCTGCTCTGCATAACGATCTCCAGCGGAGCGACACTGACATGCCTGAGCAGCTCAAGGTGAGCACTTCTATATGAAATCGTAACCATCAACTGGGGAAATAATAAGACGTCATCAGAGCTAGAACTGCACAACACTGGGAAACGCCAGTTCTCAATGAGGGAATGCTCTCTGGAGGGAATAGGAAATTGGATAATTGGAGATTTCCAAATGATCTCACCAAAAGGGAAGACCTCATGGGAGCATAGTGTGTTAGTTACCCTTGTGGGAAGCACTACAGGAGACGAACGTCAAAGTTTCGCGTTGCAGGGGAATCATGAGTGACGAAATATATCATGCAGGACCACCCCTGATCGGGGAGTTTCCTGGCATGGAGCACTAGCTGAATAAAGGTTTTTGCCTAAATAGAGGATCTCTCCGATGTCCAGCTTGGTAGACAGGGCCACTCCACCCGACTCCTTACCAGGGAGGTGCTAAGTGATAGATAGGGTGTCTGTACTAGAGGTTAAAGAGTGCACTTACTCACCTGAAAAGGGGAGAAAGCACTTTTGCAGGCCTATGCCCAACCGGTTGCTGATCTACACTGTTAGAATCGTGCTGACTGTGTTTTCACCCTGAGATTGCACAGAGGCACACTGAGCCAATGCTCACGAGGATCCTATACTTCCCATGGAGTGCGCTCTCCATGCAAGCAGGCAGGCCATGTTCTGGCATCGGTAAGCCATGGTTATGGCAACCCTATCCTCTTTACTGAATTGAGCGCCATCAAGAGGGCCCGCTTCGTCTTGAGACAAGGAAAATCAGATGGGCTCGGAAAGGCCAGCAAGGACCACATCAAGGTCCTAAGAGGGATTTGAGCATTGTCTAGGGGGATTTAACAACCTCACGCCACTGAGAAACCTTGTGACCAGGTTATGCAGTCCGAGAGATTTTTACCAGCTCATGGTGAGTGGCAATAGCGGCTACATAAACCTTGACTGTAGTTGGTGGAAGGTTACTCTCTAGTCTCTCTTGGATAAAGGACAGCACAGAGAGCTAATCACACATCTCCAGGGATCCTCGCCGCGTGAGGAACACCAGGACGAGAAGAGGCACCACTTGACGGCATAAAGGCATCTAGTGGCTGGGGCACTTGCCTGAAAGATTGTGTCCGCCACCGCTGGAGGCAAACTGTCAAGATCTCCTCGTACCTTCAAGGATCCAAACATGGAGTAGATCCTTCCTCATGGTAATAGCCCAGGGGGGAGCTTTCATCAGCAGTATTAGCTCTGAGAACCAAGCCAAGTTGGACCAAGACGATGCTCCTCTTCCCTGTCCTCTCCCTGACTTTGTAGGCAGGGCTAAAGTGGTCGCATGTGCATCAACACATGAAACACATGATTCGCATGAAATTGTTGTGCGCAGTGCACTGCCTCTAAAGGACAGTTGTGTAGGAACTGCCCTCATTAAGCTCCCAAAGTTCCTTGGCTTAGTGGACCTGCAGGATCGCCATGGCATGGAGCAAGGGAGCAGCTTTGCCCACCTCAGCATAAGCCGTTGACCCAAAATGGGGAAGAGATCATACACACCTTGGAGGGGAGCCTTGGTCGATCTCTCCAGGTGGTGGCGGTCTCCAGGTGGTGTGCACCCTCCGTTATTAATGGCACCGGGGCCGTACGTGGCTTTTCAACATGCTAAGGCCTCATATTCCACGCATCTTACCACGAGCATTGGGGCTACAGGGCCGCTGGAAACTTCACCACAATACCCGCAGCAGCCTGGGAAAGCTTGGCTCCCATTTTAGCTCTTTTTATAAATCTGCTTTCTATTACCGCATTTTGATAGCTGACATCCTACAGGTTACGAAGAACACAAGGTGATGAATGATAATGCAAATTTGTATTTTTTTTGAAATTCCAGTTTAGAGTTGATAAGATCTCAAGTTAAAACCCCATACTGGTGGTTTGACACAACGTCGAGAGACCAAGACAGAAAGGGACCTATAAAAATGTATTGGTATGAACCAGCATGTGTTTGATTGGCAGTCATAGTTTGTTCAGCATCCAATGCTGACAATGCAAATCAGTTCAAATCATAAACAGTGTATACAGTGTAAATAAACCTTTACAAGGATGCTTGCAATATGGGATGGCAAAAACATTACAGAAAAGAAAAATAAGCTCTGAGCTTTTGTCTAAAACATCAGCATGTATTAAACAAAGGCTATGTATTCACACTAGCAGGTGGCATTCAGTTCTATAAGGTTGATGAAACTTAAATCTTTAGGTAGTTAGAAATACTTTGGTTGTCTTAATGCCATTGTTGATAAATAATAAAACAACCTTGCAACAGAGGAAATAAACAGGTTTCTTTTTGTTAATTAAGTTGGTCTAAATAGACTTTATGGGAGAAACCAAATAGACTTGTGCCAGCTGACACAATGATCAGTTGAAAAGTGAATGGTCAGTTTTGTTTAATTAACAGTTTAAGTAAAGTAAAACTAAATATTATTATTTAAAATGATAACATTAAGTAAACATAAAGTCGTAATGGGAACTTACTAGGTTTTAAGATATAAGATGTGATAGTATTAACCTTTTTAAACCTCCAGCCACAACTATACTCACCAAAGTTGCATTAAATGTGGGCCGAAAATGGATTGAATTGATCGACAAATTAAGCACACACACAAAGTGTTTCTTAATCAGCTATTATTTACCAAATTTCCATTATTTTAAAATCAGACAGATGAATGATAATTAACTATTCAGTCAAGTGCTATAATGTCTCTGTGTCTAAACATTTTTCCAGCAGTGTGCGCTTCACTGATATAAATGCACGCAAAAGTTTTATTGTGATGACTTGAATTGGAGATCCATCAAATGGATTTACATTAGTTCAAATTAAACAGTGAACCTGTATAAAAGACGTTGAATTTGTCTTATCAGAGCTTTCTTCTTGTTTCAAGGAAATGAGAGCCAATATTTTAATCGACCGCTCAGTCTGCATTTAAGTGCACTGAAATGAGCCATTTTCAATAACAATTTACATTGTTAAACTGATCTGATTGACAATACTCAACACACTAATCTGCTGACCATAGCAGCTTTGAGAAAAACCACAGGCACTCAATAACACACATACAAGCCCCACACACACGCTCACGCGCGCACACACGTGTGCTCTCAGACAGATATAGAGACATCTCAGCCTTTTTAGCTAATCCAATAAATCACACTGCTTGGTTCTGGTTATTCCGCCATAAGACATCACCTCATACGTATAATGTGCTTTGTTTGGGTAATGTAGTATCAATGCTTTATGATTTCGGCTTAATCTTGTTTAAATGCTTTGATGGAAACATCATGTTATCATAACATACAGATGCATAGGTACTTTGCTTAGTCCTTGAATTAAAAGAAGTGTTACACATTTCTGCAGTCGCATTTAAACAGATATGCATTTCTTTAATGTACAGACTACCAGAAACAAAATCACAACAATACATTTATTTGTAACTATACTTTAATGGATCTTTATCATTCCGCCAAAACCTTCAGGGGGTTTATTCATAGATATGCAAGGAAACATTTTTACACTTTATTCCCCCTTAGGAGAAAGAATTGTACTCGAAGTTTATTTTTTTAAGTATGCTTAAATAAAGGTCAAGTATATGTAACTGTATTTTTATTTTTTATAGTAAGTTTATTTAGTAGGTACACTTTTTAAGGTATAATCAAAATGTGAAAATGTCAGTTTGATGTTTTTAGACATCTGTTTACTCAATCTGTTAAACCTTTCTACTGAAACTCTACTGATAGTTTAGTTTTAAAATGAATTTTCTAAATCCAATCAAGTTGGAGTAGGAATTGGTGTGTTTGTTAATTAAACAACATCAGAAAATGGACGTTACATTGAGGTGGAGAATTGCTTATTTCACCGCTCATACTTTTAAAATACTGTGGCCATTGAAAGAAGAGGAAGAACAGTTTGGGCGACTCAGTAAACATGGTAACATGACAGCTTTATTGTAAGGGGACATGTATGTAAAAAAGATACTGCTCATTGCCCAAAGAAATGTCTATATCTAAAAATGTTATGGTCTATATAATGTTATGGTCTATATAATATTACATTTCTATCAACAGATCTTCCTAAAAATAATAAACAGGTCCTGTGATCACAATTTTACTTTGGTTCACATAAACTGCAAAACATTTATAAGAGGCATTCTGTCATGATTCTGCCTCTCTTGGTCATGTTTTTCCTGTTTTTGGCAGAATTATGGCAGACCTGTGTATTTTGTGAGGGTCACATGGTATTGTTTTCTTACATGCCATGTGCTCTCTTGTCTCGTCTCTTGACCCCGCCCCCTTGGTATCCCGTCTATCTTCCCATCATTGTTTCATTCCTCACACCTGCCTCGTGTTGTTATCCCTTGTTATGTTTCCCTTTATAAAGCCCTTGTGTTTTCTGTCCTGTGTCGTGGCATTACATGTGTTACTGGTGTTCTGAGAAATCGTGGTCTGGTTCGTGGTCTGGTTCGTGGTCTGGTTCGTGGTCTGGTTCGTGGTCTGGTTCGTGGTCTGGTTCGTGGTCTGGTTCGTGGTCTGGTTCGTGGTCTGGTTCGTGGTCTGGTTCGTGGTCTGGTTCGTGGTCTGGTTCGTGTATAGGTCTTGTTTAGTGTTTCCAGTTTTATGTTTTTGTTTAAATTGTTCCTGGTCCCTGTTTGCCTTGGTTTAAGTATATTTATATTACCTTGTTTTGTGCCCCCTCGTGGGAAGTCTTTTGTTTGCCCTTGTTATTGTGTTTAGTGTACTGTTTTCCCCATCGTGGGTTTTTGTTTTTGTTTTGTTTTTTAATTAAAGTCTTGTTGTTTCACGCTATCTCGCCTGCCTTTGGGTTCTCTCCTTCACCTCCATCCATCCCTTCCTGACACATTCACTTATCATTATCTATCTGGTTTATCTGAACCAGTCTTTAAGAGAGAAAGGTTGCAAAATATATATATGATTAGAAATAACCAACTGATTAGTAGATTAGAATAATAAATAGACATATAATACAGACTTCAACATAAGACAGTGTGCAATATGCACATACATATAATCAGAACACACATACATATAATCAGTACACACAGTGTTATATTGTCCGATAGTACATTGTGTGTACTGCTTATATGTATGTGCAGATTGCACACTGACAACTAGAAAATGTATTGAGATTTAAAACAGCCTAATGGTGAGTAAATGATGACAGAATTTCTATTTTTAGGTAAACTATCCCTACGATTCAAGGGATGTATTATCTGGGCATATGACTGAAAGACTTCAACCATAATGTTAGAGGATAAATTCAATCAAATCAATATCCACTGCCTGCAAACTTGCAGATGGACTGGGATCAGGGATTTTGCAGAATGGAGCAGGGGTGTGATTGTCACAGTAGAAAGAATATTTGACAAAACAAGAGATATCATGAGACAGCCACATTTAGCGTGAATATGGTGTGCTGGTCGTGGTTTGATGTTTAAACCATTTTAAGGTTGTCAAAAACACTAATTCATGATAGTTGCTTCAAAAAAGATAGAGAATATATATTTTTATTTGGGAAGATGAGCTACTGTGCAGTATTGTTAAAGTGACCTTATAATACTGTGGCGTGTAGCCTCGTTATTGTCAGTGTGCGAGGATCTGTATGATTTGGTTCGAGTCTCAGATGCCCTAGGACACATCATCTTCTTCCACTATTTACAGAAACCCACAGTTTGCAGATGAAAGATTGGTTGCGGTAATCTGGAGTCAGTGGTGGTGAATGAAATTGCCCTTTTTCTTGAGGAGACTGGAAGTGAGACACAAAATCTCTTATAGCGTCAGTTTTCTTTATTGATGCCAGACATATTGAGACTAACATTTCTACTTCATTTGTTGTCCATGTGGATGTTAACATACAGTATTACAATAACCATTAGAAAACCAAGCTGTTAGATGGGTAAAAATGGCCCCTAAAACCATTTAGACACTTACTGTAGTAAACCAATGTATTTGATACAAATATTCTAAACTAAATATGGGAAAATGTCTTTGATTCTATTTGTAGTTCATTCATTTGTAACAACATATCTTTATGCTCATTTGAAGGCATTGCCTAAAATGTCAGATAAAAATAAATATATAACAATGAAATTTACATTTAAACCTTATGACCTTAATACTAACATAACCAAAAGATTTGTGTAATAAACACAGGATCAAGCTTTATCTACAGTTAATTAAACCACCATTGAATGTTGACTTCAAGCATAACCTGTAGTTAAACAGCAGTGGCCAAATGATTGTTTTAGTGTGGAAATTAAACAGGAGCAGTTGTTAAATGTACTTGGGAGGAAAAGACAAGTTAAAAAGTGAAACGCTTCTCTGCTGTTATGTAATCTGCCTACGTGTAGCAACAGTGAGTCAGACAGAATATTTACTGCAGACTAATTTCCAAGTATCAACATTTTACGCATTAGTTATGTTTTCTAAGGCAGTCATCATTATTGCTCAAAATAATCAAAAATATTTCATAATTTGTTGCAAATCTGTATAAAAATGACTGCTATGGTTTTCTTCGGTCGTGTTCGACATAACTAAGTCATTTATACAGGTTTGAAACAAGTGGAGGGTGTTAGAAAAATTACAAATTTTTATTTTAGGTGAATTGTTCCTTTAACAAATGCATATACTGATAAAATGTACATTTAATTAGTTTTGAATGAAAGTATCTCCTGGTGCATACAGTAAATGTAAAAAAATTGTTTGGGACTTGCCATGTGAAGCAAAATGCCATGAAGTGTGTAAGACCAATTAGTTCGAAATTGTGTCTGCCGGAAAAGAAGAGAGACATCCGGCAGGAGAAATCTAATCTGCCAGCATGTATTCTTGGAGAGCTCCCCAAAGTCTGTTGTCAGTCGCCATTTTCCTGGCGTGCATACATGAGTTGAAACTATGTAACATTAGCAGATCCAACAGGCATATTAATTAATTCACTCTTGTATGCACTATGTTTGTTGGTGACAATCAAACTAATACTTTCCCTTAACCAAATTCATTTTACCTGTTTACATAACATATCAAGATGCTATATACGATAGTATAGTAACATTTATCTTTGTACAGCGTGTAGAATTTCTGGTGATTTAGCTAATAGGTTTTGTGGGTCTTTGGAAAGGATATAATGGCCAACCATTACTCACTAACCTCTAACACCTTTAGCAGACTCAGAGGATTCATATTTACATTTTTAAAATAAAGTGATTGACAGACCATTAACATATGCATCATGGTTTTAGGGTTTAGCAGGATGATCTTGGCAAGGATCCCCTGCTGGTAGATTTCTAGCAAAAGTATAAAAAATATTCAAATAAATGTTGAAGCATATTCTGATAAAATATTACAGAACATACACATCACATATATGACATTATTTAGTATGCTTTTTCCCTAGAAATGTAAATTATGACCATTGTGTTTCTTATGTCAACCAGCTGAGCTGTGATCTAGAGCAGTGGTTCTCAACCTTAAGACATGGAAAACTTGAAGTGTTGAGTAGCCTACAGAAACATGGTTGCGAAGCATCTCAAATCTCCTGCCTAATCACTATGACAACCGAAATAATATCTGTGTCTCACAGTCCCATGAGCGGTAAATATCAATGACATGTAAACATCATTTGACTGGAGGAATTTTCATCTGTCGTAGACATTTCAGTCTTCAGTCTTCTCACAGCCCTTGATTTGTCTCCATTGTCTACTTCTTTTCCACAATTTCTGCCTACCTTCTGTGATTCTTCTGATTAGGTGACTCAGACAAAACAGAAATATTGCATAATGTTTTAGATATTTGCCAGTATTGTTTTGCTTGATATTTGCTTTTTGTCATAATATAAAGAGTTTTCTTACATTTTCTATTTTTCTATTGCTTTAAAACTCATGCAATGAGAATGCAATATATTATTTTGAAGGATTTTGACATATTCTTAAAATACATTTATGCTTCTTAGTGATCATATCTGACCAGCTTTAAAACCCAAAACATATAGCAAATCAGAAATATTTATATAGCACATATTAAAACAATAATGTTAAACAAAATGAACATGTAAAGTTCATTTTAGTAAATGCTTTAACTAACTGTTAAAAATAAAATTTCATGGCAAGGTGTTCTACTAAGCAATGCAGTGCACAGGTTTAGAACGTCATGGGAGCAAATAATGACAGCATTTTTATTCCTCACTGCACTACTCCTTTACAGTGTACTTAAGATTCATGAAGCACATCTCAGTCTCCACCGCTCTTGAACATATTTTCAAATGCCGTCGAGGGGTTGCAGTATTCGTCTGACGAAAGCTGCTCATTTCTTGCTTTATTTATAAGGTCTTGTCCTTTTAAGATGCACATTATTATTATTATTATTATTTGCCTCCTCTAGCACATCTTGGATTAGTTTCTTCATCAGGGCTCTGATTGCTCTGTGAAGATAAACCTCCTTTAAACCATTTAACAGCGGAGAATGAAAAAGGATTTTTGTCTGGATGGGTTTTTGGCTTGACAGTACTAGTTATATAACTGTTATGAAACTAAGATGGAATACAGAGGTGTTTCACTTTTCAAGGTCAACCAGATTTCTCTTAAAGGTGCAGCGTGTGATTTATTGGAAGGTCAATTGAAGAAAATGCAATATAATACACATAAATATGTCTTTAGAGGTGTATATAAAACTCACATAGTAAACCTATATACACAGCGGGTCTCCTAACATGAAAATGGCTGCCATGTTACTACAGTAGACCTAAATGGACAAACTGCTCTTGCTCTACATAGAGTTTCGTAAATTTCATTTTTTTTTTTATTTAAGTCACATTAGTGTTCAGGAGTAAACAGTGAACTAATTGTTTCGTCATTTGCAAACTCTTGATGGCACTATATTTTACATACTGATCCTTTAACATTTATTATTTTTCTTTATTATTTATTATAAAATTAAGCAGTACCAATGTTTGTGTTAATTCTTGTAAAGACTGAAATAATAACCTTTTGACTTCAAATATATGGTTGTAAATTACAGTTCAAATTAGGAAGACATCTAGTAGGGCCATAACTTGAAACATTAAACCCTTCAGGTAACTATAACAGGGATATTTTGACAACCTCTTCATTTTTGATAACCTTTTATTTACAATTATTTTTCATAGAAATTGAAATGAAGAATATCTGTATCGTTTAGTAGGATGCTTCAATGGGGTTGACAGCAGAAAACACCCGTCACAATCAGTCAGATCATTCTCTAGCTAAAACCTTGAGCATAAAGACACTTAGACATTTTGTTATCTGATGATTGATTTTATAATGACAACATCAGTTGGTAGGCCTGCCTGGGTCTCTCTGTCGACCACATCAGGATCTTCTTAACTCATTGTCCATCAGCGGCCCCTACAGGAATGAAATAGCTTCCAACACTGGTCCGGAATACTCTTGATGTGAAAGCTCGGTTCATTGGCCAATCGCTTCGCATTGTGCCAAATGAAAAGCCCCCAAAACAATATTCTAAAATAATTCAAAAGATATGTCCACACATTCTCGATAATGTTTTTCTATATCATCTTATTTGGGTCATGGGGAGAGCAAATGACATATCCAGGGCCTCAAAGACTCAAGACTTGGCCTACCACTACATTGGCCCCAAAGAACCCTGGTGCTTATGGTGTCCTTTTTCTAACCTTTCCAAATCTGTTCATCTAACAGATGTAGTCCAGTTTGTTAGTTAAATAAACCAAACACAAGCCTCTTGCTTTCCTGAGCCTATCACAACATATCACTGACCTTCTCTGCTTGGGTTTATCCTGCTCAGCACCACGAGATTAACATATTTATTTCAAGGCGCAGGCTTTATTGCAATATATGACTCTCCAACTGGCGAGTGATGTTTCAGCATTTGCTGCAGCTCAATAAGCCATAGTTTTTGTTCTCACCAGGAATCGGAGGAGGAGGGGGTCTTATTTACTGTCGTAATCTTGTTGTGAGGGCGGGAGCTGGGGGAAGTGTGTGTGCATTATTTCTGTAATTCCATTTGAGTCCTGAAGGTTTTAATGCACCCGGCTGATAAATGATCAGCGTGCCTTAGTTATTATGGTTCTTCATAACTCTAAAGGGGAATAAGATAATAAACCGGAGATTTTTACTGAAGTGCCGAAAAAGAGCAAGATATAACGCAATAATTACAATACTGTGCTTGATATTTTTAAAACACATGCCCACAAATTAGTATTGCTTTATACACAAAATATGTGTGATTCTAAAGGAAATGTAACATAAGGAGTTACAGGAGAATGCAAAAGCTTCACCATGCAGTTTTAAAGGGACCATATTCCATAACCAAGTTAGTTTTAAGAAAGTGTATATTTAAGGGTTAGTCAAGATAATGTAGAACAGGTTACTTTTCTAGGTCTACAGCTTAGACTGAACCCTACAACTTATTCCACAAGAGCAGAACTAAATTAAAGAAACATACTATAAAGACATACAGCAGTTCATTAAGCTAATTCATAAAGTAACGTTTACAGATTCATTTTTATTTTAAAGCGTTACTTAAACAGGACATTAATAAGGATTATAACAATATACAGAAAAAATTTATATAGAGTTTGTAATTGTTATATTCAGAGCACTATTAGGTCAAATTTGTATTTGAAAAATATGTTAATTGTTAAATTTCTCTACTTACCTTAATGTTTTATGTGTATTGAGAAAAGAAAACATAACATGAAAATATCGAGCATGAGTATTATGTAACATGCAGTCATTTTTTATTGCTAAAAAAATACGTTTTCAAACAACCAACCAAAAGAAAGCATACAGACAATGACCGATTAAAAAGAACATCAGTTTAATGCCTTTGATCTGACATTCCTTGTAAAACACACATAATCTTAATGAAGTTATATTGAAAACACACATCAATTTGCTCATATCCAATGAAAGTTAATTGGCTATTATGGGGTTATGGAAGTCAATGAATCCTCTAATTCCAAAGGATTTCTCACAGCTGTACAGTCCGTGTTTACATATGTATTATCTGTTTGTTTTTTCAAAACAAATGTGAAAACCCCTTCAATTAACATGCAGATCATTTATAAACAATAATCAGAGACTGCAGGTCTATGTGGTATAGATATTTTTAGCATTCGTCCTTTTTGAGAGCTTTTTCTATTCATGGTTGCTTGCGATTTGCATATGCTTTTCAACAAAGCAGAAAGAAATTCACAGAGGAAGAAAGAGATATAAAACCTCTTCCCTCATAGAGAAGTCTGAGAACGTTCCCACTGTGCTGAGATGAAAGGCAAACAGGCATCTTTTTTTACACCTCCACCATTTGTTCCATTACAGACGAGCAGGCTGTCGGATGAGATCTGGAGGCAGATTCAGTCTTTGAGGTGTTGCGCAGTGCTCTCATTAGGGAAAAACTAAGCTATGGGCTTCTTTGAAGTCCTCGAGTTGATAGAAAAGGAAATGCAGTGGAGATGACGCAGCAACATTCACACTATCTGAGTGGAGGATTGATACCGCTGCACAGCACCGTCATCAATATTTTATTTTCATAAGAAGTAATATATGACACAAGCAAGTACAGGAATGAATCATTTTAGCAGTGTGGTTCAGCATTTGCATTTAAGCCTTTGGCAATTGCTTTTATACAAAGCAACATTACATTGCATTTTAAATTTTAATTTTTTATATGTTTTTACATTTGATTTGAAAATGTGCATTGGATTTAACCCATGTCTCTGGCATTGCCACCAACATTCTCTAACCCACAAGCTACAGGAAAGCTTAGATTAGGAATTATGTGTTAACCATTAGGAGATTTATTTGTTATTTTAATAATATATATAGAAAGCAGAGATTTAATTACTGTTCAAAATATTATGCAATTTTTTCTTAAAACATATTATTTATTCTTTAAGTTCTTTCATAACCCTTGATGAGTCACATTGTATATTGGGGTGGTTTTCTGCACAGGGCTTGGCTTAAACCAGGACTTGACCTTGAATATGTAGGTAGTTATACAAGCATTATTAATGTGCATCCTTAAACAAAATTATGATCCTGTTATACTATATAATCTGCCATGGCAAGTTGTTTTCAGTTAAGGCAGCTCTAAAAAGTATTTTAGTTGGGGCTAGTCCAAACCCTGTTTGTTTCATCAGACCTATGATTGTCCACTATTAGTTATACCTAAAACAAAGATTGTTGTGTTTCCTACTGTAGAGATATTATTTGTGTAGACCTTGCTTTCCCCAAAGGTGAGCTCACAATAATAACGATAGTCTTTAACGATAATCTTGGTTTCATATTAAATATCTTTGATATAAACAAACATTAAACAGAAAGTTTTACAGCAAAATAGAATAGAAGGCCAATACTGTTAGGTTGTTTTTGCGACCAATTGAAAAAAGGCCATTCCTGGCTGAAGTCAAATTCATACATTTCAATAAATGGACCACATGCTGTATCCTGAGCTACACACACTGTCACAGGCAAATGCCTTTATATATACTTTTAGATATTTTTAATAGCTCCAAATTCTCTTAATTTATTCATTTTGTGTCTGTCTAATGAAGCCAAGAGCTGCGGGTTATGTGCTTAATTTAACAACATTAAGAAAACATTAATAATCAACAATTATTGAATATTTCTGATCAAAAGTTACATTTGTTTATGCACAACGAAATGAACATGAAAAACCAATGAGCAGTTGCATTTTATAACAGATTAAACACCAAAAATTTTAAGCAAACTTAAAGCAAAACAAACTCATATTTTGACCTTTAAATAATGTCTTTAAAACGATTCATAACTGGATGAATTTTACTTTAGCTGCTTCCAAAACAGCCTCAGAGCGGGACGCGGATGTGTCTCCGTCAGCCTCTGGCTGGCGGGACCGTCAGTGTCTCTCACGCTCTCCGTCTCTCTCACTGCGGGACGGTTCGCCGTCTCGTGATGATGTGATTTCGGTCACAGCATCTGAGAGCGAGCTGCTTGCTTCGGACCCGGAGGACGCTCTGAGCCTTCCGCCTCCGGCGGCCAAGGCTTGGGACGATCCGGATCCGGAAATGGCAGCAATGCTTTCCCGGGCAGCCGCGAGTATCGGGTTGCAGTGCACGGCCCCGCCTGCACTCCCCGTCTCGCGTCTGGATGCATGGTATCTAGGTGGCGCCCGGAGCGATAAGCCCCGCCCCGCCCCAGTACCGTTCTTCCCGGAAGTGCATGAGGAGCTCGCCAAGACGTGGAAGGCACCCCTATCGGCCCGCCTCCGTCATGGCAGCTCCCACGCTCTCACTTCTCTCGACGGAGGTGCAGCACGGGGCTATGTCGACCTTCCTCCAGCGGAGCGCGCAATTGCGTCACATCTGTGTCCGCAAACTGCAGCTTCCTGGAGGGATCGACCTAAGCTCCCCTCCAAAGCGTGTAGGTTTTCCTCGTCCCTAGTGGCGAGAGCCTACACAGCCGCGGGGCAAGCTGCATCTTCGCTCCACGCCATGGCTATGTTGCAAGTGCATCAGGCCAAGGCGTTAAAGGAGCTTGACGAGGGAAGACTCGACCCGCTCACAGTACGTGAGTTGAGGACCGCGACGGACTTGGCGCTGAAAGCGACCAAGGTCACGGCGCGGTCTATTGGTCAAGTGATGTCCACCTGTGTGGTCCAAGAGCGCCACCTCTGGTTGAACCTTGCGCAGATGAGTGAGGCCGAGAGAGCACGCTTTCTCGACGCACCCATCGCGCAAGAGGGGCTGTTTGGAGACACTGTGCAGGACTTTACCCACCAGTTCTCCGCAGTGCAGCAGCAGAAGGAGGCGATGCAACATTTCTTGCCTCGTAGGGGTCCGGCTGGCCGAGGTCAGCCCCTGCCCCAAACTCCTCCTGCTCCCAAACAGCCACGCCCTTCCTCGGCCCCGCCCTCGGTTAGAGCGCCCCCTATACAGCCGGCGCCCCCTAGGAAGCCGGCCCCGAGGAAGCAGGCGGTGGGGACCCGTCAGCAGCCTCCTCGCAAACGTGCCAGGAAGCGCTCCTGAGGGACCCAGCCTGGAGGAGTAGATAACATCTGGGACGCCTCCTGCCCCGTTCCACTACCACAACGGCCCTTTTCAGGGCCACCCTATGTGGTTAAAGAAAGATCAAATCCTCCCCCAGGCAAAAGTTGCCGTGTTCACCCTCTTCTAGACGGTGCACGGCTGACACACACGCCATCCCGCAGCCCTCAGCGCCCTCCGCAGGACGGTGCGTTGGCCAGCGGTATTAGGCAGGCAGCTCGGGTCCCCGTGTCCCCCCAGGACAATCCTGGCCGGACCCCGGACCCGGCAGCCACAGAACCACCCTCCCCGGGTACAGTGAAGCAGATCAGTCCTCTCATCCCCCTGGCGTGCAGGTGGCCGGCGTGGTTACGCCGATGTTCCCCGTCACGGTGGCTCGAGAGGACGATCCGTCTCGGTTATGCGATCCAGTTCGCCAGACGCCCGCCCAAGTTCCGGTCCCTCCTTTTCACCTCGGTGCGAGGTCGGGATGCGTCCGTTCTTCGGGACGAGGTTACCACCCTTCTGGCGAAGGATGCGATCAAGCCTGTTCCACCAACCGAGATGTTCAAGAGCTTCTACAGCCCGTACTTCATTGTACCCAAGAAAGGCGGAGGGTCGCGCCCCATTCTGGATCTGCGCACCCTGAACAAATATCTGCATAGATTGCCGTTCAGGATGTTGACGCAGAGGCGCATCCTGACTTCTATCCGGAGTCAGGATTGGTTCGTGGCAATAGACCTGAAGGACGCGTAGTTCCACGTCTCCATCCTGCCTCGACACCGGCCATTCCTACGGTTCGCGTTCGAGGGGCGAGCGTATCAGTACAAAGTCCTGCCCTTCGGGCTGTCTCTGTCCCCCCGGGTCTTCACTAAGATCGCGGAGGCCGCCATAGTGCCCCTAAGGGAGCGCGGAGTGCGGATACTAAACTATCTCGACGACTGGCTCATCCTGGGTCACTCGCCAGAGGTAGTCTGTATGCACAGGGACCTAGTGCTTAGGCACCTAGCCCGTTTGGGTCTTCGGGTCAACCGGGAAAAGAGCCAGCTCTCCCCTAAGCAGAGCATCTCTTATCTCGGCATGGAACTAGACTCTGTCACTATGTGTGCGCGACTCACAGGAGAGCGTGCACGGCCATTGCTGGCGTGTTTGGCTCAGACCTCACGCACAGTGGTCCCGCTGAAGACTCTTCAGAGGCTCCTGGGGCATATGGCATCCTCGGCTGGGGTAATTCCCCTCGGGTTGATGCATATGAGACCACTTCAGCTTTGGCTACAGAGTCGGGTTCCGAGGAGCGCATGGCACACTGGCAACAGACGGATTCACATCACGTCGAGATGCCGGAGTCTTCTCGCCCCATGGTCCTCAGTGACCTTTCTGCGGGCAGGAGTCCCGCTAGGGCAGGTGTCGAGGCACGTCGTGGTGACGACGGACGCCTCCCTGCTCGGCTGGGGCGCAGTGTGCCACGGGCACGTAGCTTCGGGTCGATGGACAGGTCCCCGACTACGTTGGCATATCAATGCCTTGGAGCTTTTGGCAGTACACATGGCCCTCATGAGGTTCTTACCTCTACTGAGGGACAAACACGTGCTTGTCCGCTCGGACAGCACCACCGCTGTAGCGTACATAAATCATCAAGGTGGCGTACGCTCGCGGACACTGTCATTGCTTGCCCGACGCCTCCTCAAATGGAGTCAGCGGGTCATCAAGACCCTGTGCGCTGTGCACCTCCCCGGGGCTCTGAACGAGACAGCCGATGCGCTCTCTCGTCAGCAGATCCGGCCAGGAAGCTGGCGACTCCATCCTCGTGCAGTCCGGTCGATATGGGATCGCTTCGGCCAGGCACAGGTAGACCTGTTTGCCTCCCGAGATGACACCCATTGCCCGCTTTGGTTCTCCCTGACCGAGGGTCCCCTTGGCACGGATGCCTTAGCGCACGACTGGCCACGAGACAAGCGGAAGTACGCCTTCCCCCCAGTGAGCCTCATTGCACGGGTCCTGTGCAAGGTAAGGGAAGAGGAGCACCAAGTGATCCTGGTTGCCCCATACTGGCCCAACCACACTTGGTTCTCAGAGCTGAGGGCTCTGACGATCACTCCCCCCTGGCCAATTCCCCTGATGAAGGACCTTCTATCACAGGGGAAGGGCACGTCATGGCACCCCAGACCAGACCTATGGAACCTCCACGTCTGGCTCCTGGACGGGACGAGGAGCTCCTGAGCGGACTGCCACCAGCGGTCGCAGGTTTAATCGCTTAGGCTAGGGCCCAGCCACTCGGTGTCTTTACACCTTGCAGTGGCGCCGCTTCTCGTCTTGGTGTGCCTCACGGTGTGAGGACCCCCGGAGATGCGAGATCAGAGCATGTTATCCTTCCTACAAGAGGGGCTTGAGCATCAGCTCGCCCCTTCCTCCTTGGAAGTGCATGTAGCCGCAATAGCCGCTCATCACGATCAGGTGGATGGGATGGACGACATGACCTGGTCATTAGGTTCCTGAGGGGCGCATTGCGGGGGAACCCGCCCAGGCCGCACTCCGTACCCTCTTGGGACCAGACTGTGGTCCTACGGGACCTCAGCGGTCCCCCCTTCGAGCCCTCGGATCGAGCTAGTCTTTCTCATTTAACGATGAAGACAGCTCTCCTTGTAGTGCTCGCCTTGATCAAGAGGGTCGGGGACCTACACGCATTCTCTGTGTCCAGTGACTGCCTTCAGTTTGGGCCGGCTGGTTCTCACGTTCTCCTGAGACCCCGGCCCGGCTACGTGCCCAAGGTTCCCACCACTCCCTTTTTGGGACCAGGTGGTGAGCCTGCAGGCGCTCTCCTCAGGAGAGGAAGACCCAGCCTCATCCGTGCTGTGTCCCGTGCGCGCAATGTGCCTCTACGTGGAACGCACGCAGGGCTTCAGAAGCTCTGAGCAGCTCTTTGTCTGTTTCGGAGCGGCAAAGGGGAGAGCCGTCTCTAAACAGAGGTCAGCGCACTGGATTGTAAACGCCATAACAGAGCGTATCAATCCCAGCTCGTCCCTGTCCACTGGTAGTGAGCGCACATTCCACTCTGGGTGTAGCCTCCTCGTGGGCACTGGCGCAGGGTGCTACTCTGGCAGACATATACAGAGCAGCGGGCTGGGCTACGCCCACCACTTTCGCAAGGTTATATAACCTTCCAGTGGAGCTAGGTCTCAGCTCGGGTCCTAGGTGGCAACACTTAGGATCAGTGTGGTGTACGCCTGCGAAAGCGCCATCTCCCCTACAAAGGTGAGTAAGTGCGCTCTCTTTTTAGTCCCTCTACTCCCCCTCTTCAGTGTGAGTATGGGCACCTTATCCTTCACTAAGCTCACTCTATAGTAGCAGGCCGTGCGGAGCGGCCCTGTTACTCAGCCAGGCTCAGGAAGTGTTCACCCCCATAGGGCTGACCCCTGACTTGAGCTGGAGCTCCGTACGATGTGGTTCCCCCAGAAGGGCGACCCCGTTACGATGTAATATATCACTGAGAACTTCCCTATACGGCGAGTCCGGTGATCTCCCCCAGGTGGGCCTCCACCTAAGAGCTGTGCGCCCCGCAAGTGGATCCGCACGCTATCCTCCCATGATGTTCTCCCCAAGGTTGGCGAACCATGCGGTATTCTTCACATGTTACCCCCCCACATGGGTGGGATGTGATCTCCGCAACGTAGGCCCTCGATTAGAGGGGTAACGTTTTCCCCAGTGTCACGAGACAGACGGTTTCCCCACCAGCATGGTGGGATGAAAGGCCGCCGCCTGTAACTCGTCGGTGTGAGTCTCTCAACTTCCAGTAGGAAGCTCTGTGGATACCATACCGGTTCCCACTGGAAGGTCATGACTCGCGTAGAGCCTCTGCGGCTCCGCTGACGTCAGGACACAGCCGTAGTGTGTCGCGTGATTATACAGGGACCCCAGTCAGTCTCACAACGTTGAGAGACCGACTGAAAGGGAACGTCTCTGGTTACGAATGGTAACCTTGGTTCCCTGAAGGAGGGAACGAGACGTTGTGTCCTTCATGCCACACACTCGGCTGCCGCTGCAGCGTCCTAGGGAGGTCACCTAGGTTCCTCAGCACAAAGGTAAGGAATGATCTCTTCCATCCCCTTTTATACCCGTCATCCGGGGCGGGGACATGAATTGATTCATTCGCCAAATTAATTGGCCTTTTTAATAGGTTCAGACATAAACAGGTTCTCAAGTACAACCCCAGTCAGTCTCACAATGTCTCGTTCCCTCCTTCAGGGAACCAAGGTTACCATTCGTAACCGGAGACGATTTGTGCCTTGTGTACACATCAGAGATGTCTTAGACATTGTATAATGTTAGGCAATTATAAGACCAAAGAGACCACAGGAGCACAGCACATAACCAGTCCTTCATGTCTGCAACCGGAACAGAAAGTTTAAAGTTAATTATCCTTGTTCTATTAGCTCTGTTCTCTGAAGAACGTGATGGATCTTCCAAGCAACAAACCTGGTCTTAAAACACATCAGCAGCATCTCCAGCAGTCAAATGTTTGGACACACACAAAAATAATATTCATTTCTCTTTTCTTTAAATTATGTAAAGTCGGTCACCACATAACTCAGTATATCAGCAAAACGTAACTATTTTACACGGTCCCTTTGGCTAATTTTTATAAACACCGATGACTATGTTCATTCTTTTTAGTACGATTCGCTTTCACACCGGAGATATAAGGTTTACGGGCAGAGTTTGGATATATGTATTGCTTTTTTCCTACGAACCATGATTTGTATGATTTGCAATGTAAAAATTAGTTAGCCACCTCATAAAACACTCAAAGACCAAAAAGATACCAGGTTAAGTCCAAATGAAGTTAGCATAGTGTTTTATCTGTATAGCACCGTACAGTATATGTAAGTCAGATTACAAAAAAAGGTTTTATGGGAAATGAAGAAAACCATATAGATATGAAAAGAAGAAAGAATTAGTTTAGTTGAATAAAATTCCAAAATCTTGTACTGTAAGAGATTTTACACTGTACTTCCAAAGTTGGTTTAGACGTTTCACAGTGTGCAGTAATCTGTTGTTTGGACTTTTTTACATTCTGTGGGCTAATTCCATAATTTTAATAGCTAAAATCAATAAGGTAATATTTTAAAATGAGACTCATAGTATACCTGTTCACTGGAACTTAAAAGCAGTAGTGTCTTGTTTGTCCATAACATGTTTTCTCTTATTTCTTTAGGCGATTATGTGGTGCTGACCGTCTTCTTTGACTTGAGCAGAAGGATGGGTTATTTTACCATTCAGACATATATCCCCTGTACCTTGATTGTTGTCCTGTCCTGGGTCTCTTTCTGGATCAATAAGGATGCAGTGCCAGCAAGAACCTCCTTGGGTAAAACTTTTTGTTTTAAATTCTACAGGTGGTTTCTCGGACAAGGATAAGATAAAACATCCTGGACAAGGTCTTAGTTAAATTTGTACATTTCAACAGTTTACCAAACTGTTTTAGTTTGGACTGATCTAAAATTAAATGCAGACTATTTTTAAACCCATTATGGGAAACCCTGCCAAAATAGACATTTGTCCCCACTCTTAAAACAAACCAGTATCATGGTAACCACTCGCAAATGCGTGTAAATTTCACCCTTCGCCTCCTCTATGAGAATGTCACCTCTGATTCTTTTGTTCTTCTAAATATGTACTTATAGAAAATAAATCTTCCTAATCATATAAAACATTTAACAAGGATGTACAAGTCAGCCGTGGGTATTCATTTAAATCGTAAGAGATCATTGAAAGAGCTCAGTAGGTTTTATTCACTGATGATCGCACCCTGCTGGTACCCCACCTTTATATGCCCAGTGGAGGCAAAGCGTCACACATTTGGAAACCAGTATCTATTTCCTGCGTTTAATGTGTTATACGTTGTAGTATTGCTGAAAACACTTGATCAAAAATATCTTGATCTAAACTTATAACCTACGAATGATATGTTGTCACATGTTTGCTTAAAACAGAAATGTGTAGTAAAATAACAACAACATAAAATGACTATATATATCAATTCCAATCCAACATCTTTTCTTATTTCTTTAAAAAAAACACTCAAAAACACTTTGCTTGAATAATCTTTTATTTTATTTTGCCCTTTATTTGAACAGATCTCAGTGAAAGGGTTTGCAATTGAACACATGTCACTGATATTAATACGAAATAAAATAAACTAAAATACATGTTTGAAAAAATTAGAAAGTAGTAAACATTTAAATGTTTAAACATTTAAATCATATAAAATATGCATCAGAACATTAGTATTTTAAATGTTTTATTGAATACCACAAGTTTATTTCCTTTTTCAGTTTTTGATAGTTAAGCAAGTGCACTTGTCACAAGGGGACAAGTCACCTTGAAGGATGCTTGGCTCTGTAATTGACCTGTTTTTCATAGTCAGCAGCTCATCTCCCCTGCAGTGCTTAGCCCTTGACCATACTAAATTACCATTGTGAATCAGAAATGATCTAATGCTTTTAAACCCTTTAAAATGTTAAAGTTTAATATGCATTGCTCTCTTTCAGTTGCCACTTCTCTCAGCAGGCAAATCAGCGAAGTTAAAAGTATGTCTAAAATGCTATTTGATTTGAAATATTTGCAGGAGACTAAAAAAGAAACCAAGAGGCTCTCAGATTATTTTTGGCCTTGAAGTGTCACCCAGGCATTATTTACCATTAGGTTCAAGCATGGATTGAACGTACTGCAAATAAATAATCACAAACATGTAGAAATATAAAATACATCATTACCACCCATTTATGGATTTTTTAATTTCATGACAAGAAAGATCAATATGCAGAAGTATCCTGTAGACAGTTGGATTAGTTTGCTCTTTGAAATTAGATTGTAGTTTCTTCAGTGATGCAGAATAACATGTAAAATTTTATTCTATTTAAATTGAAGGAAAAAATTCAGTTCAACTAAGTTGTACTGGAAAAGCAAAATTTGTTTTACAGTACAAAGCAGCTTTATAGAATCATTCTACAAAAGTGTATAAACATGAGGGATTTACTTTCTCTTATAGACTATCATGTATTGACATTTTAGTTCCCAGAATTCTATTATTTTTCTTCAAAGTACTTTAAATTCCCATGAGATGAAAACCCTTAAATAAAACATCTGAAAAATTTTCTTTTTGTGCTGCTTTCTTCAGCCAACTCTCACATCCAACAGCTTTGAGCCTTTAGTACTAATTTCATAATATTTATTCGAAAATGTATCTAAATCCCTACACATTTTTGACTGTATTGTACTGAATGTAATTCCATTATTTTACATTTATATAATCCCATTAACATAGTTCAACCCAAAAAATAAACCTTCTGCCTTTACAAATCTTTATAATGTCTTTGTTTTGCTAAACACAAATAAAGATGCTCGAATCAAAGTTTATAACTCGAGTCACCATTGACTCCCGTAGTAGTCTTTTGTCCTACTTTGAGAGTTAATGTATGTCAGTTCTTGGTGAACAGTCCTACTATGGGAGTTAACAATGACCCAAAATTTCTGGGTGAACTGTTCTTTTAATCCATGTTGTTCAGTGGAGATTTAAAGTTATAGTTGAAAAGTCATGTAATTGATCAATATTACAAATCTTGGATCCCTTCTATTTTCAGACTTGATCGGCCATTGGTGAAAATCATGAAAATCAAGTTTTCATTTCAACTGTCTTTCCTCAGGAATCACAACCGTGCTTACCATGACAACACTGAGTACCATTGCTAGGAAGTCCTTACCCAAAGTGTCCTATGTGACGGCCATGGACCTCTTTGTATCCGTATGCTTCATCTTTGTTTTCGCCGCTTTGATTGAATATGGAACGCTCCACTACTTTGTAAGCAACCGCAAACCCAGCAAAAACAAAGACAAGAAGAGGAAAAATCCTGTGAGTACACTTCTAAAGCCATTCATACTACAGCTCCAGTATTTGCCACCTATGTTTCATTAATCTTCCCCACAGTTAGAATTAGCTTTAATATTTTTCAATTATAAACCTATGTTTAATTGTTAAAGGATTTTTCTCACTTTGTTTACACTATGAATTATTATAGAACTTGTGAACATTATTTCAATTTCTTGTGATGCTTGAAAATCCTAATGAGTTGCTTCCTATGCAAATGAATCACTTATGACTGATGCCATTATGTTTCAGAGGGTAACTGCTTATGTGGACGGTAAATAGGTTTTTGGAACAAGGTTGTGGTGGATATGGTAGTTCTTTTTTGGCTGTGATGAGTGTGGATCATCTCTGTTCAACAGTTTCACTGATCGTGATGCTGTATGAATCATTTTTACATCAGGTTTGAAGTGGAACCTTGGAATTTCTTCTCTGCGTGGGGCACCTACCTGTAGAAAATTGTGTCGTTCCATTTTCAGATGATTAAAGGATTGCCAGAAAGCCTTGTTTGATTTTTGGGATTAATAAGTAGTTTGGCACTCTATCAAAGGCATGCTTAGAAGAAAGACTCTTCATATGACATGCCAAAGAGCAACTGCTGGAGAAGCATTTGATCTCAACATATCAGATTTCTCTTCAGATTTAATGATTAAGGTGTTCTTTTATTATTCCGTAATGACACCCTACTATACAGGTACTCTTATATAAAGGACAATCTGATTTGTACGTTTTATACAAGAACTTTTAAGGAATATATCTATTTTAAAGAATTCCAATTGAAGTGAACATTGTTATCCTGATAGGAGGAGTCATGTTTAGAGGCAATCTGTGACTGCATGTTAAATTCTGTGTGCATACAGGCACTTGCAAAAGAAGTAGTTTTGCATTTAAGTCACATGAAGTAATGCCATTGTATAAGAATAGCACTACCTTAGCATAAAAAAGTTATAAAACAATATATACTGTTTATAATTAAGATTATTTTGACACTTTCTGGTTGTAAAACATAAAGTGTATCAGTGGTTGGCCAATATGATTTCATCATAGAAATCATTCTGATTCTGCAAGATAAAATTCACAGTGATACGAGTGGTTAAGGTAGAGCTCCAAAACTGACCTTTTACAAGCACCTCATAATGTTATATGTCGCGAGAACCAATGACAAATCACACTAAAAAATGAAATAATGATGCAAACGTTCGCAAGTGATTGGAATTGTAGAACCGTTGTAGACAGAGAGGGGGGTCAATACATCTTCTACCCAAGCTGACAAACAGGATAATTGCACAAATCCTAACTAATCCTGTGACTTTAACTAATCCAGTGACTAATCCAGTGGTTATCCCTAATACAGTGACTGTTAATTATCCAGTGATAATAATTAACCCAGTGACTATAAATTATACACTGACTGTAACTAATCCAGTGACTATAACTAATCCAGTGACTGAAAATTATCCAGGGACTAACTAATCCTGCAACTATTTTTCATCAAATGACTATAACTAATCCAGTGACTATAACTAATCTTGTAATTATAACCTATCCAGTGACTAATTAATCATGTGGCTATAAATTATCCACTGACTATAACTAATCCAGTGACTATAGTTAATCCAGTGATTATTACTAATCTAGTGACTAACAGATCTAATGAACATAACTAACCCAGTGATTATAGCTAATGGAGTGACTATAACTCATTCAGTGACTGTAACTAATCATAATCCAGTGAATTTAACTAATCCAGTTACTATAACTCATTCAGTGACTCTAACTAGTCCTGCGTCAGTAGTTTATCCAGTGATTACTGCTAATCCAGTTATTATAACTAATCCAGTGACAATAACTAGTCCTATGCATATAACAAATCCAGTGTCTATAATTTATTCAGTCACTATAACTAATCCAGTTACTGTTAATAATCCGGTGACTATAACTACTCCAGTGACCATAATTTATCCACAAGTTATAACTACTCCAGTGTCCATAATTTATCCAGTAATTATAACTACTCCAGTTAGCATAACTAATCCAGTGATTATAACTAATCCAGTGACCATAACGTATCCAGTGATTATAACTAATCCAGTGACTGTAACTAATCCAGTGATTATAACTAATCCAGTGACTGTAACAAATCAAGTGATTATAACTAATCCAGTGACTGTAACTAATCCAGTGATTATAACTAATCCATTGACCATAACTTATTCAGTTATTATAATTTATCCAGTTATTATAACTAAATCAATGACCATAATTTACCCAGTAATTATAACTAATCCAGTTAGCATAACTAATCCAGTGATTATAACTAATCCAGTGACTGTAATTTATCCAGTGATTATAACTAATCCAGTGATTATAACTAATCCAGTGACCATAATTTATCCAGTAATTATAACTACTCCAGTTAGCATAACTAATCCAGTGATTATAACTAATCCAGTGGCCATAATTTATCCAGTGATTATAACTAATCCAGAGACCATAACTTATCCAGTGACTATAACTACTCCAGAGACCATAACTTATCCAGTGATTATAACTACTCCAGTGACCATAACTTATCCAGTAATTATAACTTATACAGTGATTATAACTAATCCAGTGATTATAACTAATCCAGTGACCATAATTTAACCAGTAATTATAACTACTCCAGTTAGCATAACTAATCCAGTGATTATAACTAATCCAGTGGCCATAATTTATCCAGTGATTATAACTAATCCAGAGACCATAATTTATCTAGTGACTATGACATGTTGCATTAAATGCAGTGAGATTCAGTTGTTTATATGTGACTGAAATGTTCAAAGATGTTCAAATGTTCAAAAACATTTAAGGAGAACTGCCAGCATTGAATGATGTTTTATGTAGAAAAATTATTGTGACGATCCTAGTTAGACATTTTACTACATTTGAAGTACATCGAAAGCTTTTATCAGAGTTATATATGAATTTTGAGACATACCTGTTCCCTTTCTCTATAAGATCATAACTTGCCTGTCATCTCTCCTTAAAACAAATGTTGACATAAAAAAGGTTTTTTACAGATATGCGTTTACCTTTGTGCATTTCCCAGCACTGTGTGTGTGTGTGTGTGTGTGTACGTACATGTGTGAGGTTTGAATAATTTGTTCTCTTTCCACTTTCAGAGTCCTTTCTGACATTATATTGTATCTGTCAGTTTTCAGTAGTTGAAATTGTCCCATTATTTGTATTTGTTTGTTTGTTTTCTTCTTTTAATTTGTCATATGTTTTTGTTTCCTGTATGGACAAAAGCTCCTTCGGCTCTTTTCCTCCAAGGTATATTGCTTGTGTAAAGTTCACTAATCATGCATGTTTTTTGTTGCATTCTGCGCAAGTTCACTGCTCTGGTGTCTGGCCTCCAGATCTCCTGCACTAACATTAGTACTAAATCACAGGTGCTTTAGAAAGCAGTGCGGCACATCTGCTCTTAATTTTATTTCAATTAAAAGCAATCAGATTACAGCGCTGGCATCATTCTTGTACAGTATTTTAAAAAGTGTTGGCTTCACGCCCTCCCTGCGTGTTTGTTTATTGGGCCTTAAACCTGACAGAAATAGTCAGCAGAGCCTTAACAGACTGAAATAGACAACCACATGAATTCCCTAAAGCCCATTAGATGAATTTGACAAATTTAGCCCTAATGATCTTTTAAAAGTGCATAGGTCATAGTTTAAATATGTCCTTCTCTTTGAGGGTCAGTGACCAAACGTACGTGCTATTCTTTCCCTGACATATCCTGGCCAAGAATTCGGGTGTATCCACATACAGTACGTTACCTATATTTATTATTATTATTCAAGGTGAAATAAATTTTCTTTTCTATTTTATACTGAAATCAGAGAACTTCAATGACACATCCAGAGGAAACATCCCAATCCTGGCCACGTCTTTGCTGGGAAAATGGCACCTATAGTCAACCTGTATTCGTATGCTAGGCCACAGATCTGGTCTGGCTTAAGAACACAGATTTTGCTGTGGACAGTTTGTACACAAATTGGTAAAAATCAAACAAAGTAAAAAAATTCAACATCGTATCATGAGCATACTTTCTGTCATTAGTTTCTTCAATAATGATAGACTCAAATTGAATAAAAAGACATGGAATGTTATCATGAGAGAGGTTGTCGTATTTCATCCGGTTAAAGCTGAAAATGCCAGTGTACTTGTTTCTTTCCACGTGGCAGGCTATTTGTGCTCTTATGCTTCTATTCAACCCTTTGGGAAGTGAGTCACATGACAGTTTCCATAAAGCCCCAGGTGGCACTGTCCTAAATGCAACATAATGTGCACCCCATGTGGCCAGCTTCCACAGCTGGTTATGCTTCGCTTTTCAAAGGGATTTGAAGCACTCTCAATGTACTAGTGCTGGGCAAAAATTATGTGACTCCAGAAATGTGTTTACGCTCAAATTATCCTATTTCTTACTTTCTTTTTTAGGAAGTGATGATAGATGGATTTTATACTCAGTTGTAGCTGTGTATTTTAAGTATATGAAGTGAACAACTATAATCAGGAACAGCAAATTTAATTACCCAGCATATCAAATTAAATGGGAATTTGGAAGTTATTATTGTAGCATCATATTGGATGAGTCATCAATACTGTAAAATAAATCATCCTGTTTTGTCTGTAGGTGACAGATTGTACACTTTTTTAAACATCCTATTTAATATTTTTATATTTTGTAATAGAAAGTTGTGTGTTAACATTAGCATGTTCAGTTTTTAAAGAAGTTGAGCAAATATAACTGTTGTAAAAAAGACGATGGAAAATTCAATGGGTTGCCCAGCACTAGCATAAGCTGCAAGTGAGTAAGAGAGAAAGACAGAAACCAAAAAGAGAAAAACAGTCGCTTCACTTTATGATTTGCCTAATGGTATCATTTGCATTGCAAAATTCTTATATAAAATTCCTTTTAAAATGATCTGCAAATGATCTTTGAGACTTTCACTTAGACCCTACCTACACCTGTTCTAATTTCCTATGTGCTTGTTGTGATGTGGGCTGACGGTGTTTTCTTTTTTAAAGCAGGCCCCCACTGTAGACATCCGCCCCCGCTCAGCCACCGCCATCCAGATGAACAACGCCACCCACATGCAGGAGCGAGATGAAGAATATGGGTACGAGTGTCTGGATGGGAAGGACTGCGCCAGCTTCTTCTGTTGCTTTGAGGACTGTCGCTCCGGAGCATGGCGGCATGGCCGCTTACACATCCGTGTCGCTAAGATTGACTCTTATGCACGCATATTCTTCCCTACCGCATTTGGTCTATTCAACCTAGTTTACTGGATTTCCTATCTCTATCTTTAAACATCCTTGAAATTTGTTAGTCTGGCCTTATTTTATTTTACATAATTCTAGCAAGACCATTTTTGGTTAACGTGAATCCACCTAAAAATTTTATTTGTGTTGCTTTGTGGTTTTTTCTTTAGTTTTATTTTTTGTTGTTTTTATGTGGTTGAGTCTTAGAGATTGTTTGTGTGCATTTAAGTAATCTGTGAGTTGTAAGTTGGTTTGTCTATGTTTACATTTTTCTAGAGGGTATATCTTGTGCACAAAGCAAAAGTTGTAGCAAAGAAAAAAATAAATGAATCAGCATTTGTTAGATCACACCTGGAATATCCAGAACTGGCAAGGGGCAAGAGCAGAAAATTAGAGGTACTGCATGCCTTATGTGTATTGGCCCCTGAAACACGAGAACTGCACAAATAAATTCAGAATTTAGGAAACTGTACCCAACGCATTGGCTATAAAGCCAATAGTACATGGGATTTAATCCATCAAACACTACAAATCACTTCTAGTCCAAGTATTATTTTTGCATTCTAATGATCAAATGTGAAACTTGTGTTTCATTTTTCTACACTATTTAATAACCCTGAAGTTTTCATTTGTGGTCATCTGTACAAACTTTGTAAATAGTTGAATACTGTACAATGGAGTGGTATACATCATACTGCATGCACCTTTCAGGCCTAAACTAAGCAACTACTTAAGATCTTCTATTGTCATCAGTTAATAAAATTAAAACTGTTCAGGAAACCTTAACTTGAACAATTGAATTTACATTTTATGTCATGTAACCCATTTATGGACATCCGTCAATTATACATGCACATCACTGTTACATGTAATAATATCCAAGGTTTGTTTTGGGTAATTGTTTTATTCTGGACTTAAGTTATCAGCATGAATCTCCTCCATACTTGGATGGTTCGCTAATGTATATACTGTACCCACAGAATAATGAATTGAAATGAACCAGCCTTGGGTTATAACACAGCTTTAGATCATCATCATTACACATTTATCTGTAAGGATATGCAGTTATAGATCTATAAAAATATTTTCACTTTGGAGGCAAACTGTATATCTTGAAGTATAGATTGGCAAATTTTTATTCTAATAATAATTTATACAATTTTACGCAATTTTGCCTCTTGAGTAAATCTATTTTTGGTTGTTTATATATTTAACTGGAAAACCGTGAAAATATACATATTTTGTGCAGTTGCTGGGTCAATATTATGAATGTTACTGACATACACTACCAAGAAAAACTGATCATATTTATTTCTAACAGTATGTTTTTCTAAGAAGATTTATGTAAAACCATCATTGTGGGTATTCATTAAGCATGCACCACAGCCCCCAAATATTTATTTGTTTCTCTTTTGAGTTATTTTTGTGATTGTTCAGTCAGCCTTATATTATCGTATATGAAACAAGAATCCAATGAGAACAAAAATATTTATTGGTAGAATATCTGTAGATTAATTATGTAAGTTATATTCATCAGGTTGCAAGTATAGAGTATTATATGTACGCGCAAGCACACACACACATACACACACGCACGTGCACACACAGACACACACACAAAAATATATATGTCTATATATATATATATATATATATATATATATATATATATATATATATATATATATATATATATATATATATATATATATATATATATATATATATATATATATATATATACCATTATCAATGCTGACTACATACAGGCCGTGCGAAATAAACTTATTACAAACCATCATTCATAAATTATAACATATGCAAGCAGAAACTTCTTTCTTTTAAAGAATCATCGGAAAACTAATTCCAGGTTGCTAACTATGCTTCTGAGAATGTGACAAATACAGTAAAACAAATGCAACTAAACACCACCACTGTGGACAAATATCTTAAGTTTGCCAAATATGTTAGGTGTTCATTTAATGTAGTATTTATTTATTTCGTTTTTTTCTTTCCAGTCGTTTTATCCAAATTACTAGACAAGGTAACATTGTGTCCACAAAGCTACATGTTTCTGATATGATTTTTCTACCTACAAATACATTCTTGACCAGTAGAACATATAGCATAATATGACTATACTGTCAAATTTTTAAATCTTATGCATAAACCTTCGGTCTGAGCAACCTGCCATACAGTGAAGTGTGTTTTGCATTTTGTGGATATGTATGCATCTTGGTCTGTTTGCATCATATGCGAGAGCATGGCTAATTTTTGATTAGTTTATACTCATATTAAATTGGGGTGTCATTAAAATCTCTTGAAAATGTTCTTCTCAGAAATATCAACACCACCATCTTTCCTCCGTTTGCTGGTAATGAGCCACCCACAGACTCATATCACCGTTCTAATCATCTTGCACATCATATATTTAGAGCAAAGCTCAATTTGTTTCTCCTTCAAACCAGCAGACCTCAGAAATATCACAGAAAATGTACTTTTCATTGTAGAATGACATGCAGGATGTAGTTTGGTGTTTTGTACAAATTTTATTTTTCACTTTGATTGGCTAAAGGAAATATGGGAATACCCTTTTGTGCCAAACTGTTTAAAAGTAATGTCCTGTTAACATAGCCATGAAAATAAAATTATATCATAATGTATTATAGGTGGTATTGGTTTGATGGAGCTTACTTATACAACCATCAGTCCCAACTCAAATAAAACATTTACAGTACAATTGATTGCAGGTGCTTCTCATTTTTAAGGCCTAATGATTTTTTTTTACTTTCATTAAAAGTTTATAAATTCATTTACGACAATGTAACATTGATTTTGTCATAAATGTTATAAAGATTGATTATGCTATGTTATCTAAACATTTCCACATAAAGTGGTTCCATTGTTATTTTTGATAATTAACCTGGCTTCGGCTCAGATGTTTGGAAAAGACAACAGTTTATTTGTGTGTTTTGAAGGGCCCATCAAACTTGTTGATACTGGGATTTTGTGCTTTCTTGTAGGATTTCATATGAAGCTTTTGCAAGAAATGAAAGAATTTTATTCTTTTCTTACATCAAACTGACGGTACAATTTGATGACTTCTTCATGTTATGTAGTTATCACAAAATGATTAGGTTTGTCTATTTTTAATGTGTTTTGTCGGTTGCTTTTTGACGTTATTGGCATTATTTATGTTAATCTTACACATACAGAACATGTGTATTGTCTATTACAAAACCTGTAAAAAGATGTCAGCTTTATTCCAAAAAGAGGAGCATTCACTTTTTAGTACACCAGAGTAGAATAACTGCAGTTGCATTATTTTACTCTGCAGTCTTGGTTTGCCGAAAATCTTTTGGATAAAATATTGCAAATGTCAAAAACTGCTAGCTGCCCCTGAAGCCAACTTCTGATTGCACAAAAAATGTTCATGTAATGTGTGTAAATGGATAAATCTCACCAATCTGAAGTGTTTTCAGTAATGACTACAACATTTGTGAAGAGCACATATAAAAATCTGTCGCATATTTTATTGCTATTGTCATTTACCATGCTTTTATGATAGTTCGTCGAGCTGCAAAAAAAGGATCGGAAATATGTTGTCAGCTTTTCGCCATATCTATATATTTAATGAGTAATGTACAGAATGGACACTGATGATTTCATGTTAGGGTTTGCATTACCTGTATACTTGCACAGAGCTGTGGAATTTTTCAATAAAAGATTGCATTCATAAAGTGTTTTGAGTTTTTCTAAACACGCTCTTCCTGTGTTTATTTGTTCTGTAATATTCAGTTGAATACAGAAAGGGGATATTTTTAAAGAATTAAAAAATAATGACACACTGAAACTTTTTATGGTAGTCAATATTTCTTCCAAACATTTTATTTGTTGTACCCCTATCTTTAGACCTATTATTCTGTTTTTTTTTTCTAAATATTTATTAATGAATTTAAGATAAATAAGTTAATGAACAGTGTATTGATATTCTTTTGTTCTCATAAACTTGCTAGCAAAGTTTTAACTAATGTTTTGATATATAGGAATTATAATATTTTATGTTTGTCAGGTTTGTGGATTAAATTGACCTGAATAGGCTTCCCAGAAAACCTGTAACTGTTGAGAATCAAAACAGAAAATTTATAAAGGCGGTTTAATTCTGGTCTAAAGTTGGCAATCTACCGCTGAGTTTAACTCCATCATTAGCAAAAAGTTTGAGACCCAGATAGGATTAAAACTAACAAACTGTTTTATTCAACTTAATTTATGACCATAAAACAAATCTGAGACCTATTTACTGAGGTGCAAGCTGGAAGCCCTACTTTGTTTCATTAGATTATTTTTCATGATTATCACGAGGGCCCAAGCATCAAGGTGCACTGCCTTTTATCAAGATTTCAGGGCATTTGGGTGATGTGGAACGAAATCCAGAACAAAAAGTTGAGGTAGTGCTCTGAGTATGCAGTGTTGTAGTTATTTTGGATATTGTGGTTTTCCTGTTTGGACTTTCCCTACAATCTCTGAGACTCTGCAAAATGTTGGTAAAAGTAAGAACATCTATGGCAGAAACTTAATTTAACGCAACATACTGTTTGATGCATTCAAGGTGCAGTATATTTCATGAGCATTTGTGTTTTCTGGGATTTAAATTCATAACATTTGAATTTATAACAATTTCAATGCACTATAAAATCAATCAGCTACTGTAACAGCATAGACATCATGTGTAAATATATGATGTCATTTTCATGATCATAAGTAATGACAGATGACCCATTCACTTTCATTTTAATTATGTATTAGGAGTCCACTATAGACAGTTGCAAACTCTGCCCTTGAAACAGATGGTGCCTTCAAATACTTGGCTACATAAATTAGAAGAGCATAAGGAAGAGACCCTGCTATTTGTGATCCCTCTACTTCACACGGAGAACTTAGAGAGAGTTCAGAGCCCTTTTCTCAATAAAATAAGAACACTGAAAGCTAAGAAAAGAACCATTGATGTATTTTACTGAACCATCGAACCTGTTTTCCCTTATGTTAGACTATAATCATGATCAAGTGAAGCATATCATTTTTAGAAAATCCAATGGACTTGACTGGAATATTAAATGTTTGGCTTCTCCGGCTACTGTACAAAAGCTACTGCACGATTACTTCCATGAGTTGTGATCTCAAATAGTTTCACCCACAGGTTCTGTTCACGTCAGTGTTGTAATCTCTGGACATTGCAATTCAAATAATTCTTCCTGTTGCTGCTATCACAGAAGCCGTATATTCACTGCTGTTCTATCATGTCAGTGTTTTTTGACGCTGATGTGAGGTGAGCTGTAGTCAGTTTGATGAGTTTCAGAACAGCATGTTGGCTCCAGCCCATTTCCTGGCACTGACTCATCCCTGGCGTCGGGTAGCAGCTGCTGTGAATGATATTGCAGACAATCTCCTTGGGAATTACATAACGTTTCTGTAAAGGTAGCTTTTTATCTGAAAAGGTCAACACTTTTTTTTAAAAAGAGTAGCTTATTCACGGTAAAACATAATTTTTTTTAACATAATCCACTGCATACATTATACAATGTTTCAAATATTGTGTTACTACCATCTGGCACTCCATAAAAGCATTTTTTTTTTCTAAATTGGGGCAAAACTTTTTTAAGTCCTTTCAGATAGAGTGTAGAATAGTACACTTCTAAGAATTAGGTTGACCTACTTACTGTTCCACCTCTTTAGGGCTTGAGGTTGCTGAACTTGCATATAATTGCAATTTCTACAAGCCCTTTTAGATGAAAGCTTTCTCCTCTATACCCTGTGGAAGTATGTGACAGGTTAATTTCCAAAGTCGAACATTCTCAAATTTCTCACAAACATGAAAAGCACAGTGACTTGAAGGGCCACTCAGATTCTAAACCTAATTTTAAATTTCCTTTGTGTGTTTGTTTTAGTACGTGTGAACAATCTGTGGAGTTACAAATCCCAGATATCATATGTCTTATACTACACAAAATGCCAGGGTTGTAGGTTGTGATGATACGTTTCAGAAGTGACAGGATTTTCATGATGTCATCTCGTCACTGTTGACGACGCAGTAACTTAAAGACGAGGGGACCAATAACAGTAGACTGTATCAGAGTACACTGGAAGCCGGGTCTTAAAGAGTGATGAAATAGATAACCCAAATTTGTTGTATCCTTTTCCTTTTTTTTTTTGTTTATTCATTTTATCAAACAAACCATATGTTGTTTAAATTTGTTGTATTTAATGAAAAGTTTTTAATGATGTTAAAATCTAAACACAAAATAATAAACCCTAAACACAACATTATGTTCTCTACAAAAGTTAAGTTTACTATAGACAGTTAAAAAATAATAATGATGTCAAAAACATCAACTGAATCAGGTGATTGAGCAAAGCTTATCATGTTCAAATGTAAGACGCATGATGTAGTATTTCTGTGTTCAAAAACCAAAAATATGCACAAAGAGTTTTTGTCCTCTTCCAAATACTGAAATGTGTGAACAGTTTTTATGTTTTATTGTATATAAATGTTCATTTAAATGTTCAGTACACTATACATGTGTATGTGTGCAGAAAAAGCAGATAGATTTTCATGATGCTGACTACTGGCCAGTGGGGTTAAGGCCCTGCAGAATGAATGGTGCAGGGCTTTAAGCTCTTTCATAATACCATGCATTATTTACAATCTGCTGACTGTGCTAATTAGGCTTTATCCCAACAATAATTAACAATTAACATCTGTTTACACAGATTGACTGAGCTCAGAGCCTTTAGCATCTTCTGACAGCCTGAAACTGAATCAGAGAAATATGTAGGATGATCTTTACTCAGCACTTGTTAAAATATCAGAAATAGTCCAGACAATATACCACAGAATAAACCCAACAGGCATTCTTCTCATTCATTTCATTTCTAAATGTGTAATGTACTAACAAATGGGCTTGATTGATTAAAACTATATTGTAGAGATCTTGATATGTAAGGTTAAATAAGGTTAATTTGCTAATATATTTAAAGCTTACTCGACACAGTTGACAAAAATTAATTAATTTAATTCATTTACAGATTCCTCATACAAAATATGCTTTTAAAATGATTCATTATAGATTGCATATATTCAGTATAAAGTCAGTATAAAAACCTCTATTTATAATATCTAATAGGAATGAATACAAACAAATATGATCTGTTATATCTGTTGTGGGTCCTAGACACAAACAAGATTATGCAGGCATTCACTTAAATCTCTTGCTTGAAAAAGACACACTCCTCTGAGATAGAAGGTAGGCTCTTGTTATGTTTATAGTATAGCTCATACACTGTTGGCTATGAAAAAAGAACATTTCAATTATTCACAGCTAAGATCAGATGCAAGGATTTTTCATCATAGAATATTTATAGACTTAACCCAAACCCTGCAGACAGTCTCTGGAGTTTTAATACTTTGTCCTACTTTAATCCCTGTTGTTACTTATGGATGAGTAATTTAATTTTAATATATATCATTTTCAACTAGGCATATTTACCAGACTTATATAAAGTTATAATAAAAAAATTAACCATGAACTTCCCTGAATATTACATATTGCATGTTTATATATAAGTCAAAACTATTGAAATCACAAAAATAATCCTGTCCAAAAGTTAACAAACAAGGAATTCTTAGTCACCATGAGGTCCAAACGTGGCCCAAAAGCAAAGTAGGCCTTAAGAAGCTAATAATCACTCAGTAATGGAATATTATAGTATTTATTCAGTCATGGGTAAATTCATAAGACCAAGTTTAGTGCAAATTTCATATATCAGTAGAAAACATTTCGTTTTTCTGGACCTAATATCTGTGAAATCACCCATGCTGTAGGTTACTTAAGAGCAGTTTTGGAGCCTTAAGTGGTCAGACCATTTGCATATTCTGTTTAGGGCTACATTTTATGACAAAATAGTGAAAGAGTTTAAATATCTGGGGGTGATGAACTAACAAGGCACATACCATACAAGTGCAAACCTTAGTAAATCCCACAAGGATCCTCTTTAAATCCTCTCCTCCTTAAAATATGCTTCTGAAGAGGACACTCTTACAAATGCATATGAAATAAAGTCTGTCACAAAACCCTCTAGCGCTACTGGTCACGCAACACTATTAGAGGAAACATGAATTCTGACTGTACCCTTCTTTTGTTATTTTCTGTTTGAAACAGTTAAATACATAGCAAATGTTCTTATGGGCTTTGCAAATGTGCTTATAGACTTTGCCAGTTTACCTGCCGGTGTGTTTGTATTAACTACTGCCTCTTGAATTTACCCCTTGATTTGTCTTGCCGGGATCGGATTTTTAATTGTGTTTGACTCTCTGCCTGTATACCTACCACTGCTTTTGGGATTATCCTTAAGTTTTGTACCTCTTTTTATCAAATTATATTTCAACATATCTTAAACATGGATCTACAAGCTGAGTTGATTGGTAAGGGAAGGATGTATTTTTTTATTTGTTACATTAACTATCATGATTGAACATCTGAGGGAACAGCCTTTAAAACTGAGGGTTCTTGATTAGCTTCTCAAGTGCCACAGGTTTTGCACATCCAATCACCTATCACAGAAATGTTGTGATTATAAAATAAGGAGTAAGTTACTGTCAAGTTTGATCACTGGTCAGTTGATGCCACAGCGTTGATCGATTCTATGGCTGCTCTTCCCATACTTCAGACCCTCATAGATGAATACAAACTACCCACTTAGCATTGTACTCCTCTTATTGAGGTAAAGTCTATTGATAAGTCTTCCATCAGAAAAGGGATTGCCCATCATAGCAATAACCTTACTCTCATGGTTGAATTATTTCATCAGGAATCCATCATCATCTATATTATCAACTCACCTCAACACAGCATTATCCATGGCAACCCATAGCTATCACTCCCTGACCCGAACATTCCCAAAGGTACAGCACCGTTCCGCCTTGACAGAAAAGGGACCACAGCCGGAAGAGCTATGGAGCTAGCTGAATTTGAAAGTGAAAAAAGTAAAAGATATGTGTTTGTCAGATGGTGACCTATACCCAAAATGAGACCTCTGCATTTGACCAATCCAGTGAGTAGTGAACCCACAAACCTGGAGAAGTGGGCAGCCATCACTGCACAGCCCAGGGAGCAAACAGGGGTTAGGTTCCTAGCTCAAGAGCATGTCAGTCTAAACCATTCAGCCCTGGGCAATCCGGCGACCTTGTAATCAAAACTTCAACTCACTAACCACAAGACCATGACTGTCTCTGTTGAAAAATTTGTTGAAGAGCTCCAGCCAAGAGAACACCATGCAAATGGATATGCAGTCTGCCCTCTCAAGAGCGTCCCATGGTCCGACGCTAATTTTGTGGCTTTGTCCTTGATATAACGTGCCCATGGAGACCCACAGAGTCTGAACTTCCTTAGACAAACTTTCTGCATTTACTGCTTCTGACACATAACACAAAGCTCTTTGCTTATACCCGGCTTCGACATATGTTTTTTTTTTTTAGAGGCAAACTCTTCCTTTCCGAATGTCAGTCTGCTGCCAGTTCTATTTTAAAATGCATTGGCTGTTTACATTCATCCAATCAATTCACAAGAAAAAACACAAGTCTTGCCTACCATTTGTCTCATTCGATATTCTGTTTCATGAATGATGGAATGGAAAACAAAATTAAATAATGAAAAGAAAATAAATTTGTACATAAGCATCTGCACTTCATTGAATTAGAATAAACATTGACTATTCAACTGGCGAAATGGCATTGGATGGATGAAAACACATGTATTATTTTTTCAAGATGTGTGCCAGCTTTTTGAGAATCTTTGCTGAGGGCAGCATATTCTTCCAAAGTCGTTTCCCTCTCAGTGCTTGAGTGACTTATAATTTGTCACCTGAGGAAAGCTAGAAGTAATCGCTCTAATTACCCAGCAAGCATCTCAATGAAGAGCAGCTTTCAGGTAAATATGCTGGGCATGCGTGTGTGCGTATGCAAAAACTGAATGGAATCTTTGCACATTCTCAGAAGAGTTCTTTATTTTTTCTGTTATGCCTTGTTTTTGAGACTATTTTAAGAAGGTGGTATAATTGCAAAAAGTGGTGCATTCAGTGGCTCACAAACCCCAGCTGTGCCTCTGACTTTCAACCTCATTTGTCATAAGGTTTAGAAGCAAGCCCAGTCAGATACAAATCATTTAATTGTATAATTCAAGGTCGGATAAGTGTTATAAACTTCAAACACAATTTCATGGTGGACTGTGTTCTCTGCAGACATGTGAATCACTGCAGTGTTATATAAGGGCAAAACTGGGACAAAAAGATTTTGACAATACCAATGAAACAAGTTTAAATATTTTTGACTTAACTTATGTTTAATGCTATTAAAAGCCATGGGATTTTCATACACTTTCTTAAATGATTTGTGTACATAAATATAAAGTCTCTATGCTCAAATATAGTCACATTTTCCTTTGTTTAGGGTTTGCTCCTGTTTTGTGTGATGTGTTTATGATGTAGACAAAAAGATGTAACATTTTATTGTGTTTTATGATCAAAGAAGATATTTCCAGACCTTTTCAGACATCTTATAGACATACCTATGCTAAATAGGTTTACAGCAAGGTTGATGAATCCTGGCCCTTGAGGGCTGCTCTCCTGCAGGGTTTACGCCGACCAGCTTCAACATAACTGCCTTGAAGTTTTTAGTGATCCTGAAGTTATCTTATTCCTCAATTAAAAGAATGCAAAGCAGACTGGTCTTACCAAGCGCTTTTGATTAAATTAAGTCTTTGCATTTGACATCTTGACTGCTTTTACGACACATTTCCTTTATGTGTTCAAGTAGTTTGGAAGATCCCTAGTGTACATGTAGTATTTATTACACAGTGGGACACAGGTCAAGAATTTTAATTAAAGATTTCTTTCTAATTATGTTATAAAGTGGGGTCGCAAACATTTTACTAAATACTATGCCCTGAAGTGTGCACCATGGAAATTGTCAAACAAGTTACATTTCACTATCACACCACACACAACCCCAACCCTGGTGGGGGACCTTGACATCATTGGGTTCAGTGTATGGTAGCTGGTAGAGATAACGAAAGCCTGAACAGCCTAACTGATGCCATTATTAAACATTTCAGTGTTTAATAATTCCAGATGAGCAATCCCAAGGAGTTCTTCGAGGATTAATTTGGTTTTGACCATGCGACAGGTGATCTTAACACTTGTGGTCCAGCAGCTGAGACCTTTTTGTCCCGTGAAAAGGTTCTTCTCACAGGTGTTCAAACTGAATCCATTACACAATAGAATAAGGCTGCGGTTATAATCACATGACGTAAACTTAAAATAGTTCCACTTCACTGCAATTACATGTAGCAAAATTCAAGTAAATCAAGTTAAATAGAATCAAACAAATAACATCAGTGTCTCTACAAAGTACAAAAAATTGATGTATGTATAAATGTATAAATGAATTTGCAGAATAATTATCATGAAATAAATGGGTTACACCATTTATTTTAGACATTATTACTACTGTAAGTTACTTTCAATAGTTTGATGTTGGGTTACAGTTAGGGTTGGGTGTGAGGTTTGGGTTGAAAGAATAAGTTGACATTACATTTACATTTTACATTTATGAATTTGGTAGACGCAAGGCACCTTACAAGTAGTGTGCAATGGACAGCTATCACTGCAGAGTAAACAGGGCTAAGGCGTCTTGCTCAATGGCACTTCAGTCATTGCCTGCTGGCGAAGCAAACCAACAACCTAATACATACATATCCAACTCTCTAAACACCAGCCTTTACTGTTTGGATTTGAAAAAAAGTAATAACCAGGCAATTACTTAAGAAAGTAATTAGTTGCAATTAAGTTTATGGGAGGTGATGGTCTTTTTCCCGATGGAATTGCCCAGCAGATCAGGCTGGTTGAGTCTAGAACCATCGAAAGTCACACAAAGTAATTTCTCTTCATCTGCTGTCCAGATGTAGAAAAGATCAGTGTTTGTGTTGACATCTAAGGTAAATATTTTCATTGCAAATTCTTTTTATATCAAGCTAATAAATGTATTGTAATTTGTGGTACATGAAATAAAACAAAATAATAAAATAAAAAGGAATTATGTGATAAAACACAGAAACACATGAGTGATTTTACTATATTAATGACATTGACATGTTACTTCCAGCAATAGTATGTACTTGCTGAATTTGTGTTTAGGATTAAGATGTGTCTTTCTGTCTTGTTGCACAGCCGGATTAATCTGTTAATCTGTGGCATTATCTCTGTTGATATGAGTAAATATAAAAAATACTTTATACATGCAAATGCCTCAGGGAATTTATGAAGTGTTTGCTGCTGTATCATTGACATCTTTGCCAGCCATTCTTTCCTAAATAGCTATGCACTATAGCAATAGCATAAAAAACAAATGGAAATAACTAGTTTTCACCTACATGTAAAGAAATGCATTTTAATTTAATATAACAACAATCCAAATATAAGATAAAAAGTATTAACCGGAATAAATGCAGGAAACTTGAAAACCCTGTGCTTATCTATGCTACCAACAGCATGCAGCCATTGAAAATCCAGTTCTTAGAACTGATGTTGTGAAGCAATGTGGAAAGACTGTCTCAGACACTCAGGGGTCACGATCTTATGCATCCAAGGCTGTGAAAACTTATTTTTTGTAGAGAAAAAAATTGGAGATATCTTCTCTTAAAATATCACCTTCTACCTTGGATCTAAAGTGCCATGTGAGGTCAGAAGCCCAAAGCTGTCATAAAGATCTGCAGCTCTGTCTGGTCCACTGGGCCGATGGTAGAGCCTGGAGATTCACACCCATGCTTGGTTTGTCACAGGCGTTTTTATCGTTTTATTTTGCAATGTGTTGACCGACCCCCAGGACACCTCAGTCATCCACATGAGTCGATTTTTAAAGGCCTCCTACCTTAAGTTAGTTTGAAGTATTCCTGAAGTCATGTGATTTTTAGGTAACATTAAAAACTAGTCGAAATAATGTACGTCAAAACATTGCAACTTTATGAATCACTGGATAATTCAGTGTCCCATTAAATGTTGTGTATTTTCAAATTACAAGACGTTAAGGCACAATTCATTTAATGAAACCAAAGTGTAATAGCATGCTTTATTTTCAAATTTCAGCAAATCATTTACGAAAAACATTATCATGAAAATCAGGTAATTGCCCATAGACAACAGAACAAAATTTTTTGGTTTTAATTTTTCCCTTCAATAACCACCAATACTTTTGTTTTACTTTATCATCAACTATAACACAATTTTGTGGTAATACATTAATATGAGCGTGATTAAAATTTTATGCAATGCTGTAAAATTACACTTACAAATAAAGGCGTTACAAAGGTGGGTTTATCAAAAGAACCTTTGTGTATACTAATGGTTTGGTAATGGTTAAAGTAAGAGTCATTTTAAGGCGAGCATATAATACCGCCACAGAAAATGTTTACATTTGATGTTTTGCTCAAAGATGAGTTTTTAGTACAAAAATGAACAGATTTCAAGAATTTCAAACATATATGATGTGTTTAAATTCTCATCTAATTCCCATTGACACACTCATATACTGTATTTTTTTTTCCTTGAACATCTGCTTTTGATATGCAGTATGTCCAGATAACAGTGAATAGCCTAAAAAGATGCTTCTGAAAGAGTTGTGAGTTGGACAGATATAGGGAAAAACTGGGCATGGATGATGAGATTAAGACAGGTGTGGCATAGATCGTACAGTAGAGGTTAGGCTAAAGCTCTCAGTTGACGTGTGTGGGGCAGGAGACAAAGCTCGGTGGAGCGTTTGACTCCTATTACTATCCCATGAGCCTTTATTGACTTGAGATATATCCTTTGGGAATAGAATGACTGACAGCAGAAACAGGAGGCACATTTCAGTCTAAGCACCTCAACCTTACTGTGTGGATTTAACGAAAGCCAACTAAACTGTCAGTTATTAATAATGTGGACACTTTCTGTTGGTCTGGGTCAACAAATAAGAAAAGCAAATAGTATTAAACTGAGCTATTAAAAATCCACTAAAAACATCTTTGACTCTTAGCTCAGGGTAAGGTTCTATTAGATGTACACCCTTTTGCCCATCAAGGGACCTGGATTAGGAATGCTGCTCATAGCCCACCTGTAGGGGCTCCACTTTTTCCGGACCCCGGCGTAAAACTGTATCTCTCTTCTGTTATTTGAGTAAATCAAAGACTTTCTGAGAAATTAACAACACGATTCTGCACAGCAAGTACTGAAAATTAACATAACATTGAAAAAATGCTTGTGATCCTTTAAGGCCTGTTCATATTGATCACCATAATGTTATCCATGTAACTCAAGAGTGCTTTTAATACATCAATAAAGAAAACCCCAGCACGATCACAAGCCGAATACATCCAAAAATATAAGGAACTGAAGTACAGTCAGGGCTTATATGCTAGAGAGAACAGAAACAGGTGTGGTAGTAATTCAAAAACACAAACTGGTAGACTTGATTTTAAACATAATGTGGCTCCATCAGACCGGCAAACTGCTGAATAACAAAATACATTGAGAACTTATAAGAGTAAAATGACCTTTGCAGCAGTCACTTGAAACTGTAGTTAGGTTAGTAGCAATTGCGACCCCAGCACTGCAGGTGTTCATAGTAGTGTAACTGCAATCCTTGTGTTAGGATGACCTTGGCGTCTTATTAGCCTGAACATTGCTATAGTGATTCTACTTCTCTGTTCAATATATTGAATGTCAGTCTGTCCAATAACAGATAACAGCTGTCTGAAGGATGTTGGTGATCAATGTAATGAAAAAAACAGAAAAAGCCAGAACTCATTCCTATTGTCATAAATCAGCATTTTCTGATTGAATAAAGGCAAAACAGAAAAGCACGATGTTAAATCAAATTATAACTCTACCTCCCCTATTATTTGAACAGGAGGGAATAACTCAGTATTCTGAACAGATGTGGCTTGCAGCTAGTTTAGTCATGTTTCTGTTAAGAGCAATAAATGGAAAGGTGACCCTATCCCATTGCTGTCATCTACATTATATGCATCATCTAATGTTTCAACTTTACTCACAGCTGAGTTGAATACGAACGAGCTCCGGCAGTCAGATCTCTGCTGCAGAAAATGGAAGAGGATTTTTAAAATTCTTCTCCCGTCAACACCCAGTGGACCAAAAATGTGCCAAGTGGAACGATAATCCATTCAAGGTCACGGGCATTTTTATTGGATTTACAAAACAGGTTTAGAAATTGGAGGCGGGTATACTGCTTAACATGGAAGAGTGATGCTCTTGTAAAAGGACGACAATCCCTTGTGGATGTTGTCAAATCAGATGTGTTGTGCAAACTTGTTTTGTTTTGATGGATAAAACTGGACAGCTTAGTCACAGTATTTTGCTGCAGTTATCTAGAGTTTAGGCTATCATCGCTTTTTCAACAGCCGTATACAAAGACGTAAAAAATGTTCGCTTGACAAAGGCAAAAGGCACTTATATAGTCAATTTGTCTGCTATAGCAGATGGTTTAATATTGTATGTACTGCAGTAGATTAGGTGCTTACCTGAATGTGTGAACAGGGTGCTCCAGGTACTACTGTATGTGTGGATGTAGTATGTGTACATTATGAACATACATGTATCTCATTTTCTCTGCTTCCAGTGTCTAGTGGCCAGCATGTATAGTATTGTGTAAAAGTCTAGGGCGTTTCAGTATTTTCATTGTATTTCGCATTATTAACATCATATGAAGAAATGCACGGCACCAGCAACAGCCGAGTTCAAACCCAGGGATTGCACATACTCAGAATTAAATGTATTGAATAATGCCAAGTAAGTCGCTTTGGACATAAGCATTTGGCAAATGAGTAAATGTAAATGTACTGAGTCATTATAAGATATGCATAAGATAAGCATTTATTTTGTCATTATTTATAATTATCCAGTGGGAATTGTATTATGCAATACTGTGTAAAGACTTATCAAACTACTGTAGTTTCACAGGTATATGTCTTGAAGCGTCTTGAAACATTAACAGATGTCTTCTAGGTTAAGTCCTGAAGTCTTGAAGTTTTTTCTCTCTCTTTTCATCATGTAATAATACATGAAATAGATGATGACATCAGATCTCTGTTTTGGACCACTTGCTCTTGTCAAACATTAATATCTCTCTGTATTTCTGGATTTTCTGGATTTACTCTACTCTAAATAATATAAATAAATAACTTTAAAAAATTAATTGGGGAGAGATTTTGCTAAGTTGTAGATACACCTATGAAATACTAACAGATACGGAACTAAATTACAGTTCCCTTTCTGTCGGTCTCTCGACGTTGTGTCGAAGAACGACAGTATGGGGGTTCGCTCCTGAGAACCAATCAACTCCGACTATATTAAAAAGGCCAATGGGAATTGGCGAATGAAATTTGCATGCCGGGCCCCGCCCCGGACATCCGGGTATAAAAGGGGAGCCGGCGTGCTCATTCATTACCTTTTTGTTCTTCGGAACCTGCGGATGACTTCCAGTCTGATGCTGAAATCGACTTCTGACGATCTTCCTGCTGGTGTGACGACGCGATTGCAGTGGACTGTCCCTCTTCAAGGCTCCCCTGTGCGTTTCGGCAGAAGGCAGAGAGTGTCTGGAATTCTTTTTTCTAAATAAAAGAGCAATTTCTAAGCAGCGTGTTGCCTCATGGCTCACAGCTGCTCCCTGGATTGCGGCGGATTCGTCCTAGACGAGGACACCCATAGCGCTTGCATCTCGTGTTTGGGTCTCCAACACGCTGAAGCGGTGTTCATGGGACCGACCTGCCCGCACTGCGAGCAGATGTCGATTAAGACGTTGCGGTCACGGGTGGCTTCTTTCCCAGGAAAGCGAGCCACCACTTCGTCAGCTCCCTTTGGTTCGTTGACTGCGGCTACGGCACGGTCAACAGCCTCAGCGAGCGGCGTTAGTGATTATGAGGGTTCTATGGATGTCACCCCGTCAGCCTCCGGCTCGCGGAACTTCCATACCTCTGCACGCTCGTCAACCCCGTCGGCAAGAGGTGGTACGCCGTCTCTTGCTTCCCTACGGGATGAGGACGAATTGTCAGTCGCGGCATCGGAGGGCGCCCTGCTGGATTCAGATCTGGATGACGCCCTAGAGCTTCCGTCTCTGACGGGTAAGTCTCGGGATGATCCGGATCCGGAGATGGCAGCCATGCTTTCCCGGGCCGCCGCGAGCATTGGGCTTCAGTGCACGGCCCCGCCGTCACCCCAGCGCTCGCGGCTGGATGCATGGTATCTGGGGTCCGGACAGGGCTCTAAGCCACGTTCGGCTCCAGTGCCATTCTTCCCGGAAGTGCACGAGGAGATTACGAAGTCGTGGAATGCGCCGTTCTCGGCGCGTACACGGCAGACGGTTTCCTCTGCCCTCACTTCCCTTGATGGGGGAGCAGTCAGGGGCTATGTCGACATACCCCAGGTGGAGCGGGCTGTTGCGGTACATCTGTGCCCTCAGGCCGCGTCCACTTGGAGAGGTTACGGCGCGTGCCCTGGGTCGGACGATGTCCACTTTGGTGGTCCAGGAGAGACATCTCTGGCTCAACCTTGCGCAAATGCGGGAGGCCGAGAAGGTTCGCTTTCTCGATGCCCCCATTGCGCAAGGTGGGCTGTTTGGAGACACGGTGGAGGACTTCTCGCAGCAGTTCTCCGCCGTGCAGAGGCAGACGGAGGCTATCAGGCATATCCTCCCACGTCGTAGCCAGGCAGCCTCCGGGCCGCCCAGGCTCCGTGCTCAGTTTGCCCCCAGACAGCCTCACCCCTCCCAACCGACCCCTCCGGTTGTATCTCTCCCTCAGGCGGCGACCCGGAGAACGGCGAATCGGAGGAGAGCGACGCCCCCCCGTCAGCACCCACCTCGTAGGAAGCGTGGGAGGCGATCATGACGGGAGGCACCCAGCGGAGGAAACACCATCACGCCCGGTCCTGGGGATACCATCTCCGAAGTGGCCGGAGCGGGACGTTCCTGCCACGTCCCAACTCGTGCCGGGCCCCTTTCAGGGCCTGGTGCCCACCCTCTCACAAAAGGAGCAGTTTCCTCCCCTGGGTTTATAACACAACCGTTGAAAAGCACTCTCCAAGCGACGGTGCACGGTTACAAGACGTTGCGTCAGTCCGACTCGACGTTGCGTCAATCTGACTCGACGTTGTGTTGAGACTCGACGTTGCGTGACAGCAGCGGCGCCGCAACTAGACACACTCTCGGTCGGACGGTGTGCTATTCAGCAGCCCCCAAGAGCAGGTAAGTACTCGGGACAGCAAGCTTCCAGGGCTTCCGTCCTAAGACGAAGCAGCCGTCCTGAGAGCCACAGAACCCCCCTCCAGGGGAATGGTGAAGGAGATCGTTCCTCTCGTTTCGTTTTCCCGACTACCGTATGCATGGATTATGCTCGGACCGGGCGGTAACCAGACAGAACGATCCGTCTCGGCTATGCGATCCAGTTCGCACAACAACCTCCCAAGTTTCGGGGAATCCTCTTCACCTCGCTACGAGGGAAAGATTCCACCGTCCTTCGGTAGAGGTCGCGACTCTTTTGGCAAAAGAAGCGATCGGCCCCGTACCCATAGCCGAGATGTTGTCGGGCTCCCACAGCCCGCACTTCATCATCCCCGTGAGAGGTGGAGGGCGGCGCCTAATTCTGGACTTGCGTTTACTGAACCAGTGTCTTCAAAGACCGCCGGTCAGAATGCTAACACAGAAGCGCATCCTCGAAGCTGTCAGATACGAGGAATGGTTCGTGGCAACCGACCTAAAGGACACGTACTCCCACGTCTCGCTACTTCCTCGGCACAGACCGTTCTTACGGTGAGCCCTCGAAGAGCGGGCGTACCAGTATGGGGTCCTGCCCTTCGGACTGTCCCTACATTCCCGCGTCTTCACGGAAGTCGCGAAAGCCGCACTTGCCCCCCTGAGAGGATGGAGCGTGCATGTACTGAACTATCTCAGCGGTTGGCCTACTTAGGCTCACTAGCGAGATCTAGTGTGTACACACAGGGACCTGGTGCCTCAGCACCCAAGCCGATTGGGTTTAAGGGTCAACCGAGAAAAGAGCATCTCTCTTCTTGGGATGGGACGAGACTCTGTCACCATGTCTGCACGACTCACGGTAGAACGTGCCCAAGCCTTACTGCTATGTCTGAGTAACTCAGGCGTCCAGTGGTCGCCCTGGGAAACTCCCAGAGGCTCCTGGGGCATACGGCATCCCCAACCAGGGTCCGCCCACTTGGGTTGATGCACACGCGACCACGCAGGCAGTGGCTTCAGAGTTGCGTCCCGAGGAGTGCGTGGCACACGGACACCAGGCGGATTGCCATTATGCCTCAGTGTTGGAGCACCCTAGCCCCGTGATCTTCAGGACCCTTTTACGAGTGGTAAGATCCCTTGGCCAGGTTCCGAGGCGCGTTGTGGTGACAACCGACGCCTCCCTGTTGGGTTAGGGAGCAGTGTGCAACGGGCATACAGTTTCGGGTCGATGGACGGGTCCCCGATTGTACCGCCACGTCAGTGGTCTGGAGTTGTTAGCGGTCATGCTCACCCTCAGGAGGTCTCTACCTCTAATGGGAGGCAAGCATGTGGAAATCCGCTTAGACAACACGGCAGCTGTAGCATATACTTACCGCCTAGGGGCGGTATGCTCGCGCCGAATGTCCCAACTTGCCCGACGCCCCCTCCTGTGGAGTTAGCAGTGAGTAGGACCCTGCGTGCCATATTTATCCAGGGCTATCTGACCCAGAGAGCCAATGTGCTCTCTCATCAGATGCTGCCCCAAGAGGAATGGCGACTCCACCCCGGGATGATCAGGCTGGTGTGGGAACAGTCCGACCAGGCACAGGTGGTCCTGGTTGCTTCGTCGGACAACACCCGTCGCCGTCTGAGGTACCCCTTGACCGAGGGTTTCCTCGACAGGGATGCTCCGGCGCACAGCCGGCCCCGGGACAAGTGGAAGTACCACTTCCCCCCAGTGAGCTTTCTTGCACCGGTCCCGTGCAAGGGCAGGGATGAGGAACACCAGGTCCTACTGGCCCAGCCAGGCTTGGTTTGCAGAGCTAGTTCTCTAGCAATAGCTCCCCCCTAGCCCATTCCCCTAGGGAAGATCCGTCTGTCTCAGGGGAAGGGTACGGTGTGGCACCCACGACCTGACCTCTGGAATCTGCAGGTCTGGTCCCTGAACGGGACGAGGAGATCCTGAACGAGTAACCCCGACGGTGGCGGGGACGATCGTTCAGGCGAGAACATCTGCCACGAGGCGTCTGTACGCCGCAAAGTGGTGTGTCTTCTCGTCCTGGTGCTCCTCACATGGTGAAGAGCCTGGAGGATGTTTGACCAGTGCAGTGCTGCCACACACCACGAGTTGGTGAAAGGTAAGTATTCTTGGGCAGCATAGCATGGTCACCAGGTCAAGGATGCAAGATGGGTTAATCCATCGCGTCCACGCTCCATACCCTCTTGGGATCTCGACATGGTCCTAACGGGCCTTTCCGAGACCACTGTTGAGCCCCTAGTAGAGTCTGTTCTGGGAAGACAGTACTCCTAGTAGAGCTCACCCCAAGAGGGTAGGGGACCTACAAATATCCTTCGTATCCAAAGAGTGCCTACAGTTCGGACCGAATTAATCTCACGTCATCCTGAGACCCCGGTTCGACTACGTACCCAAAGTTCCTACCACACCTTTTCGGGACCAGGTAGTGAACCTGCAGGCGCTCCCCACAGGGGAGGAAGACCCAACCCCGTCCGTGTTGTGTCTGGTACGAGCATTAAGACTCTACCTAAACCGCACGCAGAGCTTCAGCTGCTCTGAGCAGCTGTTTGTTTGTTATGGAGGTCAGCAAAGAGGAGGGCTGTCTCCAAACAGAGACTGGCACACTGGATCGTAGATGCCATTTCCATGGCTTACCGATGCCAGAACCTAGCCTGCCCACTTGCAGTGAGAACTCACTCTACCGGAGGCGTTGCCTCCTCGTGGGCAGTGGCTCAGGGAGCCTCTCTGGCAGACATCTGCACAGCTGCGGGTTGGGCTACGCCCAACACCTTTGCGAGGTTCTACAACCTCAGGGTGGAACCGGTATTAGCTCGGGTCCTACGCAGATAGAGCTAACGGCCAACCGGGCGTACGCCTGCGAAAGGCCTTCTTCCCTTTTTAGGTAAGTGCCGTGCCTATTCGGCCTCTCTGCTTCCCTGGCAGGAAGTACAGGTCACCTATCCATCATTTAGCACCTTACGGTCACGGGCTGGGCGGAGCGGCCCTGTTGACTAGGCTGGAACATCGGTGCTGTTGTCCCTCTAGGTAAACCCCTTTTTCCAGCTGTGCTCCGTACGTAGTGGCTCCCCCATCAGGGGTGGCCCCGGCCGACGTAATTCCTTCACCAAAATTCTCCTACTCAGGCGAATGCGTGACCTCCTCTCATGTGGTGCTACCCACAAGGGTAAGCAATGCACACTATACCTCCATGAGTCATCTTCCCTTTTCAGGTGAGACCATTGGCATATTTCCACATATTAACCTCCCTACGGCAGGATGTGGCCTCCGTAACGCACTCCCTCCTTGAAGGGGCCGCGATTCCCGGTGCAGTTAGCGGTCGGGCGGCTATCTCGCTGCGGTGATAGAAGGCCAGCGCCCCAAAGAGACCGGTGGTAAAGTACCTCTTATCTTTTCTCAAAGCTCTGGACGTCTTACCATTTCTCCACTGGTAGGTTACGCTCTCGTGTAGAAGCTCACACCTATGACGCACTAGAGTCAGTCAAGGTAGCTCCGCTGGAGATCGTGACACGGCATGGCGATGTGGCGTGTTACATTGGAACCCCATACTGTCGTTCTTCGACACAACGTCGAGAGACCGACAGAAAGGGAACGTCTAGGTTACTATTGTAACCCCGGTTCCCTGATGGAGGGAACGAGACGTTGTGTCCTTCATGCCACACCGCTGTGCCGCCCGCTGCAACGGTCGTGGGTCATCCTCACGTTCCTCAGCACAAAAGGTAATGAATGAGCACGCCGGCTCCCCTTTTATACCCGGATGTCCGGGGCGGGGCCCGGCATGCAAATTTCATTCGCCAATTCCCATTGGCCTTTTTAATATAGTCGGAGTTGATTGGTTCTCAGGAGCGAACCCCCATACTGTCGTTCTTCGACACAACGTCTCGTTCCCTCCATCAGGGAACCGGGGTTACAATAGTAACCTAGACGTTGTCTGACACTATTACCGTGTCGGCGATTCTCACAGAAAATGGTTAAAAATAATCTTTAAACATAAATAAGGTCTGACATTTTCAAAAGCATTAATTTCAAACTTTTTTAACAGTCTAAAAATATCACAAATTGTCCTCCAACCCATATGATTAGAAATGATTGTCCCTTTCATTTGCATTTGACCATTCACTGAAACAGCACTTTTGTCTACTGGCAATACAAGATGATATACTGCAGTATAGATTTGCAATAATGAGACCTATAAGTGAATGGTTTTAAACCAGCAGGATTGACAATATTTACATTACAAATTTCCCAATTTACACATTTTGAGAAAGTAACATTACCCATTTATTTGTGCACCATAAAACAAAACAGTTCCAACTGTTTTCTGAAATGTTTAGTACAGAGGTCGAACAATCTATTTTTAATGAGAAAAAAAGACTCGTAGTAAGCATTATCTGAAGTACATCATCATTGTCTTCTGCGATACACACATTTTAAATTACCACCAGATGAATAATATATCAGTTGTGATTGTAAAGAGGAAAACTGTGCTTTTACTTGTAAAAGTAATCAGGTTTAGTGTTAGGGTACGGAAAACCCTATAGTATTAAATGCATAAAGGTAACAACCAAAACCAACAAATATCCCAGAATTCTAATACATGTAACCATGAAACGTAAAAAGCTGCTGCTGCACATGCTTATAGTTTAACAGTTGGTTATATTGAGGTGTTCTGTTTAAATTACAACATAACATGCACTTCGACATAACTGGATGTCTTGTAGCAGTTTGATGTCCACTTAAAAATGTGATTTGACTACAAGTTATTCATACATTAAATTATTCTTTGTGCAAAGATGAGAAAACTATTTATTACGATCATCTCTTTGTAACTGATTTCTGTGTTTAAAATCTGAAATCGTCTATTATGTTTTAATGGTTTAAGAATATGATCCAACTTAAAAGGGTCGCAGTATGGACTTTAGCTCCTTAACTCCTGTGGCTTCATAAAAAAAAGTGTTCATCTGTCACGTCCTTAAACTCTTAGTACTAGCAGTAGACCGTCCAGGTTTTTCCTGCATAATGTTTTATTGTAAAGTGTTGTTTTTGTATGCTCATTTTTGTGTTGCCTTAATTGTAGGGCATTTGTATATATTTTTTGACACATAATCGTGTACTAACTAACAGGTTGATTCAATTCAATAACTAGTATTAGATCAGATGACCATCTGAAAGGTATGGACCAAAACTAGGAGATATAGTTCAAAACATTGGATAAAAAAGCAAGAGAGGAGCAGTAATGTTGTGATATGAGGTTAAATACCGGTCCTGTTTTAAACGCTTTGTGACTTAAAAGTATTTTTAAGCAACACTGTTTTTACACCAAACTTGTCTGTAAAATTCCCTGTGGACAAGCTGCTCTGGCTGCTCTTTAATCTTTCTTGGAAATAACTTGAAAGGTGCTTGGTTGGGGAAGACATCAAAGCAGGCATGTGAAAGGAAGAGCTGCTGTAGGAAAGACGAGAGAACCTGGATTGGCCTCATGCCAAACGACAGTGTTAGAAATTCGACAGGTCCTGGACCGTCTAAACAGATCCATCTTCCACATGGGTCTATCTGTCAAGTAAATGTGTGTGTGTGTGTGTGTGTGTGTGTGTGTGTGTGTGTGTGTGTGTGTGTGTGTGTGTGTGTGTGTGTCTGTGTCTGTGTCTGTGTGTGTCCGTGCTTATAGGAGTGAGTGAGCTCGTTTTAGATGCGAGTCTAAAACAAGTCTGTAGGCTTCCAGCATGGTCAGCAAGGAAGAAGATTAATGGTCTTATTCATGTCTTTGCATGTGTACAATACAGCGGTAATGTGCAGCAATAAAGTGTGTAACCTCTGTGACACCATGGTCATTAAGCAAAATAGGAAAAGCAATTTCTTATTTCATTCCTTTCTGCTTGTCATCTGTCTGTCTTTGATTGAACAAACAAGAAGCTTTCCCTATATACCATGGTCTTATGAGACATCTAAGTAATTCGTTTTTTTCCCTAGTGGTCCAGCAACAATGTGTGCTCCCAAATCCCTGAAATCAACGAGAAGGGCTATATTAAACTGGAGCTGTATGTAATGAGGGCCCTTTATAGCTTCTGTTTGCAATCTACGTTCATGCAGTCTTGGTGTCTTTGGGAAATAGTCCCCCACAACTGTTATAAATGTCGCATACGCAGAAAAGCAGGCATAAAAATGCGTGCATACAATTTTCCACACATATATCTGGATTTATAAAGAACCTTTTACTTGTGTGGCTGAAGAAATGAAATAAGCAGACTGAATTAAAGCTCCTTTATAGACATTTTTCTTTTTTATACATATGGGATATCCTACTGGCATTAATTGAGTTAATCATAGCATCACATCGATATCTGCACATGGAAAAACTAGGCCTGAAATTCTCCATATATTGTTATATCGCGAGGTGATGGATTGGAGATACACAAACGCACACTCTTTGCCTTGCTGGGAATTTTGCAAAGGATCTGGAAATATACATCCTGTATCTATATTAAAACCTCTGTGCCCTTTGTGTCCACACCCATTAAAGAATGTAATTTATTAAAAAAGTTTTATAAAATCTGTTTCTGACATTCCGTTTGAAAAGGTTACTTAATGTACCTGAGTTAAGAGATCATTTACAAATACTGTTAAACAATCTCTGTATGCCTTTAAATATTTTATTTGCTTTCTTCTGATAAATTTTTTGTTAAAAAAAGACACATTTTCATTACTGAAAAACTACATTATTTTTGTTGTAGAAAATAATAAAAATAAGGAGTAAAAGCAGTCAACTTAAATGAAAAATTATTTGAAAACTAAACCATACCCTGTATGCTGGTAAGGTTTCTATTAACGCATGATAGAGGGTCTGAACTGGTTTAAGCTTGTCAATTTTACCTTTAATCAAATAATCTATTAATGGCGTTCTCCCAGTTTCTAAAACTATTTAAATATGATAGAAACTTTTCTATTTAAAACTTTCTTTCATCAAAACTTGAATCAAACATTTTGTGGTTAGATAAGAAAGATAAGAAGGCCCCAGAAGAGTGCCGTCACTTAAATCTTATTAAGAGCAGATAGCAGAAAATCCCTCCTCGCCTGTCATATCCTCAAGTCATATCTTTTATAAATATTTTCAATAGTTTACAATTCTTAATGAAGGAAATGTAGCTCCGTTATGCTTCTTCAGCTCACTGCAGGCTATTTCAAGATATTGAAATGTAAATATGTTTGTGTCTGCAAGTTTGATTTAGATTTGTTCTCCTAAAATAAAAGATGTGTGAGGATAGCTGTTTCAAAACTCACCAATAACCACAATACGATAATTTTAACACACATGTATATCACAATGATGTGTTTTACCATCTACAAATAATCATTATGTTTTTAGATATGGTTTTCTAATCTGACTTGACTGGCAGTGTTCCATAAGGGCTACGAATATATTTAGATGTAAAACATCCCACACACACATTAGATTTAAATTCTTGCCGTTTTATTTTGTTTTACAAAAAAATAAGATATGATGAGATATTAAGAAACACCAGAAAAAAATTATGCACTCATCTGGTGTATTTATGTGTACTGATTTCTGCGACGAATGCATAGTTCCTCTTAACCAGTACTGCATATAGTTGTGTGGATAGAACAAGCACATGCATTCCTTTTCTTTCCACATGAGAACAGCAGATGAGAGAGGGTTTAAAAAATCACTCTCAAAACGCAGAACTTCATTGACTTTTAACCAGCAGAATGGTAAATATTTAATAAGTTGCGCCTATTGTAGCAGTTGTGAGGGACCCAGATATGGTGAGAGAATAAAGAAATAATATAAAATAAAGGCAGGCTTTGTGAGATGCTCACATCAGAAGGATGTGAAATCCATTTTCAGCTGGCCTCATGTCATTCTGGTCACTAAAACACTAAAGTCAACACATTGCTAGCCATTTCACAGCAAACTAATGTCAGCCAAGCCGATGAAACACATTTCTTTACCCTGTGAGATCCTGAATCTGCTTCTTTAACGCGCAGATGATGAAGGGAATGTGTGTTTGTGTGTTAACATAAGAAAGCCTTAACTGTGAACCGTCATGTAAAGGTTACCTGTCATCACAATTAAAACTTTACAGGTGAATCCCCTTTAACAGGTTTTGTTGTTTCAACACTTTTGCTGGCAGGAATTTAGCTTGTATTGTATTGTGTGCTGGTTTATATGCAAGCATTATATATTTAAATGTTGCTTGTTTCATTTCAAGAAAGCATCATTCATGAAGGTCATGAAAATAAAGTGTCTTTTATCGATAGCCCCTTTTCTTTAAGCTGTTGAAGTTTAATGAATATTGTGTTCTAGAAAAGTTCTCTGGTAAAACGAGCCTGGTTGTGCATTCATCATTCCATTAACACTTATTCTTGTGGTATATACTTTATGCAAAGCAACTCACAAATGAGAGCGCATTTAACATTGTTATATTCAATGCCTTTGAGTAAGAGAATTAGATCAGTGCTTCTGATCAACTAAATGCTTTCCAGTTTTGTATGTGTTTCGCTTCAGATGGTCAGTAAACAGACTGTAGGTGGTTTGTAGGCATTCCATCTGAGGCTGAAGTCTTTATTACATCCAAGCTGTTTCCATATCTAGTAATGTACTACAGTACAATGATTCATGATGATGGGCTGCCCCACATCCTGGTTTCCCTAGCTCTTAGTGAGTAACACTGGTGCCTAGCAGCTCAGGCATCAGATCTTTGCTACAGTGACTGCCTTCCATAAAATGAATCACCGGCATTTTGGGGCTTGTGTCACTGGTGGGTGGTTTTCGTCATGAGAAATTTGCTGTGAAAATTCTGAACAGCCAACAACAACAAAGTACTAAGAAAACCTTGGAAGCTTCACTTGAAAACTGTATTTAGATAGAACACACTCGTTGTGTTAATGGTTGAACGTCATCGGTTTACAACCGATAAACTTTGTTTTCAGCTCTGATATGTACCATAGCACAATAAACACAGCACAGTTCCTTCAAATATATACATTTTCACTATCCCATACTACAAATATAAATGTATAGTGATTTATAATGCCCCAAATCAACAAAGTAGTTCATTAGCCTTGATAGAGAAATGAAAGAAATGATACAATGATAAAATTGTCCATTTCCATTCTTCTCAGGTGCTGTTTAACATTGAATGTAAAGTGATTGTGTAAGTTTTATTATTTGATTAAACTATTCCTTTAAAACCATTTCAATTACCACTTTGGACTGGTTTCAGATTTGAGGGAACATGGCAGCCCTGCTTAAATGGCACGATTTCAGACGCCTGGCTCAATATAACCTACTCTAATTTTACCCAGGCTGAGAATACAACCGTTAATTAAACACATAAGGAGGCAACATAGCCTATATTTGTCTTGGCAGAAAGTCACGGGGAGCCACTTGAGATAGATTTAGACTATGAAAAAAAAACGATCGGAAGAATAAGAAATAACAAACAAACATTAAACTAACTTTCAGTTTTTCTGCAAGTATTAAAGTTTAGTTTTTCATCATTTTTGAGTGAAAACAAAATGGCTTCTACTATAGTCATCTAACATTCCATGAGATTGTAAAATGTGGCTAAATAATAATGCCACTGTTATTATATCGTTGATAAAGACATCGGGGAATTGAAAGTTAATTTTCAGTGCAGCTGTGAAACGTTTGCACATGATGTCATTAACAATTCTTGCATTATTTAATTATTTATGACATTCTTGTACCCAGAAGACGTATTTAACTAACACTTTGTTATTATAAAAAGAATACTCTAAAATAGGGAAAATAAAGGGATACAATGATTAAACATTGGTATGCTGCTGTTTGTATTTAGTTTGGTCAAAAGCTTTCTTATCAAACAGAGTAGCAATTTTATATTTTCCATGATAAGGATTTATGACCTAACATGTTACCATTCTTCACACTACAGAGGTACATCCTCCTTCAACTGGTTTGAGTATACGTTAAGGTATGTTAAGTTGTTAAACAGCCCTGTGTAATTTGTAATACTAATATGATTTTGAATGTGTTATGAAAGCAGTTGAACAATAATGTGTCTGAGAGTTTTTTTTCTTTACAGAAGAAAAGAATGTTGGGGCAATATGAGGATGTGCTTCCCTAAGAGGTTATGAAGCTCGGTGCTGTAATCTTATTTCCAATCTACTGAAGAGCTCTGCTTTATTGCTTGACATAATGTGGGGGGGGAATAAAGCTTCCATTAGGTGAGACTGCCTCTAGAGAACAAACACAGGACTGCAGTCGATCAGGGGCAGACAGCATGTTTGAAAGCAAAGTAAGATTGTTATATCAGTTGATGGGGTTAAAGACATAAACGCGTAAAATCTGATCAATTCCATTACATTTTAACTACAGATGAAACCATTTTATATTATGTTATGGCCTTCTGCAGGCATTTATACTTGTTTACAAAGAACAACCTTTAATTGAGCTTACATGAACATACACAAAAGTAAAACAGAAATGACTGCTTGTTTATTCAGCCATATAGAAGAGGCTAAAAATAAATGATGCTATGAATCAGACAGACATGTTATTGGTAGAGTAAAGGAGGAGGCCATTAATATCGACTCAATAACCAAAATGAGGGATATGCAGCCTACTGTATAGATTCAGGGCGGTAGCTAATGGGATGTAAGATGAGAATGATTTGAGCCGCCAATTCCATCAGGATTATTGCCAGTATAATTAACTAAATGTGTTTTGTCAATAAAGAAAAAAGTCTACAAGCCATCTTTAGAATAATAGCTTCATTCTTAACTTAGACTGACTGCAGATAATAAGCAATGTGCACACTGATGAACTCAGTTTTAAATTATTAACCCATCTGTGTATGTAATTTAGCCGAAAAAATCTACTTTTAGAGTTGCAGACCAAGTAAGCCAAACTATATGATTTATCGTTATGGGAATTTACGGAATGTAAGGAATCAGCTGTTTAACATGGTCAAAGTTGCACTGATGTATATTCAAACATATGTGTATTCTCCCCTGTTTGTTAAATCATTATTGATTAGAAAGTCAAAAAGTGAAAATACGAATCCTGCAATTGTTCCTGTTTTTGAATAAGTTATTGTGAGAACTTGATACTCGCCATCTTGAAAATGAACAAAAGTGTCCCAACCTTCACTTTGATTCTGTTTCTTATACTGATGCAATGCAGATAAATGAGAAGTGTTTTGTACATGCTGGTCCCTCAAATGTTGCTTGTTACTCTGAGAAGTTTACAGAGATTTCAAAAGCTTAAATGGATGAGAGCTGCGGTGCGTTTGCTTGGTGGCGGTGGGGGGAGGCACATATGCCTCTGTCATTGTTGTTGTGCTTGACAAATGACGTGTGTGTGTGTGTGTGTGTGTGTGTGTGTGTGTGTGTGTGTGTGTGTGTGTGTGTGTGTGTGTGTGTGTGTGTGTGTGTGTGTGTGTGTGTGTGTGTGTGTGTGTGTGTGTGTGTGTAGGACAGAACACAATTCACTTATGTAAGTGCTGAGCTGGAACTGTTAAAACATCTGATATATTGGTGTCCTGGGATAACCAGCAGAGGTTGTTAAGACAGCTACTGTAGAGCAACTTTTCTCCAATTACCAGCGAGTTGCATCAGTGGGGCAGCTAAATGCTCCAGGACACTAATAAAGCATTTAATTATATCTGACAAAGCAAAGCATTTTACTTTTGGAGTCTTTGGGAGCAGGTTGGGTTGGTTCATATAGTTTTTTCTCTTTTCTTCCCAAATGATCCCCTTTGTGTTCCCTTGATTTTAATTAAACCTTTGTAGGGCTTAAAGGTAGGCCATTATTAACTCAGTAGAGGAAACGAGGCCATATCTCTGCTGGATGTTCAAAACCAGGCAGGATAAACAAGCGTTATTATTGTCATCAACATGTTTTATTGCACCATGTGAAGTGAGTCTCGGCAGTTGATTCGGGCTTTTAGCAATTGCGCAGGCTGTCTCTTCTTCACTTCAGTCTCTCTAGAGACGTTGTTCTAACCAGTCAACTGTCATCAGATTGTTGGATCATCACCCACGGAGCTGCAGTCGTTATTGACGCTTCTGAAAGGTAATTAAGGGATGCATCCATTATCACTCGAGCAAAATTACTTTTAAATGAATGCTGGGGAGGCTTCTATTTATATTATTCTAAAAAGTTGACCCAGAATGGTAAATCACTCATAAACAGGCCGTCCCAAACCCAGACGTTTATATATTGTATTTATTGATCATTTAGAAACAGCAGTTAGGCCTGTGACTGCGTTAGAAATGATTTTGTAGAACTAAAGGACTTCACATCCAAGATCCAGGCAACTTTCAAAATATAAAATGTTCTGTCTATCTTCCAGTTTTTGATGATACTGTCCCTGTCTTTTTTTTGCCTCAGTAAGGTTGACGGTGAGCCAAGACTGTTCTACGCGTAGTTGTTGAAAGAACTAAGAATTCCAGGAAGCACTTTAAATGAATTTTATGATTCTAAATTACAGTGAAAACTATGAAAAAGAATGAAGCTGTGTGTCATTGTTTCTGGATGTATTTTAAGGCTAAATATGATAAATGTTCAATATTTTTTTTTTCAAACAAAACCCTATATAACCTCTGTGTTTCTTTCAATATCATTCATCTGTTTCTCAAAAAGATGTTGCCCGTAGAGGATCCGTGACCTCATTTTCATGTCACTCTGGAATAATAGACTTGGACATCACTTGATATATAAGGTAACTCTCTTTAAGTCCAGCTTGGTGCTCATAACTGGGAGGAGTGAGCATTTGAGGTTTTTGGAGACAAGGTGTATACACAAGTGTCATCCACAGTATTTCTACTTTGTAAACCACATCGAGACGACAGAGTTATAATCCAGTTTGTTCCTGGCAGCTTGGGATGCTGATAGCTATCTATCTGTTATAATGTTACTATGACGGCTTTCCAGTCAAATGTTTTCCAATGTATGGTGGCTAATAGCTTAAATCAAAATAGACCCTTATACGGTATTTTTAATTTTTCTTTTATACACTTATACATTTTTGCATGTACAAATGTAAAAATAATAAAAAAGGGATTATCGACCCTATAGAAAATAATTTGTTTTGGTACATTCAAAAAAGAAAACCCAAAAGAAAAACAATGATAACTTAAGCATCACATGTGACACATACCTACATGACTCACAAACCTAGAGATTAATCATAACCATCTATTTGTTTTCTGTTCCAGATTTTGGCAAGTCGTTGACAACACATATTAACTGATGAAAGCAAAATTGAAATGCATTTTATTTAAAAACAATATTCCCTAAAGTGACACATACATTTTTAAGGCTGTCCTCTGATATACTGAACGAATTTAACAACGACTAAACCAGAGCTCTTAAAAACATCATTCTTGCACCTTAGCATCTTCTGACACACTTGCAACTGTTTCATTTGCCTGAAATCTTGAATGATTTATTAGAAGTGACAGCCTGTACTCATACCACATTAGGATGAAATATAACAGTAGATTACACATTTCAAACAGGTGAAGGGAAGAATAGAAAAATATGAATTTCAAGCAGGGAGGAAATAGAAGTAGCAATAAAAGGTTTATAGTTCAATTTAGATGTGTAGTAAAACGGAAAATCACTTTTAGGATGGATACTGTTTAATTCAGTTCTCAGTTTTCAAGTTATAATATTCCATGAATGTGAAATTACAAAACATACAAAAAATATGCAAAATTATAATACCCTCGAAATCGATAGATTTTATTCATCATATACACCCCAAAGGTTCAGAATCTTGTGAAAAAGCCTAACAGGATTTTCTACATGCATTACTCACAGGCACCCTGCACTGTTAAAGATTTGATTGGAGCTAATCCTCTATCTGCGATAGCCGCATCTTCTTCTGTGTTTCTAATCCCTCACACACACCAGTGTTCAAGTTTTTGTACCCTTTGAGTCTGGCTATTCACATCACATTCCCTTCATTAACAAGGTGCTTTTGCACCTTGCAGAGGTGATGGAAAGCCCTTTGCCAACAATTCTGAGCATTGTTCCATGTATAGCACATGATCTTAGTTATCCTGACACAGGAGAAGATTGCAAAAAAAATGTTTATTGTGTGACAGAATGGCAGAAAAGTTTGTATGCACTATGATAATTATAAGGTGTCAAACTTTTAGAAAAGTTTCATAGAAAAAAAAAGTTATATTAGTAGTTACACTAAAAGAACAGGCTATCACATCTGGACAAGAATCCCTTATTATAAAAACAAAGGTGCTGTGCCACGACTCAAAGTGGGCACACACTTTCCCAACAGAGACAATTCCAGTTGCAGTTTTTTGTTTTACTTTGGATGGTGTAGAAATATCTAGAGTGGCTATTGGTGAAGCTAAGAGCTTTTAATTATGCATAAATAATGAAGGCGCTTGCATAACCTTCTTAACCATTTAACATTTACCGGAGCTATTAACTTGATTTTTTGTATCATTATGGATCAATGGCTGTCAAGAAAATGTAAAAAAATGCAGCATTACATCATAGAGCAAGGGTGTATCATGACATTCAGATCACACTGGTTAAAGTTCAAGTATCTTGCGACACATTAGTAATGATTCCTAACAGATATATTCTTGGTGGCATATACCTCATACTTTTAGCCAATGTGTTAGTATCATGTTTCCTGGCAGACACTTAAAAGATTATGTTTGCTTGCTGAGTAACTGAAAACTTGTGCCAGATGCATAATGCAAACAAGTGCTTTATTAAAACCTACATTTATAATTTTTTGGTTTGGTCCTATGCTGAATCCTCTATAAAGGTAATTCTGCAAGGAATCAGGAAACCATTTTCAAAAACTAGCTTTCTTTACATGTTTTTAACATTTCCACCATTGTGGGCCAGAAAGAATGCATATTTAATTTAATACATGCCAACATTTTCTGAAAACATGCCACATTAGAAACAACTTCTATAATGTATATCTTATGTAGGATACCTTTTCTAATCCATATTTATATTTATTTATATATCTGCAGAATTGAATGAATTTTATATAATTGTGAGGCTGTTTTGCAAATCAAGAGTGGCGTGTTTCACTGTGTATAGAAATATGCTATATCAGACTGTGTTTCATTTTGTATGATGTCAAACAAACCAATGTAGCTTGGGAAATGTATGCATTTTAAAATGTTAATTTAAAAAATCAATAGCAGAAAACTTTAGTTAGGAACTGCAATCTTCTTCACAATTGATTTGCAGTGTGAGAAGACAATCCCTTCTTAAACTTTTTCAAGTGGTTGATATTGGGGTTTAATTAGCTGAAAGTCTGAGAGAGCGTCCTTTCCCTGCGTGAATGAAAACTCTTTGATTATGCACTTGCTTATGATTAATTCATGGCATATTTTAATGTCAAAAGATGCTGTGTAATGTCATAAAATATTAAGTAAGCCCCTGGGAGACGCTGCCTTCATCTCAGGAAGATCAAAAGAGGGAAAAGAAAAGAGACCCATGGCTCACATGCAGGAACACAAGTGAGTCTTTCATACTGACTGTATCTGTCCATGGAAGTATGTGTAGTGCTGGTAAATAAGAGTTTAGCAACACTTACGTTCTATTCTTTTGTGTGGAACCTACCTGCATGATAGAATGATCAAGGTTTTGAAGTTGCATTATGAACAGCATGGTGTAAATAACAAATAACGCTGAAGTGGCAAGCAATGTATTACATAAGTATTTTTATACAGTATCATGGAAAATATGTTATTTACATAAATAAATATGCAATGATACGTTACTTGCTTAAAATGTGTGAATTTGTATAATGTAGATATAATCAATCCTAAAATTGAAAATCATACTCTATAAATTACATTACATCAGTTGTGTAGTTTCTGTTCTTGTTAATCACTCTCTTGCCATTGAAGCTGTTTTGCTATAAGATGCTGATGAAAATTTTGTCACAAGCCCATAAAATATTTCTAGTGAGGAGAGATGGTTAAGACATTCAGATTGCATCATATTTTCCCAAGGTCTCAGAGGATCTTGAACTAATAGGAATCTAAAGCCTCCACCATCTGCAAGAAACTAGACATACCAGGAGATTCTGAGAAGGAGAACAAAGTGAAGAAGTCATTTGAATGAGACTGTAATAATAGTTTTATATTTGTTGTATCAGGTAAAAAATAAACTTAAGATGATATCAGAGATGTCAAACATCTCTTGAAAAGCCATGAAATGATGAGACAAGTAAAGTAAACTCCTAAATCCTTTGACTCGGACAAACAGCCACACACAAGTTTGGAGCAAGGTTGAATTAATAAAAGCATTTTTTGGCGAGCTGTTCCAGCAATGTTATGCACATTGTTCATTCCTCATTTAAGTGACTGCTGATAATCTGTTGCATCTGTTGTTTCAGCTGAATACATTTGAATATTTATAAATGCTATTTTCGCCTGCCTCGAAAGGAAATTGCATTGACCTCGCAGCAGTCTGTCTGGTTGGCATAAGGGTATGTTTGGGAGATATGCATTAGTATTCACATCACTGCACATAAGTCAGGAAGCAATAAGGACAATAAGCAAGACCAGAACAGGGACACAACATTAGTATGATTGATTGCATTCAGCCACTTGAGACGGACCGCCTTATAATATGCACAATGAGTTTCATTCAAATCAACTGGGATTAGATGCAAACTACTGATACATAACATAAGTTGTATCAGTTTTTATTCCAAACACTGTTTTACTTGCTTTTTATTTGAATAAATTACCAACAGATTTCCAGTCGCTCAGTGGTAAGAGCATGGCCTTAGCAACGCCAAAGTCAGGGGTTTTATCCCAAAAAACACATGGTACAATAAAGTATATGTCACTTTATATAAAAGAGTGCGCCAAATCTGCAAACGTTATATACTTACATAAAACAACATTGCCTCTTAACATGCATGAACTTTTATGTTCAAATGTTATGGAAAAAACATTGTCCTCTGCTTTATCTTTGGCTAAATCCAGCAATGCCAGTTTGAATCCTTGTTAAAATCCACTAATGCATATGACAGCTACCCTAAGGACACAGCAGGGCTGTTTCTATTAGTTGTTTTAAACAGGTAATGTTTTGATTCTGGTTTTAGGGACATCCCATCACCTGAGAGCATGGGACTGAAGGACAAACACAGCCTCGGGTCCTGTGTGGAAATAGGACTGACATACCGATTATTTTAGCTCTTGAAATGGATGATGATGTTGTGGCCATAAAAAGAAACAACCAAGAGTGAAAGAGATTATCGATATTATGTTTAGCTAACATAAGTATATTTCTTCAGTATGCCATTTGTGCAGTGTGTACCTATTCTGCTCATATGAACTATTCGTTTAAATAGACTTCATTTTGTTTCTCTACTAATGAAAATATATCTTTGATGGTCAAAGATTACTTTAAATGAATACAATTATCAACCACATGGGGTGGAAATATTAATGTTGACTTTCTGTTCATGTGACATTTATTGATTAAACATATTTTAGATTTTTTGGCACTGATAAAAAATTTAATTTAACCTACAATGTTGGGTAATGATTCACATTTATACTTTTAGACTGAATAAATAAATCTAAATAGGTTGACATGAATAATATTTCCTTTGTCTTTGGAATGTTTTTCAGATAGCCTATTAAGTTTATCGTTTTGTTGTTGTAGAAAGTAACTTCATTTCATTTTATTTTTGATCCAAACAAAATTTATAATGTAGATTATATAAAAAAAAACATTGAATCTGCTCTCCTTTGTTAACTCTGCTCTCCTTTGTTTATGATAGAAGCATTTGTGTGTTTTAGGTAGAGGACATGTGAATCACAACGTTTGTTTCAGCATTAACTAGACACTTGACAGTTTTACAAACATTACAAACAGCAGGGTAATAAAAGAGTGCTGGGAATATTAAATCTTTACTCCGTCTCGCCTCACTTAAAGTTGAGTATATGAAACGAGAGTGGCAATATATTTCACATCATACGTAAATTGTCCCCCATTAAGTCATGACTGTCACATTTTTTGACCATTCGTCAATACAAACATTTCATATTTTGAAATTAAAAATATATTTCCATTTAACCAAGTTTTAAACAAAACACAAATAAAATAAACTGGTATTTAACTCGATTGAAAGACAAATCATTAATTAGATGAAGAACTGCTAGAAAACTTTCTTAGTGTGAGTAACTGTTTGAGTGCACATGATGTTGATGATGGATCACAGGCTTATCCAATAGCTTATTGGCCTATCTATATGTCTTGTCCACATTGACAGAGCAGGTGTCTGTATTTGCCAAGACATTGAGCTGGGCTGGTCAATGAGACCAGTGAAAGTGCTGATTTAAACACTTCTACAGGTTAAATCAACACGTTTCTTTTGATGTAATGGATTCATGTCTGAAACACAAGGATTATACAGAATCTGCCCTTATCCTTGACATGACCTACAGAAACAACACATTCAGCAAAGAAGCCATTAATTACAGCGGTGTATTGACTGTATGGAACAGTTGTGTTGTGATAAACAGAACCTCAGTAAACCCTTTGGACATATGTTAATCAGAAAATCTAAATTTATTTTTTTGCCAACGATATTTGAGACTGAAGAAAATTGTACAGAGATTATTTTTTTATGCATACATTTATAGTTTTTAACAATTGCTATAGGACACATTTCTTCATAATTTGGTGAATTTTGCTAAATTCTTCACACAGTTCTCCAGATCAACTTTCAGCTTGACACAAAGTTCAGTTCACTTTCAAAATGCAAGTTAAAAAGACATATTATCAATTATAAACCAATTAAACAAAAAAAATAACAATGTTTTCTCCTGTAAATAAATAAAACTGTCAAGCATCTAGAATGTGTTGTAATGTATGATACAGGAAAGATTTAGACATAAGGGGGTTACCTTTACTCTAATTTGTGTTTTTTAGTCTTGTGTTTTCTTTCCAATCCTATACAATCATTTGTATATGCCCTTGTCACATACTGCAATAGCAATGCTACAGTTGAAATTGTTTGTGGTGTTAAACTACATTTTAGATTTAAAATATTTTAATAAAATATTACTGTTCAATTGTTTTGTCTTATTCACTTTTTCTTTATGTTGTTTGGTTTACTAAAGTTTAACAGTTTTGAAAACAAAATGAAAACATGGGTGAATTAGTGTTTAGGGACACATATTTTTTTGCAATTGTTGTGTCTAAATGAGGAAAGAATTCATAAAATCTGAAAGAAGTGTTCAATGAATGAACTTTGTGCCAAAGCAATGATTAATCATCCAGAGTTCCACTGTTGTGTTTATGGTATTAAAAGTTGCAAAAAGTCACCAAAGAAATGTGTCCTAGTAATTATAGAAAACATTAACACAGATTCAAAAGGCTTTAGCTTATTTAACACAGCTCAACCAAGACCAAAACAGTAAATCTTTCTTCCAAAAATTGCAAATTCTTTACACTATTTGAAAGACCACGCTCTAAACCTAACAGCTGTTAATAATGTTAATTGAAAACAGATAAAATCTTATAAAAGATACTGTATAAGGGAAGACACCTAAAAAAACTGCAGATTCTGTAATACCTATTAGATTTTCATTAACACTGTGATATAATAGACTTAATGATATACATATATTTTGGAAATTAATGTTGGATTAACAGCGATTACAATCTGTACAAGCAGATCTTCGTCTTGTTTAGTTTCAATAGAAAGTTCTGTACATAGAGTCGCATAGAATTTGCATAGTATATGTATGAAATGTTTTACAGCCTGAATGTAGAAGGGAACTACATGCTTAACTGAAGCCTGAATGCTTAGATAAGTGGAGTATTTTGGTCACTCTATTCCAAGGGAGACTTGATCCTGTTAAACTGCAATAGTCTCTGCTATGAATCATTTGTTATATTTGTGTGTATGTGCAATCCCTGGAATCAAACCCATGACTTTAGAATTTCTAGAACTATGTTTCTTTCCACTGTGCCACAGAAAAAGAAAAAGCCTTGTAATATATTCAAATATGAGCAAAGGCCAAACATTTATGAAAAAATATATGTAAAGAACATATTGATGTCAAATTTCTAAACAAATAAACCAAATTCTTATATTGCGCTCATTGACTCTGTAGATAAAGATTACCTACCTGTTCCTTACAAAAAGCTATTGTATGGTTTCTAAATGTAGTGCATGAATGGAATAGATGTATTACTTCCAGCTTCACTCTCAAAATGATGTGTTTATTATTATTATTTGTGTTATGAGTCTTGACATGTTTACATCATTTTAACACATTTTGTGTTAAATAAATAAAAGGGACAACAGTTAAAAGTAAAAAGTAACACACAATAGGTTGCATGAGATATAACAGAGAGTGTTAAACCGAATTGTGAACAATTATGTTGTCATTTATTCAGATTTATTCAAAATACATAATTTTGTGTTCTGCAGAAAAAATAATAATACGGGATTCAGGACAAGTTGTGCAATGAACCACACAGATTTACTGTCCTGTTTTTCTGGCTCAAGGATTATTATTACGCGCAAATGTACATACCTTACTCAAGGCAGTAGAAAAACACATAGGAATACAATGTGACAATAAAAAAAATAAACAACAGATCCCATCAATGTCATCTTGTTACCTGAAAAGTCAAATGTAACATTTCAGCAAGATTCTTTAGAATTCTGAAGAGAACAGCAGAGAACCACAAATCATCCATAAAGTCAATTACATGTGACTGCTGAGAGAAAAGCTTCATCAAACCTCAAGGAAAGATCAGGTAGACTGTCAAACGGATATATAATAAAGATTGACTGAAGTGCTTACTGAGTTCATATGCTTTAAATTGTCATTTTTGGTTCATGGTGGATTGGTGAGAACTGACTACATTGGGCCCACAAGGTTACCCGAAGCTGTACTAAGATTATATATATATTAAATTCACTTTCTGTTGTATTATTAAAAACGACTCTCTTGAAGCTCATGAACAAAAATTTCTTTCACCTTACTACGAGGCTTCCAGCACTACAATACCCACAATTCTTTGCACATACTGATCACAGTCAAACCTAACAATTATTATATAGACTTGCATTCCATTTTTTCTATTTAGAGTTTTATATACAGCTGGATCAGTCACTAAGTTGATTTTGTTCAATTGCAATACGAGTTTTTAATAACCATGTATTGAACGGTTTCCATGGTGTTCACAATAAAGTAAGGATTTCTTTGTGTTTCTACATATTGTATATTATTTGAGGTCAATACTTGATTTTGACAGAACAGAAATCATTTGACTACAACATTTAATTTTGACCTACCCTGCAAATAGTGTTATAGTGTTTCCTTGACTTGGGCTCTCCACCTTTCAGTCTCACATTTTAGATTCTTTTGGCATGAATGAACTTGTGTGCTTTTGATGTACAGTAGTAGTAATAGGCAGTCTGGCTCTTTTTAAAGATTTGCCTCTCTAAATCGATTTTAATTTGAATCATATTCAATTGTAAATGATTTTAATTGTATTTTTTTTCATAAAATAATCATTTTGTTGCATTTATGTTAAGAGAACCACAATCAGAATGAAGAAAAATAATTTAAAGTATTAAAATAGGCTGCTTCTTTTTGCTCAATTCTTCTACTTATGTTACACTTCTATCTGAGACTCTCATCTCTATAAGCACTTAGACTGTAAGACTCACTGTCAACAGATCGTGCGCATATCACACTCACACATCAAGAATCAGTGTTTAAATCTCAACACTGTCAACATTCAACAACAAAAAAAACTTCATGCAGCAATGCATGTTGGGTCGCATATAGTATAAAACCTATTCATGACTCCCAGCATGCACTTCAGTTGATCTGATTTAGTTTAATGACTGTCACCATTGCTGAGGTGGCAAGGTACACTGATTTCTGACATTGGATGATCTCTTTGATCTTATGATGTTCTTTCAGATTTAACAGAACTCCAACCATTTCAGAAATTTGAAATAAAAGTGGTTGTGGTTCCATGACAATCAACAATGACAGAAGCTTACAGTACAAAAAACATGTAGATTGACAAGAAAGTGACAAGTGACATAAGTAAACAATACCTATGTTACTTGTCACTTTTGGTGATGCAAGCTCATCTTTTACAGGCAGCTGTACAGAGAATATGTAAGAAAATATGCAATGTTTGAAATGCAATATGACAAAAGAGCTCAGAATGGTATAAAAAAGTACAGATGTATTATAAATGTACATGATGTGAGGAGCTTTATGCAAACAGGATTAGGTAAAGTATTGCACATGATTGCACATAAGGGAAACGTTCAACTGTTATTGAGGTAGATGGCCTGAGGAAAGCAGCTTTTTTCTCTCTGCCTGTCTTTGTACTCAGAAGTAAGTGTGAATGTAGTAAGTGTGAGGGGTAAACTAGGGTTGTATATTGTCTTTAAAAAAAAATTCTAAAAGATCAAAGGTTTTTGTTATCGGGAAAGCTTGTGTTTTCCCTCCACGAATTATTATGAAATTAAAAATAAAATAATAAAAAAACACCTCATCATAATCAGAACTGCTCTGTGTTTTAATACAATGCATTTTCAGTCATTTTGTTTAGTTAGATCTTCATATAAAAAAATGTGTTAGTTTTAATGTTTTAATGTTTGTTTGTATGTACATTAATAGTATTAATTATATTATAACCTATAAAAACTAGGTTTTGAGCAGTGGGTATGGTGCCCCACTGGGAGTTGGGTATTGGGAGCTGTGGTACTGTTAGCAATTCGAAAACTCTAAACTTGGACATGGAACAGGTCAATCAGGCCCAACCCATTTAAGTTACACCCAAGATGAACTCTTCATCTGTTCTGAGAAGCATGACCAATCAAAACCTGGCAAAAAGTTTGTTCTCATACCCTTCTGAATTTATCGGGCTGCTTTTGGCCTTTTTACATCCCAATGTCATTGGATACATGTGGGGTTTTGCTTTAGCATAAAGTTAATTCTGCAGTCATTCACCACTGTTCTCTCTTATCTCCAAAAGTACTGAGTTGTTAATTTGACCACAGTTTTAGATATTTCCTACGTTTCTGCAGTCATCGCCAGTAATTCTTACATGAGCTGTTTCACCTACATGGAGAGTTCTCAACTGCATGACGTGGGTTTTTGGCAACAGCTTTTTAATTCAAAATCCACACTAAGAAATGTTTTCAGGCCTTTTATATGTTTCCTGATTTGAGAAAGAATTCATGTAGAGCCTACACCTGTCCATGAAAAAGCAACCCACTCCTGCTCCCTACTCAGAGTTGACAGCATCAAGTGGACTGTACTCCGACTCCTGGGACTGAGATCATCACATCTAGCCATCCCTGCCTGCTGAATCCTTTCTTGACCTTCCTCTTTCAGGCTATCTCTCCATCGATTGTCCCTGCTCTCACCTACATCATCAACTCATTACTAAACTCTGGTTCATTTCCTACAACTTTTAACTATTAGAAGCCCACTCTGAATCCTGCACCGCTAGAGTTCTACAGGCCAGTATCTCTCCTGCCCTTCGTTGGCAAAACTCTTTAGTTTCTCCTACCGATTTTCCAAAACCCATGCTCAAAACAACCTCCTGGACAGTCAGGTTTCAATAGTGGACACTCCACTGAGACCGAGCTGCTTTAAATTATTGAATAACTTAGATTGCAAAGGGAAGCCTACAAGTCATCCGTTCTCATCCTGCTGCACCTTTCAGCTGCTTTTGACACTGATAGCCATTGCATTCTCCTTTCGACTCTTAAGTCCATGAGTGTGTCGGACACCGTTCTCCAGTGGTTCCAGTTTTACCTCTCAGGTAGGTCTTTCAGAGTATCTTGGAGAGCTAAAGTATCGGAATTGCATCATCTCAACACTGTGTGCCTCAGATCTCAGTGCTTAGACTGCTGCTCTTCTTGATCTAAATGACATCATTAGGATACGTCATTCGAAAGCCTGGATTCTCCTATCACTTTTATGGACACCCCAGGCAGCTCCATTTTACATTCCATCCAGAAGATCATACGTAGTCTGTCTGCGTCTCAGCATGCCTGAATAAAATCTTGTAATGGATGAAGGACCAACACCTACGGCTGAACCTTGCAAAAGCTGATTTGAAGATTTGTCACAACCCCGCTATTGCGAAAGCCTGAAAAAGGCTTTGGAATTAAAGCATGGTGGGGTCAGTTGTCATCTGGTAGTTAGAGAGTTGGACTTGTAAGCAGAAGGCTGCTGGTTTGATTCTCAGTGCCAGTAGAAATTGACTGAAGTGTCCTTGAGCAAGGCACCTTACCACAGTTTGCTCTGCAGTGATAGTTGGCCACTGTACTCTACTTGTTAGCTGCTTTGGATAAAAGAGTCTGCCAAATAAATAAATGTAAGCGTAAATATTCATGCCCATTCTTTTACTGAATGAGCTCATCAAGCCCCATCAATATGAGCCAGAGGCATTACTGCAAAAAATCAAACAAGGCTAAATACATAGATTGAACCTTATGTATCCACAAAAATCATTGCCTGACTCACGTTTATTGTTGTATTGGCGCAATTGTGACTATTAATTACGTTTGCAATAAATAGCCAACTTGTATAAATGCGCACGCAATTCCAATTTCAGTGGGAATGTTTAAATAGTCATGTGACGTTTTCAGTAGTGCAAATCAAATAGAGATTCTTTCTGAAATGCGTAAACTAGATTGTTGGCAGCAAAGAAGTTAAAGAGCTTTTAATACATCTCTTGTTATCAAAACCCTGGAGATTTTTTCAAATTAAAGCTAGTATATGCACTTCAAGCTCATATTTATTATAGAACTGTTACTTAAATATGTTAAACAATGCAACTGCATTCCACAAATATCCAACCATTGGACCACCCATGTTCCAAGCAATGAATCAATAATTGTATGCATATGTAACAGGATAACAAACACAACTTGACTTGTCTTACTGTCTCAAATACTGACTGTCCAGAAAGAAAAGCTTGTGCAAGCTAAGCTTCTTGTTTAAGTACAAGCTAAATGTAAATCCAGTTTGCAATGCTTGGGGGCTTTGTGAGAAGTGCCAAGAGCACAGTGGGATGATCCTGACAACCCTGTATAAATGACTCAACATCAAACTCCCTCACATCTCTGATGTCCCTTTAGACTTGGAGGAGAAAAAAACCTTGAGGGGTCGTTCATTAAGTGCCTGAATGTGTGCTTGCTGCATCATCTTTCTTCATCAAAGACACTGCTTTCTCTCTGTATATTGTTAAGGGAGAGGAAAAACCAGCACGTCTTTTATTAGGAAGAAAAACTATACCAGACTTTAAAGGACAGAACTAGAAGGTCAGCAAAAAAAACTACACTTGAGTGTGTGAGCAGGATCATGAACACTGATCATTAGAGAACAGACAGAGCTACTTTGATCCTCATAGGTTTTAAATTTACTGCAGACCAATTTAAAGTCTAAAGAGCAGGAGTTTGTGTATTCCTTTAGGCATTTTAAAACGTTTTTAGAACGTATTGCTTGCTAAGAAGTGTTAAGATAACTCCAGGACACTAACTTTGTACAACGCAAGTAGATTTAGCATTATTGAAATGTACACTTGCAGAGTCCCAGAACATTCAGTACATGATCCTTTTTTAGATTTTGATCCCAATTAATAAATACCTATAAACTTCCTGCAAGGCAAAAAGTGTTTAATGAAAAGCAAATCTAAATTGAAAGGAACAGAGTATCAAATCTCTCTTCAGACACTACCAAACTGCCATTGTAGTTTTAATCATGTCTACGAATAAAGGAAAAATAATTACATGTATGTACTAAAGGCATGTAATTTCACTGGACCTTAGGGGTTGCCCTTGCCCTACCCAGGTCAAGAGATAAATGCACAACTGGTATAAATGTATACTGCATATAGCTTCCAGTATTTAAATGCACCTGATATAAAAGGACACTGTTTTCTAATGCTGTGTCTACAAAAAACTTAATACAACTTGGACTAATCCAAATATTCATCTGAAAAGGACTTTAATATATTCACAGACTTAGAAGGAACATGAAGTATAAACACTAACAATGACAATACCAAGATGAACAGATAAGAATAGAAAAAGTTGTTTCATATCATTTTTGAATCGGGCCAGAGCTAATAGATGGCTAAAGGGTATAAAGCCCCAAATGTTCCACGTTAATCCCAGAATGTTTTTGGATTCTGGTGCAGCAGGGTTTTGAGCATCACAAACGTATGGTGCTGCTGTGTATCTTCAGAGTTATTTGTTAACACTAGTTAACTTCATTTGAATGACTAAAACACTTTAACATTTATTTAATATAGTAAAGTTAGTAAAACCGTTATTAAACTACATTATGTTTTTTCTTTAATAATACAATTGTTCTTCAATCTTTATTCTAATGTGTAAGCAAAAAAATTATACTGAGATTAAATTGAGATTGAACAGACCATTAAACAATGATATTAATGTGGCTCCATAATTGACATATCATTTCAAAAAGTTTGTCAACCCCTGATTATAACAGATAAATGATCAGTTTTTATTCACCATCAAAAAGTATTGCATCAAATTTAAGAAAGTACCAGTCTCTAAATAGAGATGACTGAATGCTTGACCGAATATTAGGGCAAGGCTTTAAAACGCAATAGTGTAATGAGGATTAAGAAGGATTTTAAATCAATGGAACCTGACGTTCTGCACACCTTTTAGCTATACCAATGCTTGTATTAGGTTGACATGATGTATAGCAGCATTAGAGTATTCTTGATGGAATGGAGTCACACTTCTAATATATACAGGCAGGCAATAGCATCATTCGTCTAAGTTTGACAGGTAGCACTTTTTGTGTTGAAAGGTGTTATTATGGAGTAAGCATTAAAATAATGGAATATGAAATATCATAATGTTTCCTTTTTTAGGATGGTAAGTGCAATAAATACTGCTGCTCTGTTTTAAATACGCCATTCATTTCATTGACACACTGGAAGGCACTACAGAATTCACAACAACACTACAATACATTTGTCAGGGTTAGTGTCTGAATCTTTTCTATGAGCCCAGACTTCTGATTGGTCAAATAGAATGAGCTGTGATTGGTCGACCATGTACAGCTCAGTCTCAAATGATACGGCCATTAAGCAAATATGTAACTGCTGATGCACAGCAGCGGCGGAACTGAAATTAAAAAGACAAATGATTCGTGAAATGAATACTTGATTGTTTTATCTTGCAGTAGCCTATTAAAGACAACTTCTGCAAATATTAGTTAAAGTATGCAACAGTAATTATTCTGATTAAAGCAAAGACATATTTTACAATTAAATCTTCAGTATGTTACTGCAAATGTTAAGTGTCCCTAAAACTGATCAATGTGGACACATGCAGAGCTCATTATATCATCAGTTGCAGAAATAGAAAAATGTTATTGTTTTCATAGTTTTTTAATGCAAACAGACTGTACAAATTTGAAATTTCATACAACAGAACAATTGTCAACAGAAAAACTGTGTGACCATTGTTTAATTATTTCTCTCATGTAATGTTTACATGTAGTTAGTCAATAAATGTATGTACCTTAACAAAGGATTAGTAAAAGAAACATGTTTTATAACATTTAATTGTGTTGTTTACAAAACACAATTACGTCTACAACTCTACAACAAACATTTGTGTTGAGGCCAGTGCAGCATTGAACTCTTCAAGTCTTTCAGTAAGGAGAGTTTTGATTGGTGGATAAAAAGCTCAAGCACTCATAAGACTATCCTTAAAAAAAAGTTTTATGTGGATCTGACTGTGGCAGGAACGTCATTAAAATTACACACACAAATTGTGACAATTTGTAAATGTATCATTTTTTTGTCTGATCTGCCTTCTTAATCGATCATTAGAATGAAATAATTTATTCAAGCACCAAGTGTTTAACAATCTTATGTGACCTCATTGATTATTTCATCAATAGAAGCAAGGTTAATTTGTTTAAATCTCTAGATAAATATGGATATAAAGTCAGACACGGTTATCCCAGTAATTAATTCCTTGCTGTACAATTTCAAAGTAAATAGACACTGGAATTATTTCACATACGTTTATGAATGTGCACAGATCAACATAGCTGGTTTACGGTTTCTGCTGGGGTCTCATGGCTGGGGTTCCCTCTGGTCCCATCAGTTTTGGGCAAAGATCTTTAGCTCTAGACAGTATTACTCCACCACATATGTCATGTCAATATTCATATTGTTGAACCAACGTGGGTTAATGACACATGTGCCAAAAGTGTTTCAGGGATAAGTCACAGTCATGAGTATGTCGTTGTTCAGGAAACACACTCCATGTTAGTTAACCTTTAAAAAGTGCAAGTAAAACATAAATTAAATATTTCACCATAGTCTTTCTAATCATATGGAAATAACTTTAGGAACAATTATAATAAATAAGGTCCAACATGCCTTTCCATGTTAAACTGTGTGCATTTACTTACTTCCATCCATTTATCCATAGACATGATTTTAGTACTTGAAAGACTCAACAAGACAAGATATAATGGGCAGCACTTAATGTTTTGAGAGCAGAAAAATGAAAATTGCTGATTCATTCATCTATCAAACTGTGCTGCCTAAATAAAATTATTCACAAACCTGTTCCTAAGCATTTGAGGAAAAATGGCCAAGCAATTTCCTGTGATTTATTGATCTGGATATTTCCTCCAGATAGAACTTTGGCATTTAAATGTGAAAGTGTCAGACTGAAAGACTTTTGTGCATAAATGAGATGTTGCTTATTAGGGAAATCGATTGAACAGGTTTCCAAAAGTTAGTGTTCAACTTTTCTGCATAAAATGTTCTTTGCTTGCCAGCCAAGCTTGCAAATAGAATGATTGATCTAATCTGAAAAAAAAACATTTAGGAAATATAAGTTAAACACTAGATCAATAATTGTGACGTTCTGTCAAGGAAAGTTTTAATGTGTTAAAGGAAATGTGGGAGAAAGTGTATCCCTGATGTTTTTTGTAAAAATCACATTTGTCAGGCTTGGTGGAAATAAAAAATCTCTGTTTTGACCAGACATGGGCTGGCCATTAAACTAAATAGTGTCCACCACTGATCAAAAAGTATTGTTACTTTGATGTGTTCTTACGCTGTACATAGGCTGCGAATATTTTGGTCATGTTTTTGTTGTTTAAGATATCAAACACTTTTTTCAAACACTGTTCGGTTAACAGTTCATATGCTTACCTGCAACCTTGAGTAAATTATTGCATTCATCTGCACAATCATTTAGAGGATGAGGACTCATTTGCATGTACTTTGACATTCCATTATTATTCTTACAATATTGCTTTCTTTAAAGATTAATTTTTGTTGAGCAAAGATCCTTTTTTTTCGTATTCAGTGCATATATTATTCATTTTGCTGAATATTATTGCAGATGCATACTGGTAAATTAAGGTAAAGCACAGCCACATTGTCATGATTCTGCCTCTCTTGATCATGGTTTTCATGATTTTGCAGAATCATGGCAGACCCACGTGCTTTGTGTGAGACACATGGCATTGTTTGGTATGATATGCCATGTGCTCTCTTGTCTCGTCTCCTGGCTCCGCCCCCTCGTTGTCTTGTCTATCTTCCCATCATTGTTTCATTCCCCACACCTGCCCCCATGTCATTATCCCTCGTTATGTTTCCCTATTTAAACCCCTTGTGTTTTCTGTTCTCTGCTGGTTTGTTAGGTATGCTGTCAGTATTGTGAGCTGTTGTGTCCTGTTGCTCTCCATGCCTGTTTTTCTGTACGTGTAAATCTACCCAAGTGTTGTGATTTGTTCCTTGTTTTGCCCCCTCGTGGGAAGTTTTTGTTTTGAATTTTATGATGTAGTTTTTCCCCATTGTGGGTCTATTTGTTATTAAAGTGTTTTAGTTTGATATCAACTCTGCTGCCTGCATCTGGGTTCTCTCTCCACACAACCGTGACACACGTATGCCAGTTTGCATTTATTTCTTAGTTAAGATTCAGAAGCTTTTTTATTTGCATTTTTAATTTGGTTAAGCATCTCTGCAGGCCATCAATCCCTTTCAGTGTGAAAACAAATTTGTATTCAGTTAGTTGCTATAAAAGTTATGGTGAAACATGTTTTATACATAGCAATTTGTAGTAGGTTTAGGATTACCAAATATATATTATATCCAAAAATGTCAGAAAATAATAAATTGCAGAAAATGTTGACTGAAAAACCAAATAGATTTTTTCAGACCTCAAAGAAATAATTAACTTCAATTTAAATGGGGTCTTCATTTTTCATTCAGTTCATATGTTTATACGTTTTCTTTGAATGTCTCAAGACTATCTAGCTAAAAGTTCTTTAAACATTAAATTAAATATTTAAAAGATTCCCCATCTAATACAGGAGATTTTTGTCACTTTCAGCAGTAGTTGTTACCTAGACAAATGGAGTTCAGGGATTTGTGGGCTTAAGCATCTGTGAAGTAAATGTTTGACCATTCGACAATTCCCAGATGACAGACTCGTGCACACACATTCTTTACCTGCATTTACAATGCCTCTTCCAAGCATGTCATACCACCCATAAAAATATATAGTTCCATGCGGTCCCTTACACTACTGTGGTCTATTAAATTAGTATGTTTGCCAAATTTTATGAAATTTTTACCCTAAATATATTTTTGTTTAAAGCATTATCATAGCAACACTTTAAAATATCTACTTTAAATGATCAAAAACAAAGCAAGGTCCATAAAGAAATGGATGACAGAGTCTGGCGTGGGTGAACTTGACTGGCATGCACAGATTCCTGACCTGAACCCGATAGAACACCTTTGAGAGGAATTAGAGTGCAGACTGAGAGCCAGGCGGTCACTGTGTGATCTCACAAATGCGCTTCTGGAAGAATGGTGAAACATTCTCATAAACACACTCCTAAACCTTGTGTACAGCCTTCCCTGAAGAGTTAAAGCTGCATAGGGTGGACCGAAATCATATTGAACCCTATGGATTAGGAATAGGACGTCACTTAAGTTTTTAAGTTGCCTAAGTTTCAATGCTGGTGAGCCAATACTTTTGGCAATACTATAATGTTAAGAAAATGTGGTGACAAATAAGCATATTTAAGTATTTATATTTATTTTATGTTTAAAAGTAATATTAAATCCAAAAGGTGCTATTGAGCAGAGCTAGTGGGTTTCAGTGCCAAAACTGTTCAGGTCTATGAGAACTATATACACCATGTGTAAGTGTACATTTATGCATGTGGGTCAGTTGTGGTCTGGTGGTAAGAGAGTTGGACTTGAAGAAGGTTTGTGGTTAGATTCTCATTGTCAGCAGACAATGACTGAAGTGACATGAGCAAGACACCTTCCCTCTGCTTGCTCTACGGTGATAACTGTCCACTACACGCTACTTGTGAGTTGGATAAAAGCTTCAGCCAAATATGTAGGTATTGGTATAAATGTATGCGTGATCTGTAAAACATCCTGACATCTCAGATGTTGATACCAAAAACGCAGATTTTTGTGCCAAAAGCAGTAGTGACATTTGATTTGCGGTGCAATTAAAAGTAAACATTTGTTGTTGTCCTATATTGAGCCCTTGTTACATGGAGTCTTTATAAGAAAGTGACTGCTGCATACAAAGTTTTTACATGTGGTTTGTACAGGCCACTGTGTTTAGTACATGAAGAATTACATAAAACGGTGTCTGCAATTACTATAATAACAATAATTGTATATAAACATCTATCAAGATATGATATTCAATTTTTTAAAGCTCTAATGTATAACAGTAATTATGCTTCATCAGGTTTTTAAAAGTATTAAGGGAAACATCCAATATTTTAAGAATATACATTAATGAAACAAAATGTGGTCTTCAGTTTCCAATGGGTAAAGCAATACCTTTAAACAATACCATTTTTGTAAATAGAAAGGCCTGGACACTGCCATACATGTCCAACTTTTTCTGGTGATGCCTGAACTAAGACAAATATAATGTCAGTGTATAAGGACACTTCTGCTGCTGAATGATGGATGATATCAGAAAATCCCATCAAAGCTCAAAGCACTAAAGACAGGCAAAAAATGGCTCTTTTAAGAAAGCAAATGGTCAATAGAGATATTGTTCAATGTTCATACTTTATTATAAACCACTGAACCAGACTGTATCATAATGTATGAGGGGTGATTACGTAGAGTTGCTTCATGGATTGTATTTCTAATGGCTGCAAAAATTAACCATGGGCTAACTTTAAGCAGGAAAGAAGTGAAATGACAGAGGAACTCTCCAAAACAAACAAAAACACCAATATGTATAAAATATTTAGCAATGGCTTGAAACAATCAGGCTTTCTGTAGATTGAGCAGTGCCGAACGAAAGCAAGGACACCCAAGAAACTGCTATTTGTTCATCCTGACGGATGACCGTTTTGAGCGGAATCCTGGAAAATAAACAGTTGCGCTCACAACAATAAAAAGTGAGTTTAATCGCAAGTGACTTGTAGAAAGTTTGATGTGAAAGTTTGGTCCGTTTGGAAACATTGCTTTGGAATGCGATTTAAACAAAGATTGCAGCGATGTATGGATTAAATCAGAACAGAGAAAACAATGTACAGATCTGAAAGCATCCTAAGAGATGAAGTGAGTTGGGTTGGAGAAGTGTTTAAGAAGCATAGGAAATATCTCTAATATATTCATTATAATGTTTATCAGGATCACAGTGGACATTGCCAGGAACACAAACGCAATAATACAAGATACAAAAATAGGATTACAAACCACACACAAGATCTCTCCTCGGGGCTATAGCCCTCCCAGTCCATCAGATATTGGAACTGGCTTCCACATATTCTAACATCCAGCTACTTGTTCACCATATGTGATGGTGTTCAGTCCTGCTCTTGAATTGGCTCTTGGTAGCAATAGGGTGGAGCAGGTTAAGATGAATGCAGGAAACAGGTGAGTCAGGGGTCATGCAGAAAAAAAATTACACTAGACATTATAAATGCTCAGTGAGGCCGTAGAATACTTTCCAAGACCTATTTGGCAAGGTTATGCTTTATAGTTGCCAAACCGGAACTGCTTGTAGAAGAAGCAGATGGAGAGATTCTAGTCAGTACAAAGGTAAAAAAACAGGGAGCCTGCCAGCATGGACTTACACCCCTCGAAAATACAGGAAGGTTTTTAACCCATCGTAGGGACATTATATTTTACTATAATTAAGAAATGATTGGTTCATGTTTCCCAAATATGGCTTTAAACAACCCAGCATTTTAGATGGAAAACTTCTAAGCACGTACATTCAAACAATTGTAACCTTCATAATTCACCCAAAAAAATGGGAATGTTTTGCTTTATACTGTGGACCGAAGAATAATACAAAACAAATTGCAAAGGTGGGATGTATGGCAGAAAGATTAAGCCTAAAAAAAACTTTAACAGATTACACTGTGTTCTTGCATATCAGTATAATGAAACACTCAGACATCCATTTTTAAATCCCATCTTAAAAATATACCAGCTGGCTTTGTTTTCATAACTTCACAGTTTTTATTTTCATTTCCAGAAAATTTTCAGTTAGAATATAGGATAGATCAAAACAATTTTGTTTTTGAATGCCAGTTTCATGCTATTTTATTATATTTCATGCTGGCTCTGTAAAAATATCTCTTCTCATACTTTGATAAATTCCTTTTCATAATGCATTTGTAAGACTCTTACATTCCAATCCACTTACAGCGTCTCTTGTATTAGAATGTGTGGGATTTAACTCATTGGGATCAAGTTTGAATATCTCGGCGTAAAATATGCTTCCAAACAAATCATAATGATCCCCAATTATGTTTATTCCAAATTAAATAGAAATTATAGGGATATCTGAAATGATGCAAAACGCGCTTACTCTGTAAAGTATTATAACTGTGTGAAGTTTTATTTTGTTTGATTATATGTGGAATGATATGATAAAATTGCACAATTATCAAATATATTTGATTATACAGTATACAGTGAAGAGTAAAGAAGAACATATGACTTTAGCTGCTCTGAATATGTACAGCTGTGAATAAGGCACTCTTTTTCCATAGAAGTTTTCCTGTGGTGACAAATACGATACAATTCACAAAGTTCTCAGTGAGTGAAAAATGTTTAGACTGTAATGTTGAAAGGTGGCATGTTGCAACACAAAACACTTTTAATGGCAGGAAGAATAAAGCCCTGGTTCTAATTCATTCATTCCGTTGAAGATGCACACGTTCAACACTGTCTAGATTCTGTGTGACTACATTGCAGTATTATATGAAAATGAAGTTAAATTAAGATCTAATAAGCAAGCATTTATTAGTTTTACCTTTGTTCACGGTAAAGCTTTGTCCACGGTAAGGCTTTGTCCGCGGTGAGGTTTTGTCCGTGGGAAGTATGTCATTAATTAATCTGAAACGTAACCGCTGTTTCTGCTCTACAAGCAAGTGAGAAAAGACATTTATGCTCAACCATGAATCTTCACTGAGATTAGCTTGACATCTTTCATTTCCTATCAGAATCCCAAATTTAATTTCATTATGCACTGCTACACATAGAAAGGAACATGAAGGAACACATTGTGTTGTCTTATCACCATACGATACTTAAATATTCGTACTTTTCATGATAATGAAAGAAAAGCTTAAAATATTATTGTTAAGTCATTTTAATTTTTCATTGAACACTCAAAATTACCATTGTTATATATTCAGGTCCTGGCCAATACAACTGTCAAGTTAACTTGTAGATATACGTAAATACATAATAAGACAGTGGCAACTATGACATAAAAGTGTACATATAGCAGATTGTTTTTGTTGTCTATTATAAAGTCAAGAACTATATTCTCTTTTTGGTATTGTATTTTGCATGTTTGTAGTGGCTTTATTGGGCTGTATTGGTAAAATAGAAAAACAGTTGATATGTTTGCAGTATATTAAAATGATTTGTCTTTTTTATGTAGATAATCAATCAAAGCAAATTTCTCAAAACCAGAACCAGACACACTGAACACTTGTTACAAAGTGGGACTTTGTAAATAATATGATCTCTTATTCCAGGAGTTATGGTGACATCTTTCAATGTATAGATCTTTACCAAACCATACAATAGGAAAACAAAATCCAAGTTAAAACAATTCCTAAATATACAAGTCGACACTTACAAGGGTGAAATCTGATAAATAGAGATACAAACAACTTCTGCTTATCTTAACCCGTTGTCTGATGAACTTACATTTGAAGTTCACTTTATGGTTTATCCAGTTACACTTTAATGTTCTAAACAAGATTAAAAGACTTTATCTAAGTGGTTTAAAGGCCATCATGCTTATTAAATCTCATTACTGAAATAGGAGCAATGAAATATGATGAAGTCCTAATCTATTGATAGAGTTTTAATGCACTTTTACTGTAATTTGAATAACCTTTCATAATGTTTTCATCATAAATGAACTTGTTTTGTGTCGGACACAATGACCTCATGAAACAAAAAATATAAGCCTACAGCAACTGGATGAAATGATTTTGTTTTGTTTGCTTGCTTGATTTTGTTTATTACTAAAAGTGACAACAAAAATTGACACTCTGTGGGACAACACAATCGGGGAGAACAAAACAGTGGCAATCAATAACCATACAGCCCCAGGGATGAGCCATGGTGGATATGGGGACAACAACACCAGAGGTCCGACTGTCTGAGATGGAGAAGGTTAAGGAGAAGCCCAGGTTGGAGACGGAGGGTCAGAGAGCCATGGAGAAGCTGGTTTCAGTGACCAAGGGGGAATCTGAAAAAACAAATGCGAAGCCAGTGCGACTATGGACAAAGGTGGATGCTGTCAATCGTATATACATATAATCACTGTGCTTATTATTCATTTATTTTGGCATCCCAAAAGCTAGAACCAATAAAGCAGATCCTCCATTACACTCATATCTTCTGTATATCTTTAAGTGTTATTTATGTTTACAACAGTAATATTTGAATTTGCCCTGGAGCATTTCCCAAGCAGGAAACATGCAGTTTTTTCCATGTTTTGCAGTACATGGAAAATGTGCAATGCTCGGGAGACTCAAGTAATAAGGTTGTTAACAACTTCCCTATATATCAGGTCTCTTTTATTTTGATGCTTGTATATCTTCTAGGATACACTGCATGGTGCATTCTTCATATGTTTGCAGGTTTCAATTATTGTTTCTTTTTGCAGTGTTTTCAGAAACTGTACATGCTGTATGTACTGCATCTTTGAATTGATGAGAAAGAAGTGGATAACATCAAATTTACCAACACCAACTCAACAGCCTGTTGAACAATTCAATCAAAGAGTTTAGTTAATGGCATAAAGGACTGAGCCTTAGAAAATCAGATCAGACCTCTCTGGGGTGCAGCGATGTTACTAATGGAGAAGAACGGTTCAACAAGACTCTGTCTGTCTAAGAAAAAAAACTAATTAAGAACTTCAGCAGAGTGACAGCTCCAAAATAGCAGGAGATCCTTGCGGTTAATTCTAGCTTTCTGCTTCCTGTGAGAATGTATTAACCTCACATCGATAAAAAAATAAATAATTTTGTTTCGGTTAAAGAGGAAAATGAAGATCACAAAATGACTGACCACGAGAAATCCCCTTTCTTTGTGCCAAATGGCCTCCAGTGATATAAACATTTAGACCAGTCAGGGTGACATTGTCTATAGAAATGCTAGGATGTTCCGTGTATTGTCGCAATAGATTGCAATCCGGAGTGAAGATTATTAGTTTTCACCCTAATCCATCTCCTCCCTTCACCTTTAAAGTCCCCAGAGGAAAAGCAGTAAAGTTGCATGGCCTGATAACAGACCGAATGATTGGTTTGTTCACTGGGAGCAAGACAGAGTTTTATTTGATAAAACACTTAACTTCTTCTGTGTGCCGTCAAGTTTTATCCCTCATTTGAAACAGCACTGCAAACTATGGGTGTTGGGTCGGAGACCAATAGGGTTTTATAATTAAACCTTGAATGTTTTATATTGACCACTTGGTTTTCATGTTTGGTCTTTTTCATTGTCAGTGTTGAGTTTTATTCTACTTCACATTTGCATCAAGCCCTACATTACATTCACTGTTCTTAAAACACTAAAAAAGTTGTACTGTATCATTTCAAGTTAATGTATACCTGGATCTCTATTGCATTTTTTATTAAGCTTATTTATACTGATAACAATACTCTCCACCCAGAACACAATAACTTTAGAAGAAGGAACAAATTTTATATTTAACAGCTTCCACAATGGCTTTTTAATATTGCCTTTGAAGAATATATTAATGACTTATTCTGCATGGCCATAATTAACATCCCTTAATCCTAACTCATATCTGTACCATATGTTACAACAACTACCCTACATAATATTAATAAGTCAAATATATAGTTAATTGTAAATATGTGTTCCCCATACAAAGGTTTTACCCTCAGAACTGAACAAAAGTACTTTTACAGGCTAATCAAATATTCACACCAATTCAGTGCATTGCTTGCTCACAAATAAAATCAGTTTGTGGTAGATTTAGAATAAAACCGCTCAAATGTACAGTATATGCAAACAAAGTAAATTTCTGTGAAGTGTTGTTGCTCTGTATCTGGAGTGTTAAAAATATAAATTGTACAAATTTTATCTCACGCTTGCAGCATCTTGCATAAGTCCTAGGACGGGCTCTGGTCTGGACAATTGCAATGCTTTACTGTCTGGACTTCCAGTCTGCACTACCAAACCGGTTTTAGAATATAACTCCAAAGGTGGTTGTCAATGAGACAAGTAGGGCCCAACTCTCTTCGTTAGGTTTCATTGGCTCCCTATAGTTGCTCACAGGTAATATGAAGCTCTGCTCCAAGCCTTAAAGATCAAAACAGGCTTAGCACCTCATTACCTCTACCTTACTTGCTGATACAGATATAAAATACCATTTTTAGATTTTTTCCATGATGGTGGAACAATCTGTCTGTCGAAACTCATTTTGCAGATTCTGTAGCCATTTTTAGGAAGGGGCTAAAACTAATCTCTTCCATCAACATCTGACCCATTGAAACCAATGTATCCTTATCTCAACAACCTCTATTTTTCTATCCTTAAAAAACAGTTAACAAAATTGTACTTAGTCTTATACAATGGGGTTTTATTGCCCTTATGTGTGCTTTGTTACCTTTTTGTTGTACTTATTTCTTCTGTGGTTGACCTCATTTGTAAGATGCTTTGGGTAAATGACTTAATGTTCGCATAATTTGGCCAATCACAAAACTCAAAAAAGGGAAAGAACATTCAGATTGTATAACACCAATAAACAATAATATTTGATTAAGCTAAGAATTTGAACCCTTTAACATTTTGAACATAAGTTTTTTAGTTATTATGAGAAGATTTTGGTTAATATAGAAGTGAGGACAATATTAAGTTAACAAAAGTTAACTTTACAAAAGTTTAAAACTTGAAAATAGATTAATAGTTTTCTTATCAATGGGATCTCAAAACTTAAATTATAATACAACTTCTCTTTATGTCAAAGATAAGAGAAAAGTCTTCATAAAACACATAAAACAACACCTATTTAGGAAAATAACCCTCAAAAGCAAATTTATCCAAAGCATGCTGGGAAACGTTATTTCTGCCCATGTATATGATATATATTTATATATATTTATATTTATAACATAACTCAAATTATTCATGTAGTCCCAAGATGAATGGATTATGTGGCATGAATAAAAAAAATATGTTTTGACTATGTTACTTAGGGAAAATGTGAATCCAATGTCATCCAATAAGCAGTGATAGGAAAAACCATGCTTCCGGATGACAGATCCCAGTTATGTCATTGTAACCCAGAATATTATATGTTTATATATTAAAACATATATTTATATGTATTATATATCTAATATATTTATTTTATATATATATATATATATATATATATATATATATATATTATTTTGTAATTTTGGATGTAAATATGACGTGGGGGGCAATTGGAATTTTCATACTGTTGAAAGTCGGGTTGAATGTGTCTGAAAGTGTAGGTGAGAGAAACCGAGTGTAGCCCCGCCCATTGTGGATTGCGTCATGCGCAATCACTCAAGCAAAGGAGAACGGTGTTTTTCCATGTAATGGCAGACACAGAAGTGTTTCGTCTTAAATTGTGATTCTGGAGTGGAAATAAAAAAAGAGAACATAATCAGGGAGCTGAGAAACTGCACCTGAAACCAGTTTAAAATAAACCTCTGTGTGTGCATCAAAGATTTTCTCATTGATATCACTTTTACTTTGGTTGGGTTTTTGTTTCTTCCTTTTTTCTCATCTTTTGACCACAATTGAGTTCCTGTATCTGAGTGCATCATTGGAGTGGATAAGAAGTTCCAGGACTTCTTAATGTGTGTGCATGTTGCCATCTGCAAGGAGCACCACGTTGGCAGAAACTGGCGAGCCAGGCTGTTTCTGAACTTGGACCATCATTGTAAAGCATCAGAGTGGTAGGATTATTTCATACACTTTCATTGGACATTGTTGCGGAAGATAGGATCGGTTTTCCTTTACTACATGGAATTTCATAGATTGTGGACTTTGAACTGAGTTGGGCTCACCACAGTAAGCTCATCTATCTCACAATGCTCAATTGAAAGGGTTTAGAAAATTGTATTTCTGTTGTTTTCCATTTTGATCATTCTGTTAAAATTGTATTTTTGTTTCGGGTTTATTCATAAAAATAAGAAGTTTGAACAGAGGCAACTCAAAGGGTATATTTAATTTGTATATCTGATACGGGGTATAATTTGGTGTTCAGAAAGAAACACAGGAACTAGTTAAATTGCAATCGATTTTATTTCAATTTTCAATTTCAAAACGACTCATTGTATTGTTGCCTATATTTTTATTTGTTTTATTTTGTTGAATCTTCAAATACAATCAAGGAAAATCCTTAATTTTGATACATTTAACCTGTGTCTGTGGTTATTTCCCTTGTCTCGTTGCAACGCTGGCTCATGAGCGAATTTAGACTTCTGATCTGGTCCAAGATCTTGGGCTGTTGAGTAGCTTATAACTTCTAAGAGGTTGAATGCTCATATAGTACCAGGAGACCTGCTACATCATGAAGATCAAGAAGAACAGCGGACAAACCACTGGAGTGCTGAGATAAACATGGTCTTGAGTGTCGAAAGAATTATGCGATGGTTGACAGGGTCAAAAGAAGCAGAAAGATCCAGCAGGATGGAAACGGATGTCTTAGAGGCGGCCCGTGACAGTCTTGGGTCTTCAACAACTGAAAGCAGAGCAGTTTCAGTGGAGTGCCCATTCATGAAGCCCAACTGGTTGCTGTCTAGGAGGTTGTTCATAGAAAGGAATGAGGAAAGTTTGTCAAGGAGACCCACTCCAGACTTTTTCCAGCGAGGGGCAGGAGACATACCGGCCTGCAGTGATCCAGGAGTGCAGGATTAAGGGTAGGTTTCTTTAACAGCAGGGTTATGCGAACCTACTTTGAAAGTTGTAGGAAATGCACTAGAGCGTATAGACGAGTTTATAATGTTGCTGAGAGTCGGAAGGATGGATGGAGAGATAGCCTGAAGGAGATGGGCTGGGTCATAGCCAACATGACTTCAGCCAACAGAGGAACAATAAAGAAGAGACTGATAGAGAGTGAAGTCGGCAGGATCATTGGATTTGTGCCACTTTCTCTCAGCAGACCTGAGCCTGGAGTGGTGTTCCCGAAGGACATTAGATAGCCATAGAGCAGAGGGGCTAGCAAGGGCTGGTGGAGATGCGAGTGGGCACAAGATCACAAGTGAATCAGAAATGGATTTAAGTAGTGGGGTCACCTGAGTGTGATGAGTAGAGCAGTAGTGTGTGTAGAAAAGATCAAGTTAGCAGATCAGGATTTTCCAAGGGGAATGTTGAATTGTCCGAATACCACAAGACGGGGGCCATCTTCCGCAAAAGATCACATCACATCAAACTCCTCCATGAACTGTCCAAGCTGATTTAAAAGGATGAGTGATAGCTACCATGTGGGAATCCAAGGAGGTGTTGTCACATGAGGGCACAAACTGCTTCAACCTCCATTCATTAGGGAAGAGCACACGGGTTCCACTGCCTCTACCAGATGTATGGTGGCTGTGGGATAAAGTGTAGTTATTAGAGAGTCAGAGTGGCGCTGTCCTCTGGTTTGAACTCAGTAAGTTCTAAAACAGTGGGACCAGAGTGTTTAGCCATAGCAGGAATGAAGACATGATTGACAGTTCCATTAACTGATGGGAATAAGCGAGTGTGATGTTGTAATAGTATGCAGATTATCTATTGCATGGAAATATGAAGCATCAAGAGGTATTATTGCTTTACAAAATAAAGGTTGAACAATTGTACAATGGCATTACATTTCTGGGTCTTGAAATTGCTGGTCAAGTTACGGGGTACAGAAAGCTATGGGGTTTCATAAAAACAATCCTAGTTTGAGTTCTGGATATTCCAGTTTTCTGCTTGCTGAACGACACAGGCATTTTCCTTTCCCAGTGAACTAACCCTTTAAGTTTGATATATTTCCATGATCTGACATTGTATGTTAAAAGCTATACAATGTAAAAATATTTTAAAATATAAATATAAAATAAATTTAAAGGTCCCATTCTCTGTGTGTTTTTGAAGCTTTGATTGTGTTTACAGTGTGAAGTATAATATGTGTTAATGTTTCCCTTAGAAAATAACCTGTATTATTCACATAATTCACTTCTCTGTCTACCGATTTTTCCCCGGTCATGAAAACGACTAATATTTTCCCCACTCTGATTAAACTCCCGCCTTCAGAAAAACGTAAAGAGTTCGTGATTCGACAGCAAAGTAAGTGTGTGTGACACCGCTCACCAACACATGTGTGCACACACTCAGATATCATAAACTGATTCCGCGTCTGAATTTGGCATAAAAATTTATGATTTTAAAGACATTAAATGTTATTAATTTTTCAATCAAACCTGGAGAACATAGATCAAGTGGATCGAGTAGAACTTGTGCAAGCATTAGTTTTGAATCGGCCTAAACATAGAACAATGATTCACGTGACTGCAGCTAAACTTTATCATTATAAACACACAACCGATGGTGTCCGGTTGAATTACTACATTTTTTTGTCGGATTAGTTTCAATTAACAAACAAATAAACAAAGCTAAACAGTGTTGCCCTTTGTGTAATATATTAAATAATCACACCAACTTTAATACACTTACTGGTTGTGGTCCATAAACAGTAGAGGGAGCTTCTCCATCTTTTAACAATAATCCTTGTGTAAATCCCGCAATAAACTGATTGAGATTGAGAAAGCTGTTCTCAGTAAACTGTGCTCTACACAGTTTCACATGTGGATTATAATATTCATGAACCGAGTTAAACATAAATTGTAATCATTGATCCCTAAGAACAGCATTCATTGGAAAGCCAAATAAAGGTAATTGGACTCTGCGATGAAGCGTTTCGACGACATGGGAACAAACACACAAACTCCACAAACACAACTCTTCATCTGCTCTGAAGGAGGGCAACAAGACCACGCTCCCTTTTCTGAATGTTTCTGTGGGTGAGGGTAACTGCGGGTATAATGTCACTAAAGCAGAAACTAGAGAGTTGCAGTCCAAACCAGCCCTTTTTTGTAGGCGATATCTGTTTGATCTCGCTTGACATCGAACTTTGAGCTTTATAATTTCACAGATGTTATTTATACACTAACAACAACATTATTCACTTATTCAAGTTTGAAATATGGAATCCTGTCAAAAGCGACCTTTAATTCATTTCTAGTCAGTGTGTGTTGGTATTGTTTACAATTCCAAAGCTGTCACCATCAGATAGATTGTCATTTTGTCATTTGCTTGCAGGTTTTATGTTTTGTCCCTGCTCATATCTTTGTAGGACACCAACTCCAGAAATTGTGCTCAATCTACTTAGATTGAAAGACCCTCAGCTCTTTAAAAATCCATAACCTTCCAGTCTCAATAACTCTGTTAAGGTCAACCGATTTTTTTTATACCTGATATTCAGTTTGAACAGTTTGTACACAAACAAACCTATATTTCTTCTAATTTAATTATAGGAAAAGTGTTATTTCCTATAACAACACGTTTGGTATGTTTGTGGCTTTCAGTCTTATTGAGTGAAAGCAGAGTGAAGAATGGAAAACTATTTGATAACAAGGGAAGATTTGATCCATTTTTTATGGCCAAATACTCAAAAGTACAAGCTTTGGGAAAATTTTCAAAACCAATTGATGTAACCCATGTCCAAATATACCACTATTTGGGACCAACTGGAACATTCTCCACATTCACAGATTCCCGCATATCTCATCACAATTCAAGGCATTTATTTTCCTTTTCAAATACCTTCAAATAAATCAAATCTATATCATTTCACTGAAGCTACAATCTATAAATATAAAATGTGATTCATATCTTTGTTGACAGACAGTATGAGGTTACACTGTCTATTTCAGTAGAAAAGGGGAATGTGATTTCGCTTCACAACCTATCTGAAATCTTTTGCTCGGACTGACTGACTGTCTCGCTGACAGCGTGTCCCAGAAAACAGACGTTAAGAAGCTGGAAAGAGTGCCAGATTGTAAATCCTCAAAGAGAAACAAACTAAGTAATGGAAGGAAACGTGAAAATAAGCTTCTGCAATAACAAACAAATAATGCTAAACAATTTTTATATTTTCAGATTGCAAAGAAAAATGATTAGCTTTATATAACATATTTTCAGTGTCAATTTATATTTTAGTTCTATTTGATGTACGAATGGCTTATGTAAACTTAAAAACCAAGAGTGTTCGTTTCCGCAATGGCACTGTTTAAATATACTGTCTCTTTAGCTGGTTCCATACTGCTGTCAGACAATTATTATTAATCATCTTCTTTTTCAGGCCAGCACACAGCAGGTGGTCCACATATAAAGTTACAGCTAATTTGCAAGTGCAGTTTCATTTTTAAGGGCCGCTTTAATTTAATCATGTGACGTGGTTTCCAAATCTTACTCACTAATAACTATAAAGTTGTTCAGAAATGCTGCCCACTTCACCTGCCAGTCTTGACTGTTCCTCAACTGATATTTAGCCTTGGGGTTGAAAACTGCAGTACATTGTATATTAAGTAGAAACTTAAATAACATATCATTATCAAAAACAAATCAAAAGCACTTACACAGTTTGTTCTGTTATGAATATTATTGTGAGGACACCAACGTGCATTTTTCTCCTAAACAATGACAAATTCAATCCTAATTTGTTCTTGTACACATGTAAAGATGTTCTTGTACACATGTAAAGAGGTCCTCTTTTATCCCATGCCTGAATGCCCTCTCTTACCATTTATACATTTTAATATATTGCTTGACTAATAGAACATTCCAACTGGTTTTAATGTGTACATCACACATTTAGGCCTAAATTCAAGGCTTCAGGTAATGGCTGAACAGTGACCCCTGCTGGTGATCTCTCCACTGGGCTTGAGCCTTAGATGCAGCAGCATCAGGATGACACCATCATCCACAACAGTCAGGCAGCTTCTCTGTCGACATGAAGTCTACATCTGTTCAGAAACAATTCTACCAATCTGAACACATTACAGATGGGGCTGGCTTCAGGGTTATGTCTAACACTGTCTCGTAGTCTCTACTTCACTACCCTCATGATGGATGGCTGCACTCAGTGCGTGGATGGACAGAATTTGGCCATTGAGATTAATCCTCTAATAAAAGAGACATTATTTCTGTTCATTAATTCTGTGTTCATTTCGCAGGCCAAGTGAACACTTTAATGTAAGGTCTAGCTGGCAATTAGGGCTCTTGACTCGATGGGTCATAATCAGTCTGAAAGAAAGAGCATAAGCACACATGACTGACCACAAATGATGCCAACTCTAACTGTTCCCCCCCTTTAGGTCAACGGAAGGGGCTTGAAGAGATGGTTAATTAAATGATGAAGGCAGATTAACATTAAAACATCCACACAGGCAAAATCTGTTGGTCCCAAATGACTCCTACTGATTGGACATAAAACCAATAGTTTTCTTTCACCTATGGTTTAGGAAAGTAGGAAAGCCAGTCTGGGTTGAAATGAGGCTGGGAAATTACAAATATTCTTATTTTTCAGTGAACCATCTAGATATTAAAACTGGCCTTAAAACCTGTGTACCTTTAAATATAATAAAAGAAGAATTTAAACACCACAGTTTTTTTGTACAAATTTGTGTAAATTCCGCATCTTACAAAAGCATTCTGTTACATAAGAGAGATCTCTTTTTATGCCTTGCTTGCATAACTGATTAGTAAATGTTTTTGAAATTTACTCTACAAATTACATTTTATTTGAATATTATGTGGCATAACTTCAGTTGTCAATAGATTTCTTTTATATGGTTGTGTTATTATATTAATTTCTACCCTTGACGGTTGATATTTGAAGATGTTTTGTCCCTTAAAAAGCCTGACACAATTCTCAATTCATCTCCTGCACTGATATCATCAGTTTCAGGTTCTTAGATGGCTCAGCAGGACTGACAGATTTCCACGGACAAACTGTCATTTGACCTGATCCGCAAATGCCAGCTTGTCAGATGTTAGAGATGCATGCATGCATCTACTGCTTTGATTTTTACTTGTTTATTTCCCTTGCCACAAACTGCAAGCTCGAATCAATTTCAGCCCAAATGTCACATGCACTTAGAATGCATAATGAAAGCAAGTTCACAAGTTACCTTCATTATTATTGTTGCTTGTGGAAATCTCATTTGGTGGCAGGCTTTTGCTTTCAACAACTTTACTGCTTGCATGCTGTCTGTGAAGACCTTAATTAGATAAAGAAATGTGTGCTTTTTCTGCCCAACAACTCTGTGGAAGAGCGAGATCTTTTAAAAGTTATACAGTTAACATTTTGTTGCCCTTCAAATGTTCTTTATCTCTATATTGTTCTTGATATCAGATTTTCCTCACAGTAATTACCTCTGCTGACTTTCCACAAGATTACGTTTTTGTTAAGCAATGTTTATGCCTTCCAAACTGTGTAATTGCCTGTTCTTTTAAAATGCATTTTGCAGAGAACAATTAAACTAGAGGAAAACATACATGCAGGAAAATAAAGTTTATCAGAGGCCAATCCCTGTTAGTATTATTCTATTTTCTCTGACTTGTCCTGGACTTCTTGTATCTGCACTTTGACTTGTCTCGGACCTTGTCATTGGTCTTGCCAAAATTCTAGTTGGTCAAGATATTTTTTTCTCCCTTAAAAACAAAATATCGATGCAGTAAGCTTATTTTGGTCTGAAATGAATCATGCTGAAAACTGTTGCAGCCAATTCTTTTTTCAAGAACTAGAGCTGCATGTGTACTGCTCATTAGTTTACTCTTCGCCAGAGTTTAGTTCAATTCAGTGTACTGTTGGTGTTGGGACCCTAAGAAGTTAACTCTTGTCTTTGAGAATGATTTAATGACAGGATTCAGAGAGAACTCTGTATGGTTCTTTGACATTTTGCTGAAGAATAAACATTAACAGAGGGAGAAAAAAGTTATTACAATCATCTTGGTTGGTCTAACAGTCCTTGACCTAAACACCTCACCAAAAACTTCTGCAGGCCATTTATCAGATCATGGGGGGGCATTCACCTTTACATTAATGCAGTTGGCAGACGCTTCAAAAGCGACTTACATTGCATTATACTTGACATTTGATTCTGAGTATGTGCAATCCCCGGGTTTAAAACCATCGACTTTGGCATTGCCACAGGCACTCCAGCTAAGATTCTCTGGCATCTTCATTGCACGGGTGAGTCTGAGGGCTATAACTTCGATGCACCATTAAGTCATGAAATCTATTTGCATACTGGATGTTAAACCCTGAGTATGAAATGAATTGAAGGAACTTTGAGACAAAGGGAAGCTAGGAAGTTGGTTTGTGTGTCCTCCTTCAAGTTCTTGTAATTTGGAAGTTCCTTTTATACCTCCACTTAGGCCAGCACTGCCAACCATGCAGTGTTGGGAAGGAAGTACTTCCATTTATCAATATTAATTTAATTACAAAATCATAGTAACTATAACACTTTTACAGTTACTGAGATTAAATTGTGTACTTGAAGTACAGTTACTGGTAAAATGTTAATGTTAATGATTATAACAGGGGTTGCATCTGAATATTCTTATATGTCTCCTTCAAAGCTGTTTTGTAAAGCGATGGTATTCTGATACTTTTGTTTTGTTGCTGTTTAAATATGCAGCACACTAGTTCTGTCTATTATATCAATCTATACTAAAGCCATGGTAAGGGATAAAAATGCATCCCACTGCAATTTAAACCAAGCCTCATACTGAAAGTGCAACATAAGTTTCCTGTTAAAATTGAGCCATGTAAAATGTAACTTGAAACTAATCTGTAACGCTTTACATTACTAAAGTAACCTTCCCAACACTGCACTCCAATAAACGGCCTAAAAGACATCCAGGGCACTCTGACAGAGATGGACCTCCGCATGGTCTTCTTTCACAGCAAATATCAAACACAAGTCTCACATTGTTATTCTCTTGCTCTGTAAGTGCTTCCCGTTCCTGCGCCTTTAGCACCAGTTAGAAGAGTTTTATTGCTCAAGGATCTCTTATTAGATACCACCCAGCAGAATTAGAAATGGTCTCATCTCTTACGTTTCCCAAATGCCCCAATTAACTATTTGTATCACAGAAAAGAACATTGACACATATGTACAGTTTGAGCATTTAATACATACATTTCTGCAGAAACATTCTGATGTTTAATTCTGCAACAGTATTCATCTCGGAGATTTTGAATTAACTAGTGGTCCTGTTTTATATTATCTTACTGCAAACACCCACCCACATGCACACACACATACAGCTGAAGAAGTGTTTTGCTGCACAGCCTTGGTGTTAGGAAGGCTAGTAAAAAATCTTTGATTTATTATACTGGTTACTGTGTAGGACAAGTAATACTTTTAAAAATATGAACCGTATCAGGTGTTTTATTGGCATAATATGATTTAACATTATAAATAATAATGAAAAAAATTATATTGGAAAAGAAGATATGATGTTTATTGAAAACAAATGTCTATAGTTGACTAGGGGAATTTTAGAAGGTTTTTTTCTGTCTCTTTATTGAAATTTGTCTTAACTTGGACTAGAACCTCTTTGGACTTAACTATATATATTTGAATAAATACACCGGTCAGGACATTTAACACCTTCATGAGTATAAATAAATAAAGTAAATAAGCATTTTCATGTTTTTACTGTGATTTTACTGTCATATAACCATATAACTTACATAATCCTTGATTGAGATCCAATACAGTGGGACTTAATTGTGCTTTAATTTATTGGAGCAGTATTTACATATAAATGTGTGAGTGTTTCTTTGTGTGTTTGCGTATGTGTGCAGATGTGTGCGTGTAATTCTTCTATTTCTCATATTTTGCCAGAAGAGGGGAGGCTGATTTAAAAAGAGAATCCTCTGGCACATATTTTTCAATGTTCTTGGGTTTCCCCATTTAGGTTTTATTTCCCCTGTGACAACAAAACAGAAAGATTATGGGACATACAATATGGGATTTTTGAGAAAAGCCATCTTTGTAAGCTTTAAGTATGTTGACAGCCCACGATATTTATATATTGATTTTCTTGCAGGCTAACATTATTGAATCATTTGGAATAAGTATGTTTCTAAACCAATAATGTTATTATAAACATTTTAATGTTTTTATGAACTTGTAAAATATGAAGAGTCAGATTAATGAAATGTTGTGCATATTAAATACGACTTTGGAGATTTTTGCTGTTTGACAGCAGAGGCAAGTGTAAATGTTGCACCTTTTTGGAGAAGCCCGAGTCGTTGACTCTTGATAAAGATGAAATGAAGTGTTGAAAATCAATAACATCCTCAATGTGTTTTTTGCCAGACTGACCGCTGGATCCATGTTGCTGAATGATTAACTGTTGCACTGGGTAAATACAACACCTTATGTTTTATTGACATGCTCTATATAGTCTTTTTGGTTTATGATATTTATCTGAAATACACAATGGTTTCAATAGGGGTCTGAATCTTAAGTCTTAGAACACTTGTAAAATTTCTTTATGGTTTGTTCCCTATTTCTTTATTACCATAACAAATCGCTTTTTTATTATTTTTATTTGTATATAAACTTCTTTATAAAATTTGTATATAAATCGCATATAAACAGCATGTCCTAACATGGTCAAAACATTTGATCTATGGTAAGTTTTAAAAATTGGCCAAAGGACATCATGCATGCTTAAATTAAACAATTATTTAACATGATCAAACTAAATTTCAAATTCTTGATATACAATGTGACGATATTATAGGCTAAGATAGCATATTTTAAGATTGTTTTATCTTCACAGTAGTTAGCACCATTAAATGTTCAGCAAAAAAATAAACAATAGAAAATAAGCAGTAAAAAGTATTAATTGCTTGTCACTGTAATGATTTCTATTCCCTGTATGTCTAATTCAAGAACTTTCTTAAACAACAGCATCTTTCAGATTAGAACATTTGGTGTTCTCCCGCGGGGTAATGTCTTCTGCTTCAGTGGTGAGTGTCAGACAGTATATTCTAGATTTTGGTCCAGAAACCTGTTCATTTAAAACATCATTATTCAAATGAAACTATAATGGACCTTAATCTTTTGGAATATTTGCTGTTATGTAACCTGTTCTCTATTTTAACAGGAACTAAGAAATTACAAAGTAGTTTTGGGTGTCATTTATGAAAGGACTGTGGAGAAGGATCATTATTAAATGACTGCTGTTTGAGGATTGAAAAATACTTTCTCAAGTATCACAAATGAAAGTCTTCTTTGCAAGTTGACTCATGCAATGGCAGGAAATCTACAAGCTGTGTTTCCATTATCCTTCAATATGTACAAATTGTGAAATTGTAAAATTCAACAAAAACTCCCATTTTTGGTAACAAAGTTTCATGATGGCATGTGGTGTACAGTATATGAGGAATATTTGGTAAAACTGCAGAGAAAGCACTGCAGTTAATGTTAATGTATTTAGAAATCATGTGGCGTACAAAAAAGTAATTTCCAAAAAAGCATTTAGAAAGAAAGGATGGAAGGAGTTCACATTAAGCAATTTTTGAAATGATGGCCCAAATGCAGGTCTAAACAAGTAAAATGAAGACATATACGGAAAGATATACATTTCTCTTCAATCTTTCATCACAGTTGGTGGCACTATACATTAAAGTTGATGTTCATTCTGACATAAAACCTACAAAGAAGAAAGTAAAGTAAGTAAGTAGTGAGTTAAACAAAATAAACTGTAATCGCATATCATAACATGTTTCTGGCAATATTTTTAGTCTACGTGTGGAAAATATGCTTAAAAGTTTTCTAAAAGCATCAATCATTCATGGTAATCTTACAATGGTTCTCCAATATAATCATGTAATAATCAAAAGGTATAACTTAGTAAATTGCTATACTATTATTAATACTGTTAACTACGAAGAATTGTTAAAAAGAGGTAATAATAATTTTAACATTACAAGGTGTCTTTCATAAACTCAGGCAGACTGTCAAACCCTAAGATGAAACATCAAGTGAGTCACCATCTCCACGGGAACATGGAGAAAATGATGAGTCTGTCACAGTTTGCTTCCTGTGTGTTACTGTAGTTTGTAAAAAATGGCCTGGTATCGCAGAGTTTGATACTATAAGAAAGCAGATGGGACAGGATTTCTAATGGTTCTGCTTTTGAAGTTAGAACAATTATTTCTACCATCTTAGAATAATGCATTTATTGTATGATGTATGAGTCTATGTATGGCTCAAATTAATATCTGTCCGGTCTGCCTTGTTAGAACATGGGCCCTGGTAAATCACGCCTTCCTTACCCAAGACAGTAAAGCCAAAGAACAGTGAAATATTAAAGAAGATTTTGTTGATTAAGAAGTCTCTAAATAAATCAATTCTCAATAATATTGTTAATTTATCCATCTGGACACCTAAAAAGAAACAACTCCATATAGACCTGGACATTAACTGATACAGCAGAAACACATAATGAAACAGCATTAGGATTTCATAGTAATATTTTGATGTTATTTTTTGGTTGAAAACCTATAAATAATTTAACTAAGAATAACTATAAAAATTTCTTTGTAGAAATTGTGTTTTAATAGATCAATTAGTGTAGCCATTGTGTCAAAACCCTAAAGGAGCAGAAAAACAACTTTTTTGTCTTTTTTTGTAGGGTTGCAAACTGCACCCACTGGCTCAGCTCACCATCCCCTTCCAAACACTTTGGAGGCTATCAGAGTAGAAAGATGTTGTCACGTTTTTACCTCTTTGCCTAAGAAGTATTTCAAAACGAGTTATGTAGAGGGTTTTGTCAGTTTGGGACTAATGTAGAAAAAAAGCTATATGAAGACATAACAGAAAAAACTAATTCTAAGGTATAAAGGTTATTATGTAAGGTCTTCATACACCACCCAACAGCAACAAGCTTTTTGTTGTTTCAGACTGGCAGATTTCTAATTTTAAAGTCATGTGCAACTTGGGTGAGCTTGTCTTTGAATTAGGTGTGTTGGCGAACATAGTAGGCACGCTATTTTGAGGAACTAAAATAGACCATTCCTTGACTAACTGAAACCTGCTCTGTTTTTTTTATGTTATCTGTAGTTTTGCTCACACTTTTACATTTTCTAATGAGCTTATGAGCAAGGGTGTCTTGTGCTTTGTTCACCTGCGTGGATTAAACTAGCAAAAGTTGATTCAGAGATGCCCATAGAGCACCTGCGCTTAGTGTTTTAGACCATGCACTAAGATCATTAAAATTGTTTCCATAGTTATATACATATTTTGCATTTCTGTCAATAGATTCTCCAAAAAATGACATATTACACCTTTAACTCTTTCCCCGTCCGCATTTTTAATATGACATATGTGTCAGACAGTGAACATATTTTTATTATTTTTACACATTTCTGGTATCATTATGGAATATTTTCTTCTGGGAATATGAACATACAAACTTAAAATGTGAATACCTTCCGACTTCATCCAGATCAGATTTAATATAATTATCATAGCAGAGAAACTGCATTTGCTTTATTTTGTATATTTGAATGTACTTTTTTCTATAAGAATTAAAGGGAAAGGAAGCAAGGGAAAGGAAGACCACTTTAAAACAAAAAGTGGTTATTGGATGATACAAGTTTTAGTTATGTATGTTGTGTCTAATTCTACATTACAATAGCATATCCATGGCAAAAGGAAGAAGAAAGATGATTGTTTAAAGAAAGCAAAACAACTGCAATGTACTGTGAAATTCTGTGGTTCTCATCAACATTGGTTCACCCATTTTTTTATGTTTGGTATTTACAGGGTCCAATCTTTTTTCAGAAAGTGAAGCTTCTATAAATATCAGCACCACAAATCTTCAGGCAAAGGTAAAATGTGAAACTTAGTACAAACCAACAAATATATTTCAAATGAAGTGTTTAAAGGGCAAAAAAATCTTTTCCCAGAGTCTTCAATGAAATGCAGAGATAAAAGCAGACACCCAGATAAAATACTTCAGTACACATAAGCCCTCTTTCCCACACTTAGTTTTTCCTGTTAAAATTGCTAGTAAATTATCACTAACAGTTAATGTGTGAAAAGGACATCTCCTTTAAATACGTACTGCAAATTTACGAGTAGAAGTTGTAACATTTTTCAATTCAATTCAATTTTGCTCGTCATAGCAATCACATAATTTATCCAAACTGCATAAAGCACATATAAATATTCGTACCTTCATTCTCTCGATCATTTTAGCATCCCTCCTCCACTCCGTACTCTACACCGTTGGCCTGTTTCCTACCTCCGCCCAATGTTTGGGGTTAGTGTTTGGGGTTAGTGTTTGGCAAATGCCCAGCATGAATACGTCTGCGCTAAAGAACACCTTACCCTAGACAGCATGCCAAAAGCTAAAGCGACTCATGAAATAAAGAATAACACATCAACTCTTCAGGGAGAAAGTAGAAATATTAAGCTCAATCTGCCGTTTTGTTGCTATAGTATCAGTACGTGTATATATTGCAAATAAAGTCAAGCGCATTTTATCAGTTTACTGACCTATTCACTAACTTTCTTCCATGCAAGATGCCTTTTATTCCTGTCCCTGGAAAAGTATGAAGTGGACTCATACAGCTTTGGGTGTCCAAACACAGCCATGATTTAGTTTCTCCTGCATGTTTGTTTTGAGCAAGCTCCTAATTGGTTTATTCTCAATTCGTGTCGCAGGATGTCTTTTCCCATCAATTCGTGTCTGTGCATTGACTTAACATGTAAATCATTTATGCTTCACGCTCCAGTCGCGGATGGTGGGTACACTACATGAGCAGATGACACACATACTCTGCATATTACATTTCCAACCACATTTCCTGCTGAAATGATCACTTCCTTCATAAACGTTCTGTGTATCTGTATGTGTAAATATTACTGTATTTACTGCCGCGTTTGAATTTTCCTCCTACATAAGAAGCTAAATGTTACAATATCGTTGGGTCTAAACAAACCCTGGCATATTTGTGATTATAACTCTGACTGCGGCACAGCTGTTAAAAAGTAAATCCTCACATTACCAATATTTCCAATAAGGCAGATGCTTGTATGAACAGAACATTGTGTATTTATTGGTTAAATAATTCTGTTAATAGAAATTTTAGATCAGCCAAGGGAGCAGTAGAGTGCAAGTCGGTCTTGTTTACTTGTTTGCTGCTATACTCCCATCATTCTTTGCCTGCAACACACGCAAACTATTTAGAGCCTTTAACTCCTTTTATGCCTGCCTCAACTTACCTCTTCATTGATGGCTGACGACTTTGCAGACTCCTTTTTAAAGAAAACTTAATAGACTGTTCACACACTAGTCATATCCAACCCTTTCATCTTTCTCTGGCCTAAGAAAGGCTGAAGTGTCTGGTCATCCTACAACCTGTCCCACTGACCCTTTCCAATCTCCAGCATACCATACCCACTTTTCTCAGAACACTCCTAACACATACAGTATTAATAACTCATCGCTTCTTTCTTGCACTCTACCGACTTCATGAAGCAGAACAGGTTCACTATACTCCTTAAAATCGCATCTCAAAAATCAACTCTCGCTGACACCTGCAGACATATATCGCTCCTTCCTTTGATTGCAAAGACGCTGGAATGAGCAGTCTTCAACCAGGTATTTTATTTCTTTTCCAAGAAGAACTTGTTGGACAGCCATAGGTGAGGCTCAAATGCAACTCCTTCACTGAAACTGTTGTGCTTTCTGTGACTGATGCACTATCACAGGCCAAGGCCGGATTCCTAATCCTCTGTTCTTCTCCTGCTTGATCTATTTGGTGCCTTTGATTTGGAGAATCACCACAACCTAAAAGCCACCCTTTTATTGCTAGGGATTACAGAAATTCTACTTTATTGCTTCGCATCCTACCTTTCAGACATGACCTTTAGGGTATCCAGGAGGTGTGAGCTATCCAAAGCTCATCATCTGGTCACTGGGGTCCCATGGGGTTTTGCAACTGCTTTTCCAAGCTCTTCTTCTATCTAGACTGGACTACTGCAACACTCTTCTTGATAGTATTCCATCACAGGCCATCAAACCACTCCAGATGGTCCAAAACCCTACAGTAGGATCTGTCTTTACCGCTTCACTGTCTCCTTGATAAAGTTGCTTTGGTCGCTTTGGTTTGTGTGAGTGTCTGAAGCTTCCTACATATTGTTGTGTAGACAAAGTATAGTCTATGTTACCTGCTGTGATAAAGAAACCATCAGGGTTGTTTATAACGGAGGGGATGTAAACTGTGACAATAACAAAGGCTATGAAGTTCTACGGCAAATAGAACTGCCGAAAATTTACAAACATTAACTTCACCAGCGATAAATTGTGATTTCTCTCTTTCAAAGTATTGCTACACCAATCTTTCTTGATGCACACAGCAAGAATTGAAGTGTTTGTAGAAACTGCCGAATTGTACTAGGAAGGTTTCTATACAGCCAAACACTTCTACTACCTCACCCATTTGGGAGGTTTGTGGTAATAACAGTAACCTTGTAACCTTGGGGGAGTTAGACTCATTTTAAGCAATATTGTCATCTGGGTAAGATCTCTGTGTCCAAACATCACAATATAGGGTTCCCTCAGGGCTAAGTGACCAAACCCAAGGTTCTATCGTTTAAAAAAGGCTTTTCCTATCACTGCTGTGCAGATGGCACACGTCTCCACTTTGTATTTCGGCTGATCCAAAGTTTAATTCAACTAGGTTTATCAACCCTACAGCTTTTAGGAAAGCTAGGAAACGGGGAGTGGTAATTGATGATCAGTCAAGCCTGTAAGGCTTAGAAGGACCATGTTGCCAGCATGACCAGGTCCTATAGATTTGTGCTTCACAACATCAGAAAAAAATCAACCTTTTCTTCTCAGAGAATTCAGAGAATTCTAGTACATGCTCTTTTCTACATGTTCTACTAAGCTCCACCACTCTATCCCCAGATACTTCTGCTCTGAAAACAATCAACTTTTGGTTGTGACATCCCAAAGAGGAAAAATAATAACTCTCATGAACGTTTTCTAAAGCTGTTCAACAATGGTGGAATGTTCTACCTTTTGCTGCTTGATTAGCAGATTCTGCAGCGATCTATTTTTGCGAATCTGCAAAAAACTCATCTCTTTCGTCAAGACCAGACATATTAATACATATAGTTATCTCGACTTCTACTTATTTTCTGTCATCTTTCTCTCGTCATAAAACTGCCTCCTACACTTCAGATACGTGCAGGTGATATGTGTTGAGTTTATGGGAAATAGAAGATGCAGATTTAAAAATTCAAATGACATATCCACATTCTCCCTGCACAACACTTATCACCTTCAGTCACTCTTGCACTGCAAATCTGTGAAGGAGATGTGTGATGAGTCTTTAGGAAGCAGACATGAAAATCAACAGGCCCAGATGGTCTCTAAGGACCTGTGCTATTCATCTAGCCTTCATCTTCTCGCACAGTTCCTTCCTGTTTCAAATGCTCCACCTTAATCCCATCCCATAGAAACCAAAAATCAAAGGACTGAATAGCCACAGTTCCAATATGGAGTCCGAGGCACACATACTAGAGCGTGCCCTGGCCAGTTGTGTTTCCAAAGTCACTTCCATGGCTATACCATGCTTCCCCCGAGATATGCAAATGCATTAGATGAGCATTCCATACAATGATGCCAAAGAAGCTAAGCAAAAGTCCAATTTACTATCCAGGGTCACACTTTAATAAAGCATGGTGGAAACAGTATGTCTTAAATGTATTCATTCTACTCCCAAACATACTACATAGGACAGATATAGTATATCGTATATAGTATACTGTTAATGTTTACACATTTTTTAGTAATAATAAATGTAATTCACTTTTAACAATAAGCAATTTTATGTTTTTCTTCCAACTTAGTGTAACGAAAATTAACCAAACCCTGACTTAAAACCGAAGTATGTATTAAGGAACAGTATAAGATTTTGGACGCAGATATAAAATTCTCTCCACACATTGTATACATTACTCAAATTATTTAAAATTATTAAATAAATATATAGAAAATCTGCTAAACAACCTACTGTGAATCTGAAATAACTCGTATTGTTAAAAGTATATGGAAGACCGTGAGAAACAATGATTGTTTTAACAAAAAGTCACCTAATCTGAATTCTTAATACTGTAAGTTCAGTATAAAATTCAAAACTTAATTGTGTATGTCACATGGTTTTTTAAAGATTTTTTGTTTTATCATGTCAAATATCATAAAATTTGATTATTGACCTACTTGCAATTATATGCTTATTTGTTTGGTTTCAAAAAGTGCATGGTCTAAAGCATACTGCATGTCCGAATCAACTTTAGATGTTTAACATAGTAATAAGAAGCTTCGGATATATCTGTACAATGTGTGTTTTGGAAGACATGGAATCATTTAAAGATTTGCACCCCAATAAGCGCACAAATGAGTACAAATGCATTTACTATTTAAACAACATTGGTGCATGATGTGGAAATGCAAAAAAACTGATGCCTTGTGCCGCATTGTGACTGTAAGATGTTTTGCCATCTTCCCCCTGTGTGGGGGAAAGCTGAATTTCTGCTTTTCTACCTCCATCAAAGATTAAAAATGTTAAGAGTTTTTTTCTTGAGCTCTGGAGTTGTTGCTATTATCAGAGACGAGGGAAGCTTCTCCCAGACTGCAGAAAAAAGTTTGAGGCAAGCAATATTACATCTACAGTGCCAGAGATCTCTAAAAGATTAATAGAGTTATCTCAAGCTGGAGGCTTGCATACCATTAGCGTTTAGACCATCCACTTTAATGCATGCTGTTCCGTTCAGTGAACCAAAAAATTGTGCTGCTGGTTACTTTGTATTTAAATATATTCCGTTATCACTTTACACATTGTTAAGGATAAATACATTTTTTTGTGGAAATCTGAAAATGTGTGTGTGTGCATGTATATATATGGTTGTGTGCGCATGTGTTAGTTACATTTTAAAATTCAATCATTGTAATTTTGCCCCATATTTTAGAAACTAGGTAGCTGGATTTGGTTGCAGTGGTTGATACTGTGAAAGTATGTACTAATCTTTGAAAATGAACATGCAACTTTCTTCTTTACATTTCTTCATTTGGCTGACACTTATATCCAAAGTGACTTACAAGTCAAGTACAGTTGACAGCTATCACTGCAAAGCAAACAGGAGTAAGATGTCTTGCTCAAGGGCACTTCAGTTATTGTCTGCTGGCACTGAGATTTGAACCAGCAACCTTCTGCTTACACGTCTGACTCTCTAACCACCAGACCACACCAGATAACTGTAAATAGACATAATGTCAAAAACATACTACAATGTGTAGATGAATGCAGAATGTAAAATAAATATTTTTGCCAAAATCAATAAGGTAGAAATGTGGTCCATCTACCGCAGGTAGTCATTTGTACAAATGTATTAAAGTATAATATCAAAGAACTCCTCAAAGTTAAAACGATCTTACATTTACTTCTATATCTTTAAATAAGTATAATTACTAGCTTGCAAAAGAAATGTATTTAATGGCTCTGAGATAATCAGTTTGTTGGTCAAGCCCTCCGCTGTTGGTTTAGCTCTGCTGAGAAAATGTGTGAATCTTGAAAAGTCCTCAAACACACACTATTGCAAAGAGATAAAGTGGCATAATTTGACTAGTTTCTATAAGCCCCAGTACCGAGCTGAAGACATTAATGGCACTGAGGATTGCTGTTGACAGAAGTCCACAGAAGCTCATATAGTGAGACTTGTCTAAGTCTCCGTAATAAGCCCAATCCACAGTGACATGACCTGCGACCCAAATCATTGGAAAACTGAAACATCACGTAATAAGGTCCATTATTTTTGCACCTTATGTCAAACCAAAAACCAGTTTATTATAGGCCTATGGAGCAGTTTCCCAGTAAAAATGCTGAGCTCTTGCTAGCGTAGTTGACTTCAAATGACACCCAGTTAAAAGAGAAATCAGACAAGCTTTCATTACAACAGGAGATACAGGAGACTTTAAGAGAGATATTTAGGAAAAATGATTTATGAAGAGAAGAGGAAATGAGAGAGTAGCCGTTATTATCTGGCACCGGTTCTCTTCAATAGGAACTTGTAAGACACGATGTTAGTGAATGTTCACCTCAAAGAGTTTGTCAATTTTATCCTGGTTTGAATTTTGTACTTCAACTGATTTTTCTTTAAACAGACTTAATAATCTTATAATTTGCTGCTTACGAATTGAAATGTGTTTTTTAAGTCAAAGAATAAACGCTCCATATAAAGATGTGGGCTTCTTAAGTTATTAAAGGTACACTTGGGAAATCTGTGCACATCTAAATATTATTCTCAATACAAAAAGCAGCCTTTACTGTTTAATGTTGGCATCTATCATGTTAAGGGAAAAGCAGGTCAAAACTGTTTATATTACCACATTAGATATGTGCATATAGAAATGAATACTCATGCCGTTTCATATAAGCTCGATATATATTACTGTATAAAAGTCTTACCTAGCCAAAATACTCACAGCACTAAGTATAGCACACTCAATACTCAATACAAAAAAAAATTATTCAGGTAATATTATGAGCTACTGGCCCTTTAAGGAAAACCATGAAATATTGCTATTTGTTCCTTGAAGGTCCACAGTAAAACTGCATTATTTCACTAAATCCAATAAAGCTCATCCCACAAATAATTACAAAACTAAAGCTGAACTTAAAACTTAACTGAGCTCAGTAATGCCTGAAATTATGATTTGACTCGCATTAAAAAGGATTTATTTCCTTAAATCCATCTTTAATGACCCGTGTAGGGGTGAATTTAAAGACCTTCATCAATATATTTATAATTATTATCTACCGTATCTTCTATGTTAGCAAAATGTGTCGAGTAGTTATTTCTATATTCCCATAAATCTTAGGAGTGCTATACAGAAATGTGCTGTTCAGGTCAATTAGAATTCAATCTTTCATGCCAACAAAGTGCTTAACGTCGATGTTAGAGTACATTTTAAACAAATGCAGCACAATACTGGATTATTACACAACTAACACCCACATCAACTTACCTGTGTGCCTCTTTCTCATCACACACATACTGTTATAACAAGCCTTTAAAAATCTTTAAAAGCCATTAAACCTTAGAAAAAATCTTAGTATAGTACAAAGAATTAATTTTATCATCCACGACTTAAGGATGTGTTATCAGACCAAGTTCAATATTAACTAGAATATCTTATTTAATTATTTTTTTCTGGTGTAAAACAGGTTCAGTTTCACAATTGATAGGGATGAGGGCTTTTATTGATTATAAACTCATTGATTGTCTGGTGATAACATGCATTGGAATGATCCCAGTATATATTGAAATAATAAAGGTCAATAGCAGAAATGCGGCAGGTAATCATGTGATCTCTTCACATCGTACTGTTTTTTTTTAATGAAACTCATCTATGTGTATAATTGCTTTCATTTGACTGAAAGTGATCATTGACAGCAGAAATGACTCATGTTCCAGGGGATGATGTGCTTATGAGGCAACCTGTTGGAGTGCTTAATCTGTCTGTCATTCCAGGGACAACTGTGAGTCACCATTAACTGTGAGTCACTCTCTCTCTCTCTCTCTCTCTCTCTCTCTCTCTCTCTCTCTCTCTCTCTCTCTCTCTCTCTCTCTCTCTCTCTCTCTCTCTCTCTCTCTCTCTCTCTCTCTCTCTCTCTCTCTCTCTCTCTCTCTCTCTCTCTCTCTCTCTCTCTCTCTCTTTCTCTCTCTCTCTCTCTCTCTCTCTCTGTGCAAATCCCTTAACTCTGCAGTTTTGCGAAGTGTATTTCATCAAGAATAATTGACAGCATGAGTCTAACAGTGATTCATGAACAACAAACCAAACTCATCACACTTGACACTTTTACAAATAAATAAATAAGAATGTATGACCTGTTATCATAATTAGGCAGACATTTCTGCACATTAATGATTGTTTAAAACACATTTCTTTCTTTCATGAATATAAATTACATTTGTGTGCTGCTATTTTGGTTCATTTTAACCAACATTTGTTTTAACACAGGAAACAAAAAATAAAAAGTTTAGGCCATTTAAGAAGTTCTAGAAGTATATAAAAAAAGCCCGCTAGCACTGACCAGCAATCCACAGTAATCCATTTTACATCAGAGAGTTTAGTTTTCCCCCAACTTGCTTTGGCCAAACACATAAAAAACATTCAGGTCTTATGTGGAGAAACTAAGGATAGTTTGAGAAAACAATAAATCCTTTGCACATTAGATCAGGAGATTGTTGAGAGAAGAAGATCATCACATTTACTGCATTGACTGTTCTGCCCATTTCTCTTTTTACAGCAAACCAAAAGCAGATGATAGTTGAACAGGTTCTCGGTCAAAGACGGTTTAACCTAAGTGGGTCTGTTACGCCATCAGTCATGCTCTAATGGCAAACATTGTTAACGTTTAGTAAGTGGACAATGATAATGTGTTTCTCTTAATGTAAAATGGTAAAGGGAGAGCATTCGTCTGTATGAACCATCCAGTTCAGCGGCATATGATGATGGTTGTGAAACATAATAGCTGTTTTAAAAGTTATAGTTCACAGATCATTCTATGCAATAAACTTTACATCATTATTAAAATTATAAAATACCACTTTAGGGGGTCATATAAGGTTAAGAATGGATTTTTCCTTCATCTTTTAAGATACAGTAAATTATTTTCTAATTATCAATATTATGTTATTGCTTAGAGAAAAAAATTTGGTTTCATTTCATTTAAACAGAATATTTTAGCAAATTTATTTAAATATTGCCAAGATAGTCCACGTTAGATTTTAAATTGATTCGGAGACATGCAGGATTTGCCTGCAAACTCAACTTTTATTTATATATTCAGTATACAGATATAATAATGCACAAATATACAAATTGAATGCAGCATAGTTATCCCCAAGGGATTTGTTTGATAAAAGTGATGTGTATGCAAGGTTGAATAGATGCATCTTTAATCTAGACTTAATCTGACAGAGGCGCTAGTTAGGAAAGGAATCTTCCACCGGCACTTGACTTTGAAATTCTAGTTATTACCAACTGGCCAGAGCCCAGGGAGCGTAGTGAATGTGAATGAATAACAGCTGATTCAAGTACTGTACTGTTGAGCTAAACCATTTAGTGCTTTTATAGGTCATCATGCTATCATGACAAAAACCCAACTAATATGCTCATACTTTTTCATTCATGTAAGAACTCTTGCTGCTGCATTTTAATAAAAGTAGAAATTTTTCTAATGACCTAAAATGGAAACCTCCTATTAGTGTATTACAAAAATCAAGTCTTGACAGGATTCCGTGTATAGACTTTTCTGCATTAGATAATGACTTATTTCAGATAAATACTGTATAAGATGAGAAACAGATGTTTTATAGATGTTCGCAACATGGTTTTCAAATGAAAGATATATCGAATAGGTTGTTGATATTTAAAGTCCACACTAGTCCAGGGGTTTCCTATTTTTTTGCATAACTGTTTTTGTTAGATGGCATAGAAGCAAAATGGACAAAATTATACAAAAGTGGAGCTCAAAAGGTTGTTTGTTGCACTTTTGATTCTAAACTCTTTTTATATTTTCCTTTTTTTTTGCTTGTTGTTAGTATGTGTAGCAGAACTATACGTGGCCTTAATGTATGTTGCAAACAGTCTATTTTCAGTAAACAGAATATTAACATTCATTTGCCGCACAACACATTTAAAACACCCAAATATATTGCAGTCTCACTCCTGCTCTCCTGTGTTTTATCGAAGTCAATGCTTTCACTTTTTTATTGTCATGCAGACCATGCCCGTTTCCGAATTAGACTGCAAGCACAAATTGCACTTGAGAGCTACAAAAGAAAACTAACAAGTTACAAGAGACAGTGTTAGAGGAAAAGACTATGTAGGTAGGAATATTAGACATGCATTTACGGCTTAGACCTAAGTAAAAGGACTTCTCCTGAAGAAACTATTCACTATGTATCTAAAGAACACACAGTGCATACCACAGATGCAACCTAACTAGGGGCTCTACATTTTCTTTTTTATATATGTGAATTAGAGAATTAGTCGTAAGATTTATCCTAAAGGTTTGGACTATTAACTGGTTTAAGACCTGCCCTGAAATGTGTTCCATATGTTTTAACACCAACGAAGAATGTTGTCTTCTGTAGTCCAGAGATTTCTCAACTCAATCAAATTTCATAAAAAAGCACTGGCACAATATTGGGCTTGCCAACCAGTCTTTCAGTCAAAAACTTCTATAGGTACACTGATGCTGTGCACTATAGACCATGAATTTACATCATTAAAATGATGCTCCTACTGCATCTGTCTGAGATTGTTTCAAATTATTGACATGGAAATAAAGTTGCTGCTAAAATAACTTCCAGTCAAGGTTTTCCTTGTGCAGGCCAGTCAGTTTCTCCCACACTCAGATAAAATCATCTCAACTTTTAAAATATATATATTTGATATGTATATATATATATATATATATATAAAGCCAGTGAAAAAATAAGAGCCAATACCATATGATCATTAAAACAGCATTTCTAGATTTGTTTCTAACTTTAACATACCTGAATTCAGTTTTAAAGGAATCTGTTATTTGTAGTTTATTTTCCTAAAAGGTCATAAAGTCATCTGTTTTGACTTTAAAATTATGCTATGCTTCTGTGAACTGTTTTTGTTCATGTTTTGTACATATATATATATTGGACACTGTTCTTCTTTATGTACACCCAGAAACTTTGTAAATAACTTTGCAAATATATGTTCTTTTGTATATGCTATGTATGCCATACTAAGGGATATAGGGGGTTGGATGCCATTTTATTTATGTACCTTATCCCCACTCGGTTTATGGTTATGGGAGGTAGGTATGTTGAACTGTATTTTCATTTTTCTTTATTTCCATTTTAGGTAATTTAGTTATAAACTAAAGTTTATTTTGCTTACTTTTTTGGCCTTGTCTACCCCTAAAAAGATTCCAGTTAAAGAAAATCATCTCCCTGGTGTGTTATCAGTTCTCGCTCTGATTGTTTTGGCTAACCCCTAGTAGTCGTTACAGAAATTTGGGGCTCATCCAGGATCTGTACCCGGGACCTCTTGCACCCGAAGCAAGAATCCTACCATAAGACCAACAGCAATGTAAAAGACTGAAGACAGATGAAAACTGTAACAATTATTTACAAATTACAAATTACAAATCCAGGTTTTTACAAAAAAACTCTTTGGAGCCTCTTCCTATAAACATTTAAAAATATATCAGTTGCATTGCTTTAAAGTGAATATGAACATATTTTTATACATTTTTGTCAGAATAAGTGAGAATATACCCAGCAATTTATTTTAACAGATATGTTTTGAGGTGCGGATTCTAGTACATTGTAACTCCGTCCGGAGCTCCATCATGAATCCCATCACATTTAACTCTCTCTGATGAATAATGTAAATAATAAATCTCCGAGATTGGCAAAACACTATACAGAGTCAAAAACTTTTTTTTCTTTTCTGTAAACATTCTGTAAAGGTTTATTTACCTTTTTTACATTAAAAACACTGATATTTTTCTGATCATTAAACACTAACATCAAGGGTTTTGTATAATATAAACAGTTAGTTCGGTTTAAAGGCAACAGTTATATTCTATGAGGGTTTTGATGTTACATCCATAATTCTGAGACTGTCCATGTGCATTTCTGCACATCTCTGTGGTCTCAGAACAGCTCAGATGAGCATGATGAAATCAGTTTTGAAACCTGGCTGCCCTCAAAGCTTATTTTTCCTGATAAAGTCTGCCAGGGACCGAGAGCCCATGACTGCCCCCAATCTCCGCCACATGGGACATTTACAGGGCTCAATATCTGTACACAAAGCAGCAAAGACACTTCACTCTCGCTCGACTGATGCTGCATCATTCAGGCCCCCTTCAAACATACTCAGACAGGAAGAATATATTACTCATGCTGCTTATTTCAAAAGCCTTTAGTTACATCTCCCTATTAATAACACTATCGTCCATGGCAAAACAAAATGAGACCATGATCATCACTGGAACATTAGTTTCAGACGGCATGGATGATGTCGTCTTAAAAGGATGAAGTGGTTGCCAAGGTCTGTCTGGTGAATATGTAGATGTGAGGCATGTGGCTGACTGCCATATTCTCAAGGCTAAATTTGGTTGCAGATGTTTGAATTGAAGCATTTGAAGATAGCAATGCTCATCTTGTCACTGAATTATGGGTTTAACCCTTCAGCTGTAGGATCTAGCCGTACCAAAGTTTTACTTCTATTCTAGAAAAATTTCAAGAGACTACAATCAATCTGTGAAGAATGTGAAATCTATTGTAACACATCCTAAACACGAAACAAGATACAAAACTTTGCCCAACGTATTGCAAAAACACATTTCCAGGCTGAAAAACATGTTTAAGTATTATGCTGCTGAAATTTGCCTGGTTTATTCTAGCAGATTCTGGTCATCTCAATACCTACTGTAGCTTTTTAAAAGTAGGTGTTTATTTCTGGCAATAACAAATCATACACAAATGATTCATTATATTATATACAACAGTTCTCTCTGGTTTTCGAATCTGATTGGCTGAGAGCCATGCAACATTCGAGCAAAGGATAACAGGAACCACTTAAATTTTCTTATCACAAATACACAAACGTAGGGAATGAAACTCCAGGTCTGCTTTACACAACAGAACTTTTAGAGTCAATTTACGACGATTACACAATTTAGCAGAAAACACCTGAACATGTTGGCAGCTATTATTCTATTAAAAGACAAGAAACGAGAACGAGACTCTCTGTTAACATATGCAATGACATTAAAACAATGAAAAGTTTAGTTTTTTACGGTCTCTGTCTTTAATTCACAGCCATATTACAAACAAATTTACACACAAATCGCACACACAGTCATTCACGCGCATATTCACGCCTTTAATATATCTTTAACTTCACTCTATTTATTTGAATGCGGGGACGGTGTACAATTGGCTTGAACGGTTTTGCTGCACTGGAATTCAGTGTAGAAGATGGTAGTCCCCAAGTTCCTTGAAATGTCGGAGAGTTTCAAAGACACTACAACGTTGTTTGTGATTTATCTACACACTTGTGCGGTCGAACTGTTGTATAAATTCAATATGGCACTCGTAGTCGGTTGTTGGTGCTTAACATCTGCTGCTGTGATTGTCCGTTAAGAAAACAGGGCGCCACTTAGGAATTTGTTCTCTAGCAAATACCAAATGTCCTGCACGGTGATGTGCCATAATAACAACCCTGGCCTGTGGACGTCAGGTCCTTATACCACCCTCATGAGGTTCGACTTTTTTAGCAGACACATGCACATTTGTGGCCTGCTGGAGGTAATTTTGCAGCGGTCCTGCTGCTGGGTTGTTGCCCTCCCACGGCCTTCTCCACGTCTCCTGATCTACGGGTCTGTCTCCTGCTAGCACCTCCATGATCTGAACATAACGCTGACAGACACAGCAAACCTTCTTGCAACAACATGTGTCATCCTTGATGAGCTGCACCTCCTGAGCCATTTGTGTGGGTTGTAAGCTCCATCTCAAGCTTCCACTAGAGTGAAAGCAGCATCAGCATTCAAAACCTAAACATTAGTTAGAAAGCATAGGAACTGGAAAGTGGTTTGTGATGATCAACACCTGCAGAACACCTCCTTTATTACGTATTGCCTATAATTTCAACCTGTTGTCTATTCCATTTGCACAAGAGCATGTGAAATTGATTGTCAATCAGCTTTGCCTCCTAAGTGGGCAGTTTGATTTCACAAAAGTGTGATTGCCTTGGAGTTACATTGTGTTTTTTAAGTGTTTCCTTTATATTTTTTTTGTGGATAGTATATTAACATAAAAACATGGTCTGTGTGTTGAAAATAGTGCTGGCGAGATGAAAGAAAGGGAAAAGTCATGTCCTAAAACATGCATTATTATATATTTTACGTTTCGTTCCATCATCACGAACTGCCATGTGAATGGGTTGTCTTGTAGTGTCATCAGAAGTCTTTTCAGGAAAGATAATGGTCAAATAAGAGATATTTTTAAACCTGCCAGAAAGCAAAGATGGTAGTACTGTATGCAGCATATTGTACACGATGCAATGATCACTAGCAGAATATAAGCTACGCACTTCACCTTTAAACCACTGAAACACTAAAAGCAATTGTGTCGGTTTTGTCAGGTGTTAAAATGAAACTAAAATTCAGCTTTTTTATTTCATTATAGCAAAAGAGCTGTTCTTTTGAATTGTGTCAAGTCATTTTAATAAGTGGGGGTGTGTTGTGTGATATTTAATACAACATTTCCCCCTACTGGCTCAAGAGATGGTAAAATGGCCAGGGCTGTTATATAAGGCCTATCACAGCTTTGCTGTTTACAGACTAGAGAAGTGTGATACAATATGTGACACAAGGCTGTGCTTTATGACATATTGTGACATGCACACAACTTTAAAAACCAAACAGACATTTTGGTGTAAGAGATTGCTAGTTTGTGGTTGTCCTTTGGGAAGCGTACATGTCCTGTCATTCTCCACACATCTTATTCTACTTCATTGTAAATAGCATTTTCGTCATTCATTTTGACATCATATACAACATTAAGCATGTCATTCGTCCTCTGTTTCTCTTACATTTAACAGTGCGGAACAGATTGGTGCCTACATATAGTATACTGGACCGTCCCTGCTGTGCACTGTCCCATAGGGTGTTTAAGACAGCTGAGACAAATGTATGGAATATGCTGGGTTATTGGGTCAAAAATGGGAGAACTGGTTTAAAAATAGATCTTTCTGGGTGGAAGTTTATCTGATTTTTTTGTTTTTTATATTTTTATAGATAAAAAAGCATTAAGGCAAACATATTCATACTTAAAACAAAGATTAATTATTGGGATTATTTGGCCACCTTAGGGGCAGAGGCACAAAATAAAAACATATGTCTAAACATCAAAAACATATTCCTCTATTTAATGATCGGTTCCATAAAAGTATAGAATTACTGTTTAATAGTGGTGCAACACATATGTATATCTCAATAAGACAGAGGCCGACTATTCTTAGATTTAAGCAGCAGTGCTATCATGAGCTATCAACTACCTTTACATTCTGCTTTCTCCAGCTAAACGCTGCACTTTCTACCTGCTGGACCCCAAATAATAAAGATTTGATATAGGGGTGAATCCACAGCACCCATGCAGAATATCTGGTATCATGTGTTCAACCTGTCAGTCTTTGCAGTGGTACACCCACATTGCTGTATAACGTCTAGTGTCGCAACAGTTAATATTACATTCTCGCTCTGGTGATGCCACAACACCTATTGGCTTAAAACAGAACAACGCTGTATTGATTGGTATGCATGAAGGAAGCTCATTTCTTCCAATGAGATGTGGAAGATTCCCATCAGCCTTAGATGAGAACAGAGCGGTGCTGGATCTTACATCAGTCATCAGCCCCTGGTGCAGATCAAGCACACAGCGATGTGAGCGTGCCCTGATTCCTGGTAACTGCGCCTCTCTGTGCTTCGCGAGCTCGTCTGAGAATGAGCTGAAGCCATCCAACATACAACTTCAAAGACAGCTGAGGTGAGCCCTCCCTCCTCTCCCTAGAGGACACATGTACATCAAAAGAACAAAGGACCCTATGTAGGGAGGACAGTCATCTACACCCCCAACACACACACACGCACACACACACACACACACACACACACACACACACACACACACACACACACACACACACACACACACACACACACACACACACACACACACACACACACACACACACATTCATCTGCTTGATTAATGATTTTGTACATATGTTATGTGTCAATTCCTAATTTTGTGTTTCTTAAATAGCAGTCCATGTCAGGTTGTCCTAAAGATGAATTATTTGAATGTTTGTCTCTTTGTGGTCCAAAGTATTTCAAATATTTCTTGACATTAGTTAAGGTGAATAGAGGAGTATCAGAAAATGGATGACCTTCAAAGCATGGATGTGACACAGAGATGCCACCTGCTGGACTCAGAGAAACATTGGGGTGTTACGACAACATATCAAAATATTAAATTCACATAAATGAATGTGTTATTAAATATTTTAATGCAATTTTGATTGCAAAATAAACGAACACAATCAGCAATCATTTTTTGTCTGATCATCACATTAGAAGGTCTTTATAACTGAATCCAGAAAAACTTGATTTGGTGTGACAATCTGTGGGATCTCCGGGATCAATTTCACAAGTATTAAATGTATTTTTGACATTCATTGCTTAAAGGTAAACAAATAAGAGAAGAACAGAAAATGGATGACCTTCAAAATGAGGATGGATACAGGGATGCCCCCTGCTGGACACAGTGGACTGTTGCCTCTCAGTCACAGTAGACATCACTGGGGTGGTACCCTTAAAACCAAAACATCTTGCTTTGCAAAAAGAAACCCTAAAGGGAACTACCATGTGATTATAATACAGATACGGCCACAGATAATACAAATAATATAAGTATACAAGAATTTACAAAGAGTTAAAAGAATAGATATATGGGATGTAAGTTGTGCTATAGATGAAAGAGTGGAACAGATAATAATTAGATGCAGAGATGTAAATAAATTGAGGATTATTGCACACATATATATTGAACAGCGGGGGTGAGATATTTAATTATGGATGCATACAGTTTTGGATGGTGGGCAGGAGAGCACCAATAATCCGGACCGTTCTTTACAGTCTCCTGATGTCTGATTTAGTAGCTGAACCAAACCAGACAGTGATGGATGTGCACCGAACAGACTCAATGATGGCCGAATAGAAATGTTTTAACAGCGCCTTTTATTCATTATTTGGTTTAAGTCGTCTGTTTCCATTTTAAATATTGTTTTTACTTTCATCTGAAAATATTGATATGTTGATTATTTTTGCCAGCAAACATCATTTTAAGAACCTTTCTGTTTCACTAAAAGTTCTTTGGAAAAAAAAGTGTTCCAATTATAAAAAATCAAGAAAATTATGTTCCTTTAAAAGCTTGTGACGTAAGACAGAACCCTAAAGAAGATATTTTAAGAAATGTCTCAGTGCTTTTTGTCTATACAAAAGAAGAATTGGGGTGCAATGTTTGGTTGCTATTGTTCTCTAAAATATCGTCTTTTATGTAAGCAAATAAAAGTAATAAAACATATTTGGGATGACAGAAAGGAATGAGTAAATAATGAAAGAATTTTCATTTTGCTGTCAAATTTAAAGATTCAAAATCATACTCTTCACTAACTACATCAGCTTCATAATATACATGCTTAAAGCTACGTGTAAATGATCATATAGGTGTAGCTGAAAAGGATGTATTTCAACTTTCATTCAAGTATGGATTTATATATAAAACATATCAAACAATACAGCAGATGATGAGGCTCTGTTGGTCTTCTTTGGTTTATTAATTTTAAGGTAAAAACACAGAAATATATAAACCATGGCTATGAGTTCATTTGGAGCCCTTTCTTTGGTTACACATTGATGTATCTTACAAGAACAGGATAGGTGGTGCCAATGTGCTTCTGGTTGTAGTGATGACAGACTATCTCCACCTCGTAGATGTTGAAGGATACTTTCACACGCTCGTTCGGAGACATGAGGAAACACAGCGTGTATAAGGCGAACTCAAACTCAGGGCTCACGCCAATGAAAATGCTACCTTTGGGTTTAATTCCATTCTTCCAGCTAAACTGGAGCGCCAACATGTGTTTGTTGTCATCCGGCTGGCAATGAAATTGCAAAGAATCAAAAGAAATATAGATTTACAACATTATGTTGACGATATGAATCATTTAAAGTCTCTTAAGAACATACAAGGCCCTCTATGTAACTAAAATTGTTTTACTAAAGTATCCAGGAATCATTTTTTATTTATTCGTAAATTACCTGTGGTGAGTTTGCATTCACACTATATCCTTTGTAGTCGATGTGTCCAAGTTTCTCTTGCAAGTACAACTGAATCCAGTTATGGAAGCCGATAACAGTATGACCGCCTCTGGTCTCCCCTACAAAGACATGCTCAAAACCAGAGGAGTCCGGTCTTTTGGGAAAAGGGTCACAGAACATTAGACAACATTGTAAAATTCTTATGCTCATGCTAGTATGAGGCTAATGGGTGGTTAACTGTATAATATTCTTATATTCTTAATATATATTCTTCTTCTTTATATACTTACTTACTGGATCCTTTCCTGGCATACAGCTCAAACCAGATACGATACAGCTGTCGTTTGAAGTCTGTGGTGTCTTCTGGAGACAGATGCTTCTCGACTAGAAATCTGTGGGCAATCTGCCATTGCGACATACAGTTTGTTGCAATACCAAAATTGTATGTGTGTGATATGTAAAGGTATACATCACTTATGTTTTTTATACAGTTTACAAATAAGGAAATATGTAGCGTCCAAATGTGTCATTCATTCTTTATGCGATCAAAAGTGTTGTTACCTTCATTGTGGGGGTCTTTAAAACTGAATCCAGAAACTTGTGATTTTCCAATTCTTCCTCTGGTGTGACAATCTCTGGCTCTCCGGTATCACTCTCATAATTGTCCAACAGTGAGATGAACGCTACAACAGCAACATATAGTTATTAGTATGCATATAGGTATTTGTACCAAAACAAACACCCGATTGTCCTACCCAAGAAAGTCTCCTTTTTGAAGATGCTTTCATCCACAAATGTAAACAAAGGTAAGCCCGATGCATCATTGCTGTCACTGCAGGCCGTCAGTTCACCTGCTTTGCCCTGCGACAGAAAGAAAAGCCTGAAGATTTCCTTAAAGTTTATATACTGACCTGTCATTAAAAGATAGGATACAAATAATTAATACTACATAGGGTGAATTCAATATTAGTGGTCATTTAAGCTTAACAGAGCTGCGCTCAAAGGATATACACTATCAAAGTAACTTGCACTAGGATGCTCTCTAAATTCAAACAAATATTTTTTGTGACAAAACATATGTGAGTTTCTGCACTTAAATTTATAAAAGTAAATTGTAAATAATATATTTCATATATTTGAAGATGTTCCAATAATGCTGGCTCACTTATGCAGAATGTGGCGGATGTGGTGGGCAAGTGGGTTTCGGGTTTGACCACTTTTACCTTTTTGATTCGTAGAATATTAAAAAAATGACATTTACTAGTTAGCTAGTTAGGTAGTTTGTAATTGGGTTGTGCAATTTGCTCTTTATAATGTATGATGAGGGAAGATGGAAGAAAAGCAAGGCAGAAAGATTCAGTTTTTTATAAAATTTTTTTACTTAAATGTATAAAATGTGTTAATGTGTGTTTACCCTCCTAAACAATACAAATCTGTGCAGAAATCCTATTTGTTTACATTGAAACACCAGTTTTTTACACTTGATAATAGCTTTTTTGTGAGGGACAAGTTTACCTGAAAAAATCCTTAGTAAGCACGATCGTGAAATGTTTATTAATATAACCCATTCAAATAACCAACCTAACCAGTTAACAAATGTGTTAAAGATAAGAAAAATTATATATATATATATATATATATATATATATATATATATATATATGTATCTATATTGCACATTTAACATCTAACTAAAACTTAAAGTTAAACTAAAGTTAGTGAATATCTTTAAAAAATAATGATGTAGAAGAGTTTGTATGCGGGCTCAATGTCTCTGACCTTATGACCTCATGTTAACAATAACAAAATCGAAAGATCCCATTATTTTTTTGTCCAATGTGCCAACCGAATCCAGACATGACATATTATTCAAAAAACATTCTGATGTACCTGTAGAGATATGCGATAATCCGTCCCAGGTCTCAGCCGATTTACATCATTGTCCCAGAGTTCCTGAATCATAGCTGACAGTTCTCGATCCCCTTCAATCATTTTTTATATTTCCCAGTGTGTTACACTACAGATCTTAAAAATGGTCTTAAATAAATTAAAACATGTTATTAACATCACATATACTAGCTACATAGCTGTTAATTTTTAAAAATCATTACATTTAAAAGATTATTCAATTATAAGCCAATTTCTGGTAGATGCAATATGACTACTTCATTTTTTTTACTTATCAAAGAGAACTTTCAGATCTACTAACCTTGTTCTACTCAGTATGTTGGGTTAAGAGAAGTTCTAGATTATATTTTGAGAATCAGTAGTTAAACAGCAGCGCTGTTGCACACGGACTGGTTGGTAAGATGCATGAGAGAGAGGCCTATTCTAAAGGGTTAGCCAGTGTCAGCAACTCTAGCCAAAGGGATTAGAGCAGGTTGTTGGGGCTTTTGAATAAAGGACTCTGCAATGAGGGCTAGCTTTTTGTATCTGTTCTCGTGTGGTATTGTCTCAATACCTGACATCGGGTACCTCCTCTTAAAGCTCTTCCTCTACACACAGTCCATCCAATTTCGGAACATGTACATAATACATATATACTGTGTGTTTGAACTACAACATGTTTAAATTTATGCTTAGCATTATGTTGAAGTTATTCAATTTGTTAACATAAATTTTAGTAACGCACTAATCAACATGAAATGGAATCAGCATTTATTGTTCATAGTTCATTGAATGATATGCAGAATTCATACATGACATTTTTCATATTTCCAATGATCGGAATTACTAAGTATAAATTGTTTAAATTGATCAAATGAAATAGATGATTTGATGGTAATAATTTAAGGAAACATTTTGAATAATTTACCATTGTTGTGAAGACAAATCCCAAGTACCATAAAGCCAGCAGCACAGAATGAGTTCGTTGGACTGTCATGTTGGCATCTATCACCAAACTTATAACAACAATAACCCTTTCTACAAAATACATTTTTAAAAATCTTTATTTAATTATTAATTTTTCTGTCATTTTAATGTAATGGCTTTTAATTCCTCTCATTAAGTGTCATTTTTCACCAAATATTGATAAATGCTATGACATTAATTTAATGAAATATTGAGTATAAAATTGAAATGAAATAAACATGTATACGTTTTGGAAATTGTCTCTGAAATTGAATAAATTATAAAAGGAAATGTGCACTGCAGAGTGTGTTTGGACATCTGATTAAGTATCTTCTCAAACATACTTTATTCTGTTCTTTTTTGTCTCTAATGCAATCTAGAAGATAAAAAAAACAATAATCATTTATTAAATACTATAAACATCTTCAACATACAAACCATAAAATTGCTCTTAAAGTCAGTCAAGGGACAAAAAAAGATATAAAAAACAAGATGAACAGTAAAAGACATTTAACATCGTCTGCAGGAAGGCACTTACAGGCTAAAGCAGGGTGACTTTTGGTCTGAGAAGTGGTCGTATGGGTTATTATCACTCAGCACAGTAAAGCAGATCCAGCAGAAATTTTTCCAACAGGATGTACATGTCATTTTGTTACAGCCTTTGTCTTTCTGTAAATGGAGAACACAAAATGTGACTGAATAAACTTTACTATACAAACTGTCGTCAAAGTTGATGCTTTATAAGCAACTGGAGGAGCGAAATATTTCAAGACAATAATTTAGTATTTGGTATTATAGTATTTAGTATGACTATAGAAAAGTGAGTATTGTTGATAATAATCAATAGTTGCGCTCTAGTTCTATTCCTCGTCTGTTAATATGGTGGATCGTAACTGCCACCTTTTGGAATAGTCGAAAAGTGGCATGATAATTACTATTAAGTAAAGCACGTCTTGAGCCTTGTTTATTTGTCTAATATTAGTACAGTATAAATGTATTAGCATTAGTAAAAAGTATTTGTACAAATATTCTCTTGTGTGATCACATTTTATCAACAGTTGCTTTCAGAGGCGTGTAAATAGGGGACATAAAAATGTACAGTATGTGTCTAAAATGTAAAATATTGCATTACTCTACCTTACAAAGACCTTGTTAGGTGATGTTAGGTGAGTCCTCAAATATACATAAATGCCATTAAATTTTCAAAGAACGCATTATTAGGTTTTTTATTTACCTTGTTGTTTTCGTATCTTTCCAAATGTCTGAAAAACACTTGCATGATTTGACTCTTTAAGTGTACTATAATATGTCAAACGGTCTGGTCTACTATTATTGTTCAACTCTGCTTTCAGTTACTGCATCATCACCAGTTACAAGACAACATCATGAGAAAACATCATGAGAATCTAGTTACTTCTGTCACCGCTCTCGTATGATGTGTTACAGAAGTAACTTAATGCCTACAATCCTGAAGTTTGCTGTAGTCTAAAACATCACATTTTTGTTAAAAACACTAATTCGCTTAATTCTGATATGTAAAATGAGGGTTGAATATCCGAAAGGCACTTTAATATATTTATACATATTGCACAACACCTAATACATACAATAATATTCGTTTTGGCTCTGGCATATGACCCCTTTAAAAAGTGCTGCAAAGGGCCGCTGAACGAAAGTCAAAATATGACATAATGTGAAATGTGTTGACACCTTTAAACAACAGAAATTAGATATTAGTCTTTTACACTGTGAACGAAGATGCTGACCTGTACAGGAGCTCCACAGGATGGACATTTCCTACTATTCCCACTTATCCATTCTGTACTGAAGTAATTCTCAACTTCTCTCTGTATGACATGTTTTCCAAAACGCTTTTCAAGAAATTTCTTCCTTTTCTCACTGGCAGACAAGTATTCCTCCCGTAAAAGCCTAATTTCTTCTGTTGACAAAAATAAGATTTATTTTAAACAACACAACAGTGTCTGCACTCGGTAGTATTTTTGCACTTTTTTTCTATGACAAAAATTGCAAGTCAAGGATGTATAAATATACTACAATAATTAAACACATGGTAATTCAGACATTCATCTTAATCTCACCAGCAGTGGCAATGCATTGAGAAAGGGCATGATAACTTCGCATGCAGATTGTACAGAACGGGTATTGACAAGATGGGCAAATGGCCAGGGTGGCTTCCGGCTCCAGCATCACAGCCATGCAACAACTTTTGCGGGGACAGTAAACAACATCTTTCATTCGGTCCAAACTTGACTGCAGAAGGAGACGATCATAGCGACCAAACTCTTCTTCTCCAACAAGAAGCTTCACCTTTAAAGCGATATAATACAGTCAGGACTTCTATGCGAGCCAATAGGCAAAAAAACCTTAATCATAACTGGATCACAACTACACAAGAAGGTTGCCATGAGAATTACCTGGGCTGGGGTGGCTATGGACGTACACTCTGGCTCAGGACAGTCAAGGCACTGGACTTTACCATCTCTGATCTGGATCTCAAAGTATTCTTTCATGCATGCCTTGCAGTAGACATGCTGACACTCTTTAAAGAGCAGACAGTTGGAGCCAAGCTTCTCAGAGAAGCAGATTCCACAAGAGAAGACTTTTCCATCAAACACCTTCTGCTTCTGAGCTTCATCAAAATCCAGAAGGTGACTTAGTATATCTGTTCGAGGTTCAACTTCGCGAAAAACTCTTGGGTCTAATTCTTGTGTACTTGTTTCTGCTGCCTGTGCCTGGCCAGATTTTTCTGGAAACTGACCAGCAATGCTTTGGATATCAAGTGGAGACTGAATGGCCAAGAATTCCAGAGTGTCTTCTTTTAGAAACTGGATCCAAGAAAAAAGCACTACATTTCCCCGGTTCTCCTCCCAAAGCTTGTCTAGTCTCTTGCTAAGTGCCACAACCTTTAAAGACAAAATAAATGTAGAATTTAGAGTAAAGAAAATAAAGAATTATTTAAAGAAAAAGTTATTTAAAGAATTTTAAATAACTTTTATGCTGAGAACTCACTTGGTCACGCGTGAGCCATTTGGAGCTTAGATTAAATACTGGAGCTGATGATGATGGGTAGTCCACAGGCAGATAAAAACTCAGGACAATGGGTAAAAATGATATACTATACTCTACACATGTTGGCTCTGTCAAAAAATAGACAAAAACTCAGATAAACTAAATAAACTCTTACTCAAATAAAGTCAAAAAGACCATAAAAAACCTACAAGCAGTTATATTATACATTCATAAAATCTCACCTTTGGCTATCAGTTTAAAGTCAGAAGGAACCTCCAGGCACAGATGGATCTCACCCTCCTGTCCGAATACTGCTCTACGAAACTCTTCTTCATCATATATGCTTGCCAGAGCCAGCAGTTCATCTTTTTGTGCTTCCTGGTTGTTGCACATTTTGGCATTCCTGAGATTAACATATAATTGTAAAATAAATTGTAAAATGTCACAATGTAAATATACTGCAAATGGGTGGTTTTCTGCACATGGTCCTTGTTAAGTTGAACATTGCAGTTTTGAATCTTGAGACAAGTTAATGACAATGATGTATTTCAATGGAGAGGTATCCATCGGTCTACACCTCGCCAACCACCATCATCTCCATGCCCGATCCCAGCAACAGTGTAGCAAGCCTCTCAGCGTGAACCATTATCCCATACCTGATTCAAGCAGGTCAGAGCACCTTAAAACCTGTGGCTCTTGTGTGGTGTTTCTTGTCTGCAGTGGTCAGGACCATACAAAAGTAGTCCAGGTAAGGAACAGTGGAAAACCATTGACAGAGTCATGGGTGGCCAAGATTCATTGACACAAGGGGAGCGAAGGTTGGCTTGTGTGGTCAAAAAGTTAATGCTTGTTCTAATAGAAATGTCTCAAAATCCACAGTGAATGACAGTGTGTTGCGTATATTGCCAGGTTTGTTTGTGAACACTTTGCTCCAGTATGCATTTTGGGAAGGAGGCAAGCCATCGGAGTCAGTGTGATGGTTCGTGAATTGTTCTTCTTGGAAACCTTAGGTCCTCCCATGCATGTGGATGCTATAAAGACTGTCTGAGCCCCACTGGCACTGTTAATACATGCCCAGTGCCCACAGTTCCGCATAGCATACTATTAAAACACATCACAGCTGTACCAGCAAACTCCTTGGCTAAGGGTCTCCAAGACCCAAAGGCACCATAAATGCATGCTCGGTGCCCCCGGGTCCGCATAGCATACTATTAAAACACATCACAACCATATGAGCCTACCCACTGGCTAAGGCTGTCCAGCCATGTTCTTCAGCCTTAGCTGCTAAGGCGGCAGAGCAAAGATTCTTCCTATTGAAGGCTGAATAATGGCCTTTTCCTACGGTATAGTTAGCTCAAATATGATTACAGTTCAGCTGGAGTTGGACCACAGAACAATGTCTGGTTGTAGATTGGTTTCTGCAAGTTTCAAGGAAAAAGTCAGTTTGTGTTCTATATCAAATTTCCCAATCCCTGGATATATTTGCCAGATCTGAGTCTCGGGGAAAGGGTTTGGTACTTTAACTGGCCCTGCCGAATAAGGCTCCAACTTTTTGTTGGTTTGTTAAGACGCTATTTAGGATTGCATTAAGTGAAATTCAATGGTTTTTAAGCGCAGCAGCCAAGCATTTTAATACTTGATTATGGTGCCATATATATCAAGTATATATATATATATATATATATATATATATATACAGGGGTAGTCTTGGCCTGGTGGTTCGAGTCTTGGACACGTGATCCGAAGGTTGCTGGTTCGAGACTCGGAACCAGCGGGAATACCATGATTTTCTTCCATTCATTTTCTATTCTACTGATTGCTGTGGATAGGTAGTCTCTGGGTTTCTGAGTTCCTGATTACTTGTGACTGATTGGGTTTTGTCTGGGTTTCTAATACCCTGTGGGCTTTGGTGCTTGCCCGCCACTGGTCAATGCAGGGCCCCACACTGATGTCTCTCAGGCCCTTCTTTATGCCCTGATGGACTTAAAGAACTTTCTCTGATGTTACCTTTGTCCAAACAACCCTCTGGAGTTTCTGTCCTGTTAATCCAACTACTGTCATGTTGCTCTCTTGATTCATTGTCATTTCCAATACAGGTCGGTTATGGTGTGTTCAATTGATGACACATCTTGAGCCCCATCTCTCACTGACTCCAGGTGTACTTTCCCTTTTGTGTTTTTCGTAGCCACAGGTGTGTGGACCAATGTAAACGATTTTTATAACTTCATTTGCAAGAGAAATAGATCAAAGTCTTATAATATCTGATTAGGTTGAAGAATACATGAAAAGTAGTCTTGCAATATTCCTCCAAATAGAATTTCTCCAGATCCTACAAATGTTGGCGCTTCCATGCTTTAGTTCCTCAAACTAATTCTCTATAGGGTTCAGGGTTGGGAATATTGGGATGTCCATGGCAAGATCTTGTTTTTTTCTTCAGTCAGTCATTTTTTGTTAATTATGATGTTTTGCATATTTTCTAATCTGGTGGAATTTAACATAATCCATGAAGTATCTTAACAAGACCTCTGGTGTAAAAATAGGTCCTTGAGAATGAAGATCTGGTGATTTGTTCATATGAGGACATGGAGCACTTTTTTATCCTTTTTCTCACCAACCCCATCTTGTGTAATTGCTGCCAAAACGAAACTTTTTTTCTTTTCATATGCCAAAGAAGGCCGTCCAGGTTGAAGTTCCAGGGTGGTAAATTAATATAATTATATATGTATAATTTCATTTATTAATATTAATAAATAAATCATTTATTTTTGTTATTAAACATCATATTTTCAGATTCTGTTGAATGTGTGTGTGTGCTCACACCATGAGGAATGTGCGAAAATTCATTTTAAAATATCACATGTGATACAGTTTGTTTCTATCTCTTATTCTTTATATAAGTCATTATATTGTTCTCTTAAGGTTCAACATAATATCCTCTGATGATTTGTTTTTTAAGCTCTTATATGTGTGTTCTGAAACATGGTAGTGGCTATAACACAACACACCAGGTTGTAGATTCCCAAACTCTACTAGAGAAAAAGTTTTCCATAATTTCCCAGAACTTTATGATCCTTTACATTTTTGAGAATTTTTTAAAATAAAAATTGAAAGAAGAAACGTGTTGTTTTTTGTTTTTTTATAATGGCGTTATATATATATATATATATATATATATATATATATATATAAATATATATATATATATATATATATATATATATATATATATATGTCTGTGAGTATAATGTCATTATTATTTATGATCTGTCAGAAAGTTTTATTATTGTCAGTACTGAACAGTACCGGGTGGGCGGGGCTGCAGGCGCCCTCACAACTCTTAAGCACAGACAGTTAACAAACTTTGTCTAATTTTAATTTTACAGAAACACATCGAAATTAAACGTTTACTAAATTCAGATTTGTATTTATCACTTTTAATTCAAAACAAAATAGAAAAGCTTCGATGACGTCATAACTGGTTAAGTCATCGATTTAATGTTATAAGAAACTGTCTGGTTCAGGCTATGTTCATTTTTATCAGATATTTCATTGTTTAATTTATTAATCTTTCTAATTAATCTGATTTGCCAGGAAGACATTAAATATAAAGCGCTTACCTTGTGTTTACAAGCCAAATGTCAACCAGGAAGACATGTGCCCAGCTACGTCATAATGGGCGGAGCTTCAGTCTGCAGTTTGACAGTCAAATAATAAAACAAAGCAAACTAATTTTTTATTTGAGAACATAAATGATCATGTAAGTCAACTGAAACATGTTCACATTGTATTACATTGTAAATAGTTTATTATTTCATTAGCGAATAAACAGACTGATGACAGTTTGGCATCCACAGAGGTTTTATTATTTAAAGTCAGAAACATGCACAGGTTGGAGAACAGAAGATTATGGATCACACTTTAAACTTTGAACTCCACGCTTCTACACACCCTTCTAAACACACCTGTGCATCTCATGCCACTCCACCCACTGTCACCCAACATTTCACCATGAGTTTCATGTTCTCATTTCACTTGACTGGTTCCTGTACCACTTCAGCACTTAAGTGCCTTTATAAGATCATCCATAAAGTTAAAAACATATAACATCATTGAGAGCATATACAGATTTATTAAACACATATAACATCATTGAGAGCATATACAGATTTATCAAACACATATAACATCATTGAGAACATATACAGATATATTAAACATATATAACATCATTGAGAGCATATACAAATGTATTAAACATATATAACATCATTGAGAGCATATACAGATATATTAAACATATATAACATCATTGAGAGCATATACAGATTTATTAAACATATATAACATCATTGAGAACATATACAGATATATTAAACATATATAACATCATTGAGAGCATATACAAATGTATTAAACATATATAACATCATTGAGAGCATATACAGATATATTAAACATATATAACATCATTGAGAGCATATACAGATTTATTAAACATATATAACATCATTGAGAGCATATACAGATTTATTAAACATATATAACATCATTGAGAACATATACAGATTTATTAAACATATATAACATCATTGAGAACATATACAGATATATTAAACATATATAACATAATTGAGAACATATACAGATATATTAAACATATATAACATCATATATTTCACACACTGAAAGTAAGAATAAGCATTATAAACTTGAACTAACAATGAATCATATATAAACTTAGTTGAAGAAATTTCATTTAAAACTTCAATAAGCTGTAAAAACGTAATCCTGCATTTCAAAACACACTTACTGTACAAGAAGCACAGAATAAATTAAAGAAAAACACAACAGCGTTGTGACTGATCTAAACTTTCTCCTATATCGGATCAGTCGCCTTCCTGCTGTGTCACTGGGACTTCCTCATGCAATCTAGTAGGAAATAATAATCATCAATTTAATAATTTAAGGTTTCCGGCGTACCCTAAATAAAAAAAGATGAGGTTATATGTTATATGTTATATGTTATATGTTATGTTATGTTATGTTATGTTATGTTATGTTATGTTATGTTATGTTATGTTATGTTATGTTACGTGAGGTCATCGGTCAAGTTGTACAGCAAAGACAAAGCTAATAAAACAGGATGCTGTGTAATAAAAAAGCTTTGCTCACAGGCCATAGCAAGGTGAGTTCTGGTTTCGGAAGTGCTCGTAGGGATAAGCAAGGGGGAGAACTGTACAGCAGATCCAACAGAAGTAATTCCGACAGGTGATACACATCATCTTGTTACAGCCCAGCGCCTTCTGAATATCGGCGAACACAAAATTTAGTTGAGGACAGAGACTGATGATCGTTTGTGCATTAAAGCTAATGTTAAGATTTCAATTGTTTTGTCAATTAAGCTACACATTTGAAAAACAGAAATGAGGTCTTTGCAGGCCTGTGCTGACCTGTATTGGCACGCCACAGGATGGGCATCGCTTACAGTTTTCCTCCATCCATTTTTGACTTAATGTTTCTTTTGTGATAAGCTCCATTTCAGACTCCATTTTAAGACATGCCTCTTCCTTCTCAGACTCCTCCAACAACCTGCGAAGCTCAACTGGTAAAAAAAATATTATTTTTTGTTCTAAATACTGTATAACTTGTCCTCTGAGTAAGCATATTTATTAGATGTACAGTTTCTATATGTATTCCAGTATTTGATTTCTAGCAGATGGTATTATTGACTTTATATTTTATACTGTAAGGCAATCTAGTAAAGCAGGGGGATCAAATTTTAGAGTGGACACAGGTGTCAACATCTAGTGACAACTTAACAAGTATTTATGACTTCACAAAGCCAAATGGTTTTACCCTCTTTGCAGATAGAAAGGCCGTGGTAGGTTCGCTTGCAGGTGGTACAGAAAGCATATCGACAAGAGGGGCAGATGCCCATTGTGGTCTCAGGCTCCACCATGACCGGTGTGCAACAACTCATGCGAGGACAGTAAACAACATCTGCCATCAGATCCAGACTCGACTGCAGGAGGAGACGGTCATAGCGGGCGAACTCATCTTCTCCCACCAGAACCCTCACCTATTGCAGGGGTATACTAATGTCAGGACTAAAAGTGAAGCTGAAATGTTGATCTGTAAAATCCATTCCACTCGAACTATAGCACTAACTGATGAAAAGATTCTTAAGAGAAGTACCTGGGCTGGGGTGGCTATGGAAGTACACTCTGGCTCAGGACAGTCAAGGCACTGGACTTTACCATCTCTGATCTGGATCTCAAAGTATTCCTTCATGCATGCCTTGCAGTAGACATGCTGACACTCTTTAAAGAGCAAACAGTTGGAGCCAAGCTTCTCAGAGAAGCAGATTCCACAAGAGAAGACTTTTCCATCAAACACCTTCTGCTTCTGAGCTTCATCAAAATCCAGAAGCTGGTTAAGTATATCTGTTCCAGGATCAACTTCTTGAACAGCTCTTGGGTCTAATTCTTGTGCTTTACTTTTTCCTTTTGCCTGCGCATGGCCAGATTCTTCCGGAGACTGACCAGCAATGCTTTGGACGTCAAGTGGAGACTGAATGCCCAAGAATTCCAGAGTGTCTTCTTTTAGAAACTGAATCCAGGTAAAGAGAACCACAGTTCCACGGTTCTCCTCCCAAAGCTCATCCAGTCTTTTACAAAGTGTACTAATCTTTGAAATACGAGACATGATGAATACAAAACACAATTATTAAGAAAACCGGAAATGTCAGAAAGGACCCACCTTGACTCTTGTGAGCCATTTGGAGCTTAGAGTAAAGACTGGAGCAGATGATGAAGGGTAGTCAGCAGGTAGATCAAAACTCAGAACCAATGGGGGTAGGAATGATATACCATATTCTACACATATCGGACCTGTTAAATATTATACAGAAAGCTCATAAGCAATCTGGAACCTACAAGTAATAAACGTTAACAAACACTGATAAAATCTCACCTTGGGCTATGAGTTTGAAGTCAGGAGGAAGCTCAAGGCACAGATGGATCTCACCCTCTCGTCCTAATACCGCCCGGTGAAACTCTTGTTCATCATATATGCTTGCTAGAGCCAGCAGTTCATCTTCTTGTGCTTCCTGGTTGTCGCACATTTGATCGTCCGTTTATTATGCACTCAAGTGTTCTAAAGTTTGACCAGCTGATTCAAGCACTAAATTTAATGTAAACTTTTATGTTTTTTCCAGGAAACTTTCTATAAAAAATGAAGTAAAATGCAAACAACTTTATAATAACTGATCATTTTAACAGATTATTTTTATTTTTTTCATAAGTTTTTAAGTTTTTTTCATTTTTGATATACTTACTGACATAATAAAGGCCTATATGTTCAAATAACTATTTTAAACAATTAAACAACATAAAACAGTGTAAAGTACCTTGTTAACATAAAACAACTCATGTTGTAAAAATACAAGAAAGTATTATTTAGATAAAATATTAAGTCACTGCTTTGTTGTATATTTTGAGGAACTTTTTATTTTTACTTACAAAAACAAATAACCTTCTAGTAACAATTGGGTTCAGTCATGGTCTGCTGGTAGAGAGTCGGCCTTGTAAGCAAAAGGTTGGGGATATGAATCCCAGTGTCAGCAGACAATGACTGAAGTGTTCTTGAGCAAGACGCCTTACCCCTGTTTGCTCTGCAGTGATGATTGACTACTGCATAATACTGTAAGTCACTTTGGATAGGAGGGTCAGCCAAATGAATAAATGTTATTTTAATTGTACTGTGAAAGTATCTTTATGGAAATATTTAGTTTCTCACTGTAAACATGCATAGTCAATGTCTTGAATATAACAGAACCTTTACATGCCAATAATTTATGGCTTAAATAATGCCGTTTACTGCTATGAGAATAGCAGTAATTAACACTCTGTTGAAACTCTTTGTTTTTCATTTCCTCGGGTTCCCAAGAACACCAGAGGTCGTAAGTGTAAGCTCCAGTTTTGGCCTGGTGCTTATTTTAAGCTTAATAATATTGGACAGTTCTTTTTCTATATTTTCTCCTTTCACCTATTATTCTGAATCATTTATTTCCATTTGAATCTTACAGTTTACAGTAAAAATTCCCTCTGTACGTGCAGCAGTATTATTTTAATATGACAGAGGAGAAGCCCCTGAAAATAGAAAATAACTGCGTTTCCATCCACCTATAATTAAGCACTTTTTTTTGATGAATACGCCAACATGTACAACAAATGATTCTCATAACTGGTCAAACTGTCTTGAGAGTTCCCAAGGAGCAGTCCAAATATTTCCTGTGTTCTAACAAGCAAAGACATTAATAAAGATTTGGATCGACTTGCAGGTGAGTAATTCATGACAATTGTATTTTTGGTGAACAATCCCTTCATGTTCTCAGTTTAACTGAGCTGTATTTTCAGCACCTGAGAGATGTGGTCCATCATTTCACTGATGAAAATTCTTTACATATTACTAAGATTAAAAAGGTTTGTTAATTCAAACTTTGGTTCTCAAAGTGTTAAACCATTTTGTGTTGCTTTTATGCCAGGGTATACTATTTAATAATTATCACTATTACAATACTTCGTACTTTCTTTCTTACATGATAATAAAATATTGTAAATGGTCAAGAGAATGTTACTCTTTCTTTAACATTGTCTGTTCTTTTTTGATTTCCACAATGTTACAATGTCATTTAAAAACATTTGTAGAATATTCAGAGAATATTGTCCTGACTTTTAGGCGGGGATTTTGGGAACAAGTACAAAACTGCTTAAGGAAAATGTATAATGTTTTAACAGTGTCATTAGTTAGAAAGGTTTTGGACAATGTTTCTTGGAACCAAAAGAAAACTATCCATTAAAAACAGTAATGCAACATTGCTTGATAATATTCTTAGAACATGTTAAGAATAAATACAAATCTAGCAGGGAAGATGACTGTTGCGATGTAACAAGAATAATGATATTTAAAGGATGATAGAATTCAGTTTTTATAACTTTAACAAAACAAGCACCATTCAATGGCATTACAATACTACAAAGACAAAGCAAATTACTGAGGCTAATATAAATATATAAATAAAAACTGTTATATAGGCCTATGAAGACAACATAATTTTTTTAACCATCCCTTTAATAATACATTGTTGCATTTTGTTTTGTACCATAAACTGTGCTTTCCTTGAATCTAGACATACATGACTGATGCAATCAGTTGAAATTGCATTATACATTATATTGAGTTTGTCTTTTTAAGCAAAACTACGTTAAACTCACTGCTATAAGGGAAACAACAGAACCTCTGCCCTACATTAACATAGCATTGTATGGTTTCTGATCAAGTTTGTTATTGTGTTATGATCATCAATTTTAGCTTAGTAATAATAATCATCGTGTTTGTCTTCCCGAATGCTCAGACCTGTCAGGAATCTACACACAAAGATAGAAATGACAGCACGAGCACCTTACCTCTGTGTATCTTCAGGTTAGTGTGTGTCAAAGGTAAAGTTCAAATAAAGCTGGTGTCACTGATACACAATACAGTAAGAGTGCCCCGCCTACAGAACTACACACTATTGTGACACACCAGACACATTTATAAGTGTCAATCCATTTCATAGACTATATGACACTATGTGGTGTTAGTAATAACACAAATGACAAGGGCTAGTAATATTTATGAAACCACTCCATAAAAACCATAAAAGCGGAAATTAAAGCAAGAAAAAATGACCTTCAAATGTTACACCAATGTTATCTATTTCTGTTGTTTGAACAGTGGTAAACCTTCAGAAACTGTACACTTTAGGACATTTAAATCATGACACAGAAAACTAAAGTGTTAATGAAGTTCAACCAAAGAAAGTAAAGTTAAATGAAGTGCACGGTTTAAAATAATGCAAATATAAGCCCAAACATTTTTTAACCTTGGATCAGATTTTAATCATTTGGTTTATGTCTTATTTGGTCTGTGTACAGAGAAATAAAGTGCACTGGATATACTGTTTCTTTAAGATTTTATTAATCTTCATCACTCCAAGCACCGCCTTCTTCGTCTTCCATTTCCATTCCCTGAAACAATCTAGAGAAAATACATATCAGTCAATTACAGCTTTACTTTCTTCAAGATTCCTTAATTTAAATAATACATTAAAGGTGGGGTATCGGATTTCTGATAACTCTTTAGAAAAGCCAAAACAACCAAGAGAACAAGCAGGTATTAGAAAGACTGTAGAAATATAAATTACATTTAAGGGCAGAGCAATACAGGAAAAACATCAAACATTTACCATGTAAAATAGACTAAAGATAACAATAGCCAAGAATCTGCTGGCCAAAAACTTGATTACAAGGTTTGTACTGTATGAGGTCAGATTAAACTTCATCTGATTAAACTTTATATAAAGACAATACAAAATATATTTTATTCAGGATGATACATTGACACTCTGTTTGCTGAGAAACATGCCAGGTCTAAGTAAAAGATTTAGAAAATCATAATTATATTTACATTAAGGCATTTAGCAGACGCTTTTATCTAATACGACTTTCAAAGAATCGAGGAGACAATGAAGTGGTAAAAAGCAGAGATAACACTTGGTGAACAAGTGCTAGAACGAGGTAACTAAGTAACACAAGGCAGAATAGACCATGTAAGGAGGGGGAAAAGATTAAATTTTTTTATATAAAAAGTGAGTATGTGAAAAATCCGTTTTACGGCAATATTAACCAAGTCTGAAAAACATGTTGTAAGGGGCAAATCGTTCCACCATCGAGGAACCAATGCAAAGAACAATAATAGTTTGTTTTATATATTTCAAGTTATTGCAGCATCTGCTTTACCATGTCTGCTGTCTGCTGTATGTGTTGTTATTGATTTATGTTAGTTTTTTAATCAAATACAACCTCATAACAATTAATGAAATGTGGAAAAAACAAGAAAATAAAACATTTGTAATCATTGTGTATTCAGATGCTGCTAACACTTGAAATATAAAACAAACTATTGTTGTTCACCCAAAATACAAAGTCAAGGCTTTGTAAATGACCATATTTTGACTCTTTAGATGTTTTTAATTATCATTATCCCCAACCTTATCAGTGTAGGGTCATTTGAATGATGTGATTTATGTGCTCTGTATTCTAAACCAAACATGGATAAATGAGACCCAGTGAAACTGTCAGATTGTTAAGAACACATGAAATGTTCTGCTATGGCTATATTCACATTTAACCTTCTCTTTGAAGCTGCCAGCCTGTTGGCACTTTTTCATGTTTTTCTGCAACTTGAAGCCCCTTTTTAAAAATTTTTTTTTTTCAAATGGACATGCCCATCTTCCACTTCCAACAGATAACATATGACAAAAGTGTAGGGAGACTTTCTGTTTTCATAACAACAAGAAAAGCATGAAAGAAATGTGATTGGTTGAACAGGATTGATTGAAGCATAGTTTTGTTAAATTTGAAGTTTAATTTTCACTTTCAACAACTTCTGACATATATCAAATGTGAGGGGCAGAAGTATCAAAAAACAGGCAAGACACTCTTGGTGTAGGGGCATGTTTGTTTTGATTTTTCCTAAATCTCTCTGTGTTCATCAGAACAAAGAAAACTCATACGGATTGTATTAAACTCAAAGATGGGTAAATGATGATCATTTCTTCTTGGGTAATCTATCCCTTTAAAATTTGGCAGGGCTAAAGTGAAGATATTTGGGGGTTAGCCTACAAACACCCAAATATGCGACTGAATGCACATTTTACATCCAAAAAACGTATAACCAATCGGCAGTTAGGGGCGGGAAGAGAGAAAGTATGCGTTAGAAAGACCAGGCCGCTTTGAAATCATATAGGGCAAGGGTAATAAAAACATTTGGGGCATTAAGAGAAAATATTCTGGGATTCAGCCACTTTAGCTCACCCTTGGTTATTACATAGACGCTTAAAAAAACTCTGTTGACCTGCCTATGAAGCCTGTCTGAATTTGTTTCTCTGAGATGTCTTCGAGCACAAACGCTGTTAACTTTTTCTTGCAAAATGTAAACATACAAAAACGTAAACAGACTCGGTCTCTATCTTCAAAAAACACCTAAAAACTCATCTTTTCCGGCTACACCTAACTCACTAGGAGTACATTCTTTTCTATCCTACTCACTCTATCAAAAAAAATATAAAAAATAAATAAAAATAAACCTTTTGTAACTTCTCTCTCTGTGTAACTTGGTAACATTGTTGTAGCACTTGTTCACCTATTATTGTATCGGCTATTGACCGCTTCATTGTCTCCTCGACTATTGTAAGTCGCTTTGGATAAAAGCGTCTGCTAAATGCCTAAATGTAAATGTAAATGTAAACAACCAATTATGAATGTGTATGCAGTCACTAACTGGTTAAAGCAGGGTGTGTTGGGGTTGTTGAAGTGACTGTAGGGGTTCACTTTAGTGAGAGTTCCCAGACAAATCCAGCAGAAACGTCCTTGACAAGACGAACACGTCATCTTGTTACAGCCGTGTATCTTCTACAAAAAAAAAAAAATTTGACTGTAAAGAACATAAGAAACGCTTGCATATCTCTTTAAAACATTACTTTATGTTTAACAAAGTAGTAAACATATGCACATCAACTTACATTTACATTTAGTCAATTAGCTGAATTACATAAGAAGCTTTTAATACAAGAGGTAATAAAGCAAACATAAGTGAAATAATGCCATTCTTGGTTATAAAAACACAACATACGAACCAAGTGCCAAGTATATATATTTATTAGTGGTGGGCTGTTATGGGTGTTAACGTGCTGCGTTAACGTGAGACTCTTTTCGGGCGATAAAAAAATATCGCCGTTTATCTATTCTCAAAGTTGGGTTGGGAGCTGCGTCTATACTACGCAAACTATGATGACTTTCACCTATGATCTTTTAGCGCGGATGTATACGTAGCCGAATTGCAAAGGTAGGGGCGAGAGCGAGTGTTCTAACGTGTGTGTATACCTACTTTGAATAGAGTGTCAGGCAAGAGTGATTTACATGTTAAGTCAATGCAGAAACGCGAATACATGCGAGTAGATTTTCAAAAAACGCGAATCGTGCGAGTTGAAAAAATTGAACTGGAGGAATTCCGCCCACGTTAATCAATCAGCAGCTTTATCTAAAACAAACATGGAGGAGAAAGTCATCAGGGCTTTATGTGGAAACACAGAGCTTAATAAATCCACGCTATACTTTTATTATACTTTAACATAGACAGGAATAAAAGGGATATTTACTGGAAAAAATTTAGTAAAGAAAAAAAAAATCTTTACTCACTTGGGGCTTTATACACATATTGAGACTATAAATAAAGCCGTCACATAATCATTTACTCTCTGCTTCTCCTGTCATTTTAAAACTCTATGCCTTCTTGAGAAGAACACAAAAAAGAAACCTGACACTATTTCACTTGCGTTAGGGTTTTGTGTCCATAGAATAGAAGTTAAGTTAAAATTAACAAGATGCGCCACAATCATTACATTGAATAAAGAGAAATGAAACACTCGATATGGCCGATCTAGCAATGGAAGTGCCAGACTGATAAATAATTGGGGCAGAGCTGGTGTGAGGGGGTGCTTACCAGCCTGTGCGCATAGGGACCTCAAGAAATGCACAATTTGAGCTTTGAGCTTAGTAAACCAAAGGTTTGGTGCATATCATGTCAGGTTTTATTATTGATATGAAATATGTATTTTATTGTACTTTTAGTCATTTTGAAAATGTCTGCCTCCCCATTCAAGTAGATAGGGCTCTTGAATTGCTGTGACATGAATAACAGCTCAGAAGCATTGAAAACTTTGAAGGAAATGAATGATTGCCAATGAGGTTCGGATTCCAGCATTCTTCAGTTTTTAAAGGATATTATGTAACCAATGTCATTTTCGTGTGAACAATCACTTTTCCTGACTACACATATGTTTGAGGAAATATCTAATTTGTTATATTGTGTGAGTACAAACGCTTTAAAGGATATTTAGTGAAGAATGAATACTGTTCCATAAGTTACTGTCCCCTCTGTAATCCTAGATGTATAATAAATATTTTACATCCTGGAGAATGGTTGCTTCCTTTTATGATGGATGGACCCCATTTAATGCCATTACAAAGCTAAGTAATAACAGTCCAAATGTTCAGTTAAAGAACGCATTACTTATAATGTGCAAAACAATGTGATTCTTCCCCTTTAATTGAAAATAAACTGTTGAAAAAATAACACAATGGTTCTTCTTACATTTGGCAAAATATACCTCTTGACAAATATTTTACGGACTGATGAATCAAAAGTTTATTATTCTCATGCCTGCACCTGAATGTCAACTAATTTTTGTTTATGTTTTAAACGTTTATTCATTTCTGTAATTGTAATTTAGACCAAAGTGTGAATATTCAATGGAAAAGATGCTTACCTGTACATGTGTACCACAGCATGGGCATTGCTTACAGTTACCCTTCAACCAATCTGTGCTAAAAGACTCCTCCACTGCTCTCTGAATAATACGTTTTCCAAATCGTTTTTCTAGAAACTTCTTTCCATCTTCACTTGCAGAAAGGTATTCATCTCGCAAACCACGTAGCTCTTCTGTTAAAGAAATATAGATGAATTCAAATATAAACGTAAAACAAAACCAGTGTATGTGCAAGTACGCATAAAACAATACATCATGAGCTACATAATTAAATACATTTTAATAAAAGGTAGGTCAACTTCAAACAAACTAACAGCAGTAATTCAGGTATAAGTCATGCCACTATGATCTCACCAGCGGTGGCCAAGCAGTGAGAAAGGCCATGATAGCTTCGCTTGCAGAGGGTACAGAAAGCATATCGACAAGAGGGGCAGATGCCCATTGTGGTCTCAGGCTCCAGCATTACCGGTGTGCAACAACTCATGCGAGGACAGTAAACAACATCTGCCATCAGATCCAGACTCGACTGCAGGAGGAGACGGTCATAGCGGGCAAACTCATCTTCTCCCACCAGAACCTTCACCTATAAAAGCCATATAAGTCTGTCAGGACTTAAACAGGAGCAGAAGTGTTAAGAGTCGTTTATGACTTAAAATACAATAATTTTATCAAAAAAGTTGCACCTGTGTCGGTGTGGCTATGGAAGTACACTCTGGCTCAGGACAGTCAAGGCACTGGACTTTACCATCTCTGATCTGGATCTCAAAGTATTCCTTCATGCATGCCTTGCAGTAGACATGCTGACACTCTTTAAAGAGCAAACAGTTGGAGCCAAGCTTCTCAGAGAAGCAGATTCCACAAGAGAAGACTTTTCCATCAAACACCTTCTGCTTCTGAGCTTCATCAAAATCCAGAAGCTGGTTAAGTATATCTGTTCCAGGATCAACTTCTTGAACAGCTCTTGGGTCTAATTCTTGTGCTTTACTTTTTCCTTTTGCCTGCGCATGGCCAGATTCTTCCGGAGACTGACCAGCAATGCTTTGGACGTCAAGTGGAGACTGAATGCCCAAGAATTCCAGAGTGTCTTCTTTTAGAAACTGAATCCAGGTAAAGAGAACCACAGTTCCATGGTTCTCCTCCCAAAGCTCATCCAGTCTTTTACAAAGTGCACTAATCTTTGAAATATGAGACATGATGAATACAAAACACAATTATTAAGAAAACCGGAAATGTCAGAAAGGACCCACCTTGACTCTTGTGAGCCATTTGGAGCTTAGAGTAAAGACTGGAGCAGATGATGAAGGGTAGTCTGCAGGAAGATCAAAACTCAAAACCAATGGGGGTAGGAATGATATACCATGCTCTGTGGTATTCTCCCCTGTAAATACACAAAAATAAGCACAGACAAACACGGAAACTAGATTCTGATCTCCGCTGCAGTGCTCTTACCCTTCACTATGAGTTTGAAGTCAGGAGGAAGCTCAAGGCACAGATGGATCTCACCCTCTCGTCCTGATACCGCCCGGTGAAACTCTTCTTCATCATATATGCTTGCTAGAGCTAGCAGTTCATCTTCTTGTGCTTCCTGGTTGTCTGACATCTGAACATTCCTGTGATCAACATGTACTCACATTTCACCAAATAAATCAAACATGAAATTATATATGATATAAAATAGGACTTTGGTGAACATGACAGGAACCAAACCAAGGCTGCTGAGAAGATGCCACTTTTACAGTAGAATCTTTAAAGTAACTATCTTACATTAACAGACCAACCTTAAGACAAAGTGTTGGTAACCTGTCTCTAGTCCCTGCTGATCAGAACCAATCCTGGTACAGATAACACTAACTAGATTCTCTCCATGGTCTTAATATTGGTCATTATAATGAGACTTTCCTCAACTGATGTTAGCTAGCATGCTAGCTCCTGTCAAGCTAAATGTGTAACTTTACAAGTTTTAAAGGACACGTCACATTCAACAATGTACTGACGGACTGTTTTATGGTTTATGCGAATAGTTTTGATGAAAATATGAAATGGGACCCGTGTACATATTGGTTAATAAAACACTAACCTTAATCTGTGGCAGAGAAAACTCTACTGCAGTCTGCACACTGTAGCAGCATAATAGGCCGGAAAGGGGAGGAGCTCCAGTTTGATAGTCAAGCAAGGAGGTCATCCCTAACCAATCACGATTTCCAAACATGTTTAACTTATGAATTACGTCACTCTATAGGATAGGAGCTCACAGGTGAAATGAACATTATTTTATTTTTTGAGTATTTTAATGAACAAAATCAAAGTTTTGGGACTTTTGAATTGTTATTTCTTTGCTGCTAGTTTAAGGACCACGTTTTTATTAATAAAAACTATATAAGGGTGGTTATGTATTTCCTAAGTAATGATTTAAAATAAAGTCTTTTTGTTTATTATATTCAAAAGAGTTCTTTATTGTGACTAGAACATGAGAGAATTGGAAAATGTAATTTGTATAAAAAAACATTCACAATAAATTAAACAGAGGATAAAATACACATTTGAAGAAATAAAGTTATGAACAAAAACTAAAGTTCTCCGTTTAGTTTCTATTTGTTTAAACCTAAATGTTTACGCATAAGTCTCTTTAATCCACTTTTAAAATCCATTTATTCTTGTTTTATACAGGTGATATTAAACGTGTCACAAGGTTTGAGATGACAGAACCCAATTGCAGACAACTCATAAACAAAAAGTTTATTTCCACAAAAATACATAAAATCCCTCAAGGGGGTAAACAAGATTAAAAGAAACTTGACAAAAACCACAGACAGGTAGGTGATGGTCCAGCACAGGACAGAAAACACAAGGGCTTTAAATAGGGCAAACACAACAAGGGATAACGACACGGGGCAGGTGTGGGGAATGAAACAATGGCGGGAAGATAGACAGGATAACAAGGGGGCGGGATCAAGAGACGAGACGAGAGAGCACATGGCATGTTAAAACTAAACAATGCCATGTGACACTCACACAGAACACAGATCTGCCATGATTCTGCCAAAATCAGGAAAACCATGACCAAGATAGGCAGAATCATGACAAAACGCTAGATGAAGGTAAAGCTCTATAAGTAGAAGACTTTTAATGTATAGGCCTATGACATTTAACTAATTACATGTAAATATTTCCTACAGTATCCAATTATTTAATAATATTAAATGCATAAGCAGTTGGTCAAGTTTACATATAAATACATATATATATATATATATATATAATATATATATATATATATATATATATATATATATATATATAATATATATATATATATATATATATATATATATATATATATATATATATATATATATATATATATATATATATATATATATATATATATATATTAATCTTTATGTTATAATTAATAACAAGTTAATAAGTTAAATCATAGTTAAAAATAAGGTTTTCTGCTCTGGTACACCATTTGTCCTTGTTTATACGCTGCATGTATTTTTCAGGCTTCAATGACTCCCCTGCAATATATAATGCTAGATCTTTAAGGTGTGTCGATGCTCTGAGCAAAGAGCAATATGTTAATATCTATGTGTGAAGAAGCTGGTAGGCTCTTTGAATACACACGTCATAAAAAGGTGTTAGATGAACCCCTGGGCTGTAAGAGACATCCATAATTTCCGTTAGAATTATATTGGGAAACAGAAGTCCATAGAATGCAATTAGAAATCCAATACAGAAAGAGCTTTTTATCCAAATATGCTTGCCAATCTGTTGTGGTGAAAGAAGCTTCCAGTGCAAACAGGCAAAAAGAACAATAAGATAAGGCTAAAAAATACATGTATGTTAATATAGTGAACAAGAATGTAGGACATGTATGGACTGTATTGAATGTATGGACAGTTGTGCTGCATAATAAAGTGAAGTAAAATAGAAGGAGATGCAGAGATGTAAATAAACGGAAGGTTAATTCGCACATATCTTTATTTCACAGTCTGGGGATATTTAATTGTTTATTGGGTGGATTGTCTAGGCTAAGAAACTGATCTGGGGCCTCATTTATAAAAGTGTGCGTAGGATCCTTACTAAAACTCTACGTACGCACAAAAGCCAAAAAGAGCGTACGCAAAAAAATATTCAGATTTATAAAAGCATGCGTACGCACACCTGCACGCAATTTTCACTTTATAAATCACAACCTAGCGGATAATCTGCGCACGCAAAAAAATCTCTTGTACCGCCCTCTATCCGCCCACATTTAACCATATATAGACAATGCAAATGAGCTCAGTGGCCGTGCATATTAAAAAGACGGAACTATCAAGGCAGAACTAGAGTTTCTTGTGAGTGAGGTGGATGAAAGAAAGGTTATTTTATTTGGTGGAATTACTAATAAAAATAATATTCAGAGTGTGGACACATCACTGCTGCGGTAAACATGACGATCCAGATATAAAAGAGAAGTGTTCCGATCTTAAGATGGGAATAAAGAAACGGTTTGTCTCTCACTGACAGAATGTGTGGGCGACTGGTGAGGGCAAAGGTGCCCCCGATTCTCTGCCAACCCAGTGTGTGTGGCATTGTGTCTGAGAGAGAGAGACACCTGTGTGTGTGGCATTGTGTCTGAGAGAGAGAGACACCTGTGTGTGTGGCATTGTGTCTGAGAGAGAGAGACACCAGTGTGTGTGGCATTGTGTCTGAGAGAGAGAGACACATGTGCTGATACAGGGGAACCTGGTAAATAACTTTATTGCTGGCGTGCTCAATTAAATAAAATAAATCACACAATTGGTTTAGTTCTTATTCTTGCAGCGCAGAGTCTGCGGGGTCTCTGGAGTTTCCTGAGGTCCCCAGCACAGGCGCGGGAGTCCCGTGCCATACACACGGCTGGAAGTGGACGGGTGCAGACTGAGGCTGTTCTGCGGACCCCATTAATGCAATTACTCTCATCGCAGATGAGTTTAAGCAAATAAGGGTTGTGCAGGGTGGCATTGCATCTTCATTAAAGGATCTTGTTTAAAAATGAACCTTTGCACTGTTGTTCTTCACAAACGGCGCATTACTCCCTGACGGAGTCTTGCTCCCTGATGATGTCCTTCTAGTTCGGGAGGGGGGGTCAGGTTCTTCATGCTGGTGTTGTGGGTCCCTCCGAATATTTTTAATAAATAAAATATTTAATAAATTACAACTTATCACATTAATCACATAATGAGTGATAGGCATACATCCATTTAAGAATGGAAGTGAAAGAAAGTACATTTACGTACTTTCAACACATAGTTGCTTTTATGTCTTTAAACTAAACATGCATGTATGTATCTTTAGGACCTATAATGGCGATTTAATGTTATTTGTATTTTTTGTTGTAACCAGGACCTATGAGCAACTGGTAAATATTGTAAATATTGAAATATGTCAAAGGAAATTAATTCAAAGGGTTAATTCCCTTCATCCACAGTCAGTTCCTCAACTTCCCATCAGTGTCGCCAAACTGCTTTGTCTTCATAATGTGCGTACGCATGGGTCAGAGTTTGCGTGAAGGTGCGCATATTTTCACGTCAAGTTTTTCTTTATAAATCTCAACTTTTGCGCAGGAACTGGCGTACGCATGTTTTCAGCTCCGTTTTGTGCGTACGCAAGCTTTATAAATGAGGCCCCTGGTGCCTAGATATCCTTGTACACACTGTGTGCAAAATTATTAGGCAAGATGAATTTTTAAGGATTATTTTTTTGACTCAACAACAGCAGTGCTCTTGGTCAATAACAATTTTAACAAGTAGTAAAAGTGAAGTTTTGGCTTTCTTTAGAGAATATCCACATGTATACCGTTATTGGGAAAGTATTAGTGTGCAGAATTATTATGCAACTTAATGAAAATAAAGATTTCCCATCTCACTTTTTTATTTTCACCTTTTAAACTCAAAATTTACATTAAAAAGATTTGGGAAATTAAAATCCTCAGTGAGTTTCTTGATCTGTTCAGAACCAACTTTTTGTGTAGCCGCAACCACTGCCTCCCAGACACTGTTCAGAGAGGTATTCTGTTCACCTTCACTTTAAAATTCCTGCTTAAGAGGGGTTTTAAAGTTCTCAATAAGGTTTAAGTCAGATGAAGAAGGTGGCCATACCATTGATTTTCAGCTTTAAGGCCTTTACTGGAGTAGTGGAGTACTTTGATGCATGTGATGGAGCATTGTCTTGCATAAAAATGAAAATCTTCTTGAAAGAAGCAAACTTTTTCCTGCACCGTTTGGTTCGAGAGTTGATTTTGAGTCCATTTACAATCCGTAAAAGTCCAATCTTTAATAAATCTTTAATAAAACCTGACGATACCAGTACCCCATCTCCATCTTGATGGCTTCTGAGTCAAAGTGGAGCTCTGTGTCCACATCCATCGGGTAAGTCTAGAGTAACTCTCATCTCATTGTCCACAAAACTTTTTAAATATCTGTCTTCGGATATTTCTTTGCCTATACTTTAACTTTTAACTAATGGATCTAACTTTTTGCTTGTAGTGCCGTCCCTGAACTTCAGAAGAACCAACTGGAGGCATAGTTTCTCCAGCTGAGCAGCCGCCCAGAAGAAACATGCATAATTTTTTCCCCAATGTTTACAGGGAGCTCATAAAATGTGGGCTTCTCCCCAGTCGGCGCGCACTCACATCTTGGGGTTAGCGATTTTTACCGCTGATGATGGAGCAGAAGCCTGCCATGCAGGCATTCGCTCACACCTGTGCCCATCAGCCTTGTCGCTTAAATGTAAGGCAGCATTGCTGTCGAAGAAGTGCCCGATGATGGTTCACCTAGCCAAGAAGGCATATGTGGCATTGGCAGAGGCGGGGGAGGCGGCGGCACAACACATTACGGTAGTTCTTCGGGTGTTTGAAGCCTAGCTTCTGCAATCACTGGACAGTGGGGAGATGGGTCTGATAGATTCAAAGACCTTTGCATGTTCCCAGGCCATCAGACACAGACTGGGTTTCCTGTGTGCGCTTTACCACCACCTGTTTACCTTCTATCATCTTCAATCAAGCCCAGAGGCCTTCTTAACAGCGACTATCTCGCAGCAAGTGGAGAGAGGCACCCAGGAAGTGCTTTGATCACAGGAAGGACCGCCACTTCAGTGAAAAACTGGTTTCGGAGCTGAAGCCCCTGTCCTGACGGGAATGCTGAGAGGAGGAGAGTGGCCAGCAGGGAACCCCTCACCAAGTTCTGGAGGCTTTCACTCATCCCATTAGTGCAGGCAACAGAGAGGGCAATTCTATTGTAAATGTCTGTGCTATAAAAACAATAAAAATGCAAAGGCTATTCCCTCCTTTTCCTCCTCCTATAAATCCACGGCGCTCTCATACTGCAAAATCCACACAGAGCATTGACCCGTACAACCAATGCTAAACGTGCAAGAGGGGTTGTGCTCTCTCTACACTGCCGTGCTGAGGCTTGGCGGTGCATCCCTAATATTCCGGTGTGAGTACTATGTATCATAGAGAATGGGGTTAAGACATTAACCGGAGACGTTTTCTCTGTTTTCTACTTTCAGAGGACTTTATGTGTTTGGGAATAATAAAAGTCACCTTTGTTTTTGTTCTTAAAAACTCTGACCATTTGATAATACCTAGAATATCAAAATCAACGGGTGGCAGATCCTTTTCCTACTTGGCACAAACTATGGAATAATACCTTAAAGTGTTAGGAAGGCATATACATGGTTAAAATCTAGATTAAAGACCCATTTCTTTAACCTGGCTTACACATAAACAGCATCTAACATTCAAATCCATTTAAGGATTTTTAGGCTGCATTTATTATATAAAAGCTGGGAACACTTCCAATGCATATGAGTCTGTTTCTGTCTTATTCCGAGCTCATGGTATCCACCAGGCCCAGTCTGTATCCAGATCAGAGGGACATTCAGTCACACGGATCAGATGAGAACTGGCCCCCCAAACTGTGACTGGTTTATCCCAAGGTTTTTCTCCATCCTGTCATTGGTGGAGCTTTGGTTCCTTGCCAGTGTCACCTCTGGCTTGTTTAGTTGGGGTCACTTCATTAAGAGCGATATCGTTAACTTGAAAATGAATGCTCAGATACTATTTAAACTGATCAGGGATGACATCATCGAAAACAATGATGAACTGCCTCAAACTATCATCTGGCATTATGGACACACTGTTTTACTAATCGATGTTGTTCAGCTGCTTTGATACTATGTATTTAGTTTAAAGCGCTACATACATAAATAACAAGGACTTCACCTTTTGTTTCCAAACCAAAACCAGTGAAACATTTATTTTAAAACGTTAAGTGCATTCATACTTTCAAGCTGTATTGTGTTAAACAATGTTTTAAATTAATTATATTATATTAATATGTTTGCTGACCTTAAATAATATTGTCTAATATTACACTAATATAGCTAGACTCGATTGACACATAAAGGCTGGTTAATTTATTTGTTCATGTGAAAACCATATGTTTAACATTCACATACTAAAGTCATGAAGTTTGAGACCTTGAAAACTTCATAAACGTTTATATATCTTATGTATACATTTTATGTCAGGTGTATTTTGGTATAGCCAAAAAAAGCTCTTTAGATCTGATGGTCAAAATTCCTCAAATTTCCTTTATTTTTAACAGCTTAGTTAACTGACACCATAATTGAATTGACAGCAGATTAGTGTATATATACACAACCTGTGTCAATAAAGCTCATAAAGACTTGTGAGGGACTCCAGCTCCAAATTTTCAGATAGAATTATAAAAACATTGCAAATATTTCTTGCATTTATGTACCAGATTTAAGGGTTTATTGTTAACGACTTGAGCAGACACAGAATTAGTCTCTACCATGAATGCTGGTTGCAGAGTAAAAAAAAAAAACCAGGACTATATTGACAACGCACAGGCTATAGTCACAAAATGATGCAACTTCACAATGAAATACTGCTTAACTTAAACTGCAGTTTATGCCACTGCGTGTAGAACAGCTGTAAGCATGCCTCGGTTTCATTGTTTAAACCATTTTGAATTTCCAGATTTGACAAAATACAATAGGTTAATTGAGAAATAAAAAATCTTTAAATCCAATAATATTTCAACATAGTATATATAACATGACATCCATTTAAAAGTTTGTAGCTCAAGTCCATTGAGTCCTTATGCTTCTTTCCGGGAACACGGAAGATGTCTGAAAGGCATCTGGTACCTGTATCCAAGCTGAGGAAAAGAGGGGGAAATGTAGAAAAACTCCTATTTGACATATACATAAAACAAAGCAGAAAACATGCCACCAACAGCAAGAAAATACATTGCTGGGGTGGGCAAGCCAGCATCGGGTTGAGATGCTTTATTTGTTTAGATGCTTCCAAGTTTGTTTGTGTTATTATAAGAAGCGGAGAGAGGCTGGAGCCTGGGGGTGTAAGAGGAGAAGGCCAAAGAGACTTAGTCAATGTCCATTTCAGGAAGTTTGGCCTCTGTGTTTTCTGGAGCACCCTGGCTTTTCTCTACACCCTCTGAGCCCTCTTGTCCATTAACAGGACCATTCTGTTCAGCTGTCTTCTCCTCTTTCGGAGGCTCAACTTTGGGCTTAGGCTTGGTTACAATATGATTGCAAGAACCATACAGTTCCTGTTAAGGTAAGAACAAAATGAGGTTTACATATGAAGTCACAACATTACCAAAAGAACACATGCATTGTAAAGAATAAAAGGACTAGTGTTGCTATAAACAGAAAGGCAGAATTGTTATAGCGAATACATTTAAGCAGAAAGTCCAGTGAGGCAGTGGATTAAATGGCAATTTAAAACTGCCAAGCGTTGTTATAGCATTGTGTTAATGATCTTATAGAACAATTATTTTATATGTGTAGCAAGCTTGAAATAAAGCTAATATTATGATATTTAGGCTATGTGATGCAGTCAGCAGTTAAAAATTGGGGTGTTTTATAATGGGGTGTTTTACAAATTTACCACACCACGTCTCAAATTAAGAGACAATCTATGTAGTTTATTAAATCAACTTCCATTAAATTTCTAACTGTTAAGGTCTACTCGTTCCCCAAAACTTTTGTAGGCCAGGAAAATGGCATCTCAAAATTCCATTACTTTTCCAGGTTTTGCATGATCGTAAGAATCTTAGTTTTAATGTCTTTCATACCATAGTTTTGGCCCGGATCTCTTGGGATTTAACCACAGGGTCCTGGCTAAGAGAGTGTTTGCTCTGCTGGTTCATTTTGTTGTTCATCCAGGACATGGCTTCGTTCACTTGTTTCTCTACTTTCATGACATCCAACTCATCGAAGTGATCATACAGCTCATCCTGAGACGGAGATCATGAAAATTATTCAGGCAAATTGTTTAAAAGTGATAAAAAACAGTTTACTTCCATGCAGAGTTAAAAGGTTACCTTGGCCTTATAAGCTTCAACAATCTTTTTGTATTGCTGGATTTGTCTTCCAAGCTCATCAAAAGCTTTTGGTCGCTCTTCAGCCTCAATGTATCTGCTCTGAATTGGCTCTCCTAGTTTCTGTAAGCATTTAAAATTTTGTTATTATTCTGTCATATATGCGTCATTGATTAAGTAGTGAATCTGCATTTACTTTAAGTTCTGCCATTTTGTCAATGTACACTTGCTTCTGTTGGTCCTCTCCTTCTTCATATAACCAGTTTTCAGTGTCCTCCAGTTTTAAGGAGAAAGAATCTCTGTCCTGAATCAGAAAACGTTAAAGGTATTAACACATCGCTCTAGAGCGCAACTTCAGCCCATTCTGCCAAAGAACATACTTACAGCTTCGCTAACAAATTTCTCCAGCACTCCATGCAGCTTGTCTCTCATTTCATATACATATTCCTCCACACAGTTCTTGGCATCATTCCTTTCCTTCTCCAGCTTGTCCTGCATTATCATCTTACCCTGCAGAATTGATTAACAAAACTACACATCAGTATCAGTACAAATCTACCTGTCTGAAAAAAGACAAACAACTAGTGTTTCACACATTGGTGAGTAATAGTTTGCTTTGAAATAGCTGATAATACTGATGTTTATTATGGCAAATATCAATACCAGTAGATTTAAACCATCTATGAAAATCTATTTCTGTTCAAACGTGTGTTTGGTACCTCATTCTCCACAAACATATTGAGCATGTCACCGCCCAGTTGCCAGTGCAGGCTGTTCTCAATGGGCAGGTCCACTGTCTTTGTCTTGACTTTGGGTTTCTTAGCTTGTGGAGGCTGATCGTTTTTCTTCTCCTGTTTGTTTTCTTCTGTCGAGGTCTAAAATGAATATAAAAGTGAATTAGTCTAAACTAAAATTTATCTTGTAATGCCAAATTCTGATCTGTGCATTCGGGATTGTGGTAGTAACATGCAGATTAAAATTTGTTGCTCACGCTTTATATTAGGTGTCTTTATATTGTTTTTAAAAAGTGTAGTTTTGTAGAATATACATGTAATATGTAGTTTTTACACACCGTCTCTTACATTAGAGTTTACAAAAATTACATAAGCTATTTTTTTAAGTGTTAAGAGCACCTAATATAAAGACATGGATTATGTGCCATTATGTTAAATTGTCTTGTACAGAGTTGGTGTGTATGTGGGTAAATTCACACCTCCATCTCTTCAGAGTCTGATTTCTTGTCAGCATTTTCTTTCTGATCATCACTCTGACTCTTCTGTACATCTTGATCCACTAGCATCTTGTTCTTTGAAGAATAAAAATGAACACAGTTCATATTTGCTATGTTTAATATGATTTGATCATTGTTATAACTTATTGACTTATCAATTGGCTTTAAAGCCAAGCAAAGTGGATCAAACCATAGTGAGAAATGCATTAAAACATCAACACATATGTTAAGGTAGTATAGACTAATGTCTAGGTCTTATTCAGTCCAAAACAACAACAATACACCACAATTCACTGGTAATACTTTAACCTATGTTAAGCGGATTCTTAGTTAAGACTTATTTATTTTTGATGCAACTGGCATGGCATTTAATTACAGACTAAATGAAACCAAAGGCCAAATATAGTAATTGGTTCATACCAAAGGCAAACAAACCTTAACTCATCCTACAACCAGTATCAAGATAGTATATTTATTTGTAGTTAGGTAATTTTTTTGCAATTTGCAAATAGAGGGAATTCTTGCACAAGCTCCTTGCTGAAATCAGTGTTAAACACTCCTGTGTGCTAGTTCAGACATGTCAAACATAATCCAGGCTATACACAAGTATCAGTAACAGTATTTCACACGTCTTTACCTCCTCCTCCTTGGTTAGATTGTCCATTTCCATAGGTTCCTCTCCTTCAGCCAGTTTGATGACCTCCACAAGAGAAGCACTGGACACACTGAAGACCCCGTGCACATTTACACGGACCTTTACCTTCACCTTTGCACTCTCATCTGATGGCTGAGGCACCACCTTCTGAATGTTAAACTGGCCTGTAGGGGAAGAATCATAGTCATCATGACCTCTGCATTGCTAACACAAAATACTCTAATCATCCCAGCATCAGGCAAACATAAGCACAACATACCAATTGTTGAATCTGGATACGGCAAGGCTTTTGGATTGCTGTAGTAGGCTTCCAAAGAGAAGGGTTCCTTCCGGTAGAAAGTCAAGACTTTAGAGAAAGGAGCCGCATGGTTTTTTGGGAAGACTTCACAATCACTGCAGTGGAAGAAAGGATTTGGCCATTAAAACAATGTTAAACTGTAAAACAGATATATGAAAAGTCAGAGTCATAAATGCCTAACAAACCTGACACCTTCATCAGCCGCTGAAGTCCATCTGAGAGAGATGGGGTATGGGACAACATCCGTAATGGAGAACTCACGCACTTTAAAGGCGGGTGACAGAATTGCACACTGGGGAATAACAGTGTTAGTTTAGTACAATTACTTGGAAATGTGAAACATCATAGCTCTTTTAAAAAGACATAGTGAGCGGACACCTAGGCAAAATAAGTGTGTTTCCAAAACAACATTTTGTGTTCCATAACTAAAATAAATAAAAAAAAGTCAACTTTAATGAGTTAATGAGTTTTTTCAGCTAATAACGTTGACATCTGACGTGATGTGACTTTACCTTTAAAAGTCTCGCTCGCTACATATCAGATTCAGTAAATAAGCCAAATTAAAGGAGTAAGAAGCACACACGGGGAGTGATTAGGCTGATAGAATGATTACAGCACTGACCTGCAATGCACATCCTCTGGCCACTGCCTCATCTGCATTGAGAGTTGTGCTGAGCTCCTTCCCAAAGAATTTCCCAATTCTCTCCTTAATGGCTGGAATCCTGGATGCACCCCCTAGAATCTCCACTGCATATATGTCATCCTTCTTCAGCTCTAAAGAAAATATAATGTAATACAATGGTATGGTGCTACAACTCAAAATATTATAGAATGAGAGAATTCTATTGCATCTACTTGGACAACAATGAATAAATATGAATTTCTTTAAATTAAAAAAGCATGGTTTATATAAACAGCCTATTGATGGAAAAGATGAAGATGTCTAAAGTACTTTTTCTCCATTTTTGTCAAATGCAGTAAAACAGAAGATACAAAAAGTGAGATGTGTTTATACTTACTGGTCTGTTCCATGATGCTGTGCAGAGGTTCCTCCACCTTGGCCAGCAGCCCTGCGCAGAGCTCCTCAAACTTGGCTCTAGAAACAAGAGTCATGGGGATATTTTTAGCTGTTGGTATTTTTACAAAGCAAAACTTGCTTAGATCTTTATGAATGTGCACAGGATGAACACAAAACAAGTTCAGTGCCTAATTTATTAGATTGATACACAGTGCCTGATTTAGCTGTTGGCATACTTGTTAGTGCTGTTGCTTGTGGTTACCAACCTGTTGAGTTTGCTGGTGACATCAATGTCATTCATGAAGCATTCAATGTTGAGCGGCAAGTCAGAGGAGTTAGCACTCATGAGTTTTTTCAGTTTCTCGCACTCCTGGTAGAGGCGCACCAGAGCGCGGGGCTTTGAGCGCACATCCAGCTTGTACTTTTGAGCAAACTCTTCACAAAAGTAATTGACCAACACATCATCGAAGTCTTTCCCACCCAGCTCTGGGTCAAATGAAGAACCAAGAACCTGCACAAACCAGCCATTAAAGGTGTTGGTGATGAATGGGACAAAATGAGGCAACGACAAGGTAAAGAAAAAATATCCTTACTTTTAATTTCCCTTTGTTGAAGGCACACACAGACACTTGGTAACTAGCATGGCCAACATCCACAAACACTACAGTCCTGGGCTTCTCTTCAGGAGCAGGCAGGTCCTGCTTGTAAATCCCATACGCCAGTGCAACTATAATGAAAGAGCGCAATACGTTAGAGTAGAAATCCACAAATAATCATTATAAAAAAATTGCAGTCTCGATTCGACCCCCAGAACGGTCCAGCATATTTATGATTCAGGTTTATTTATTTTTTTTAGGAAGAGAAAAGACTGCAGGTCTCGAGATAACACACATTCATGTAAAGCTGCGCGAGAGTGGGCAATGCATAGATACGTCTGACAAACACCTCGACATGTTTTTATTACCTAAAAGAGGATCCTATTCAGTCTTTTTTCGGACTCAGAACAGATTATTACTATACTAAGCGAACCATAGACTGAAAGTAATCTTTGGCCATTCAGAACCAACAGGTAACTATTCCAATCAATCAATCAATCAATCAATCTTTTATTTGTCACAGACACTACATGCCGTGAAATGGCACCCCTCGGACCATAAACACATATCACATTCAAGGGAAGACAGATCCGAGAGGTAGTACAGAGAAAAAGGAACAACATGATACACAAGGAAAGTTGGCTCAAAAAAAGAACCCCTCTCAGACTGTCCTACAGTAGGGCAGTGTGAGACCCGGGAGACAAAAAAGCCCTTGCACTAAGCACATAAACTGGACATGACATTGCAATGGGGAGGGGGACAGGGAATTGAGGTGTCCAATGTGGGCAACAGCCATCTGCCCCTGCAGCTATGGAGTACAGCGCTGGATCCAGACCCGCCTGCCCACACCAGAGGAGATAAGCATGCGAAGGCGTGGGATGGGGGTGGGTACAGGAAATCAGAGAGTCTCATTATCTTGTTCTCGTGGGGGTTGCATATCTTCAGCACAGGCCTTGGCCAAGGCTGTCTGAAAGGGTTGTCGCCGAAAACAAATTCTTCTTCAAAATCTAAAATTTGGGACGATATCTGCTAGTTTTCGCAGTTATCTAATGTCCATCACTGGTCGCCATTTCAGCCAAATTCCACTGCAAAGTTTCTAGTCTCTCCAAGATGTTTTCCATTTTGCGGTCGATGTTATCCATTCTCCGGTCCATAGCCACCCCGTTGTTATCCATTTGTGGTCTATGGCCACTATAGCCGCTCCGTTGTTTTCCAGTTTTTGGTCTATGACCACCGTGATGTTTTCCAATTTCCCATCCATTGCCGCAGCATGAGTACTAGCAGCTTTGCCCATCTCAGTCTCAATCCATCCGGTCAACTTGCTGGGGCTTTGATCATTGACCGCTTTTATCACTCGTCGGTTCCACAGGGTCCCACCTAATCCAATCAGTAGAATCCCTGCTACCACAGCTCCTAATATGTAGATATCTTCAACATCCTTCAGGGACAATGTCGCCAGGCACATGATGCCCCACTTCTCCCTCCTGTCCATCATGTATCCAGCTGCAAATGTTCCTTCAGGACAACTGGGTTCCCCCGAACCCCGGCTTCTCGTCGAGAAGAGGGTGTCAATTGCGCTCAGAGACCAGCTAATCAAATCCATTATTCCTTTTCTGTTTCGAGAGCAGGGCAAAGAGAGTCTCAGGACAGAGTAACAAGACAAAGCAAGCAGTTAGGAGAGATAAGGGAGAGGAGAGGGAAAAGATGCGACCGCCTTCACCAAGAGCCAAACGAAATCCCTTTAAACGTCATCATTGTCGATAACAGTTTACTCTAAATAACATAATGATCGAGTTAGAGGTCATACATGTCCACAGCTTAAAACAAAATGGCTATCCACTTTTTACATTAACCGTTACTTGTGGACACACTCAAGTTTTACTTTTAGAAATATCGTCCTTGTTTTACTCTTTTCATTTAAAATAATAAATCACACTGCAAAATCTGAAGACCTTTGAATCATTTTTGGCAAATATATATGTCTGTTCCATATAAGAAGTATGTCAGTAAAGACCATGTTTGGTTGTTTAATTAAAAGTTAATAATGAATAAATGTTACTCTAATAAAACATTCCAACTCAAATGATACAAAAGACATCATCCATGTTAGACACGGGTCTCAATTTCAGGATCACTAAAGTTTGTAACATGTTTTAGACATTATTGACAATTGACATCTCTTGTCATCAAATACTACAGTATGATAAAACAAAACAAAACCACTCAATCGCAAAGTACCAGGAAGAAGTTAACAAATGTTGACAAATGTTTAAGCAACCATATCATAATTTTGTTATTTATTAAAATTTTACTTTCATATTTCATTTTTTTATTACATTACTTTAAATTAAATGGGAGCCTGGAATATTATGTTGTCTTCTTTATTGCCATCTTTGATAACCTAACGTTCAGAGGTTGTAAATCTTTAGTTTTTGAAAATCGTGGGAGAATCGCAATGTTTATTTTAAGCAAAAAATTTTGATTTTCATTTTACACAGAACAGTGCAACTTTACGTTAGAGTTGACCAAATAATGATTATTTTATCCTATCTGTTATTCCTATCATTGAAGTACTCGTGAAACTACATTTAAGTTTGTCTCAAAGCTAATCTTAAAGGTTTTAATCTCAACTCTCTCCTTTTATCCTTTATATGTTATCTTCCTCTCACCATTTCAAACCAGAAAATGACTAAATAAAAAATGTACAATAACTGGAAAGTTAATAATTAAAATAGTGAAATCTGATGGGTTTTGTTTTTTTATTTATTTTTTACAAATGTGTGTTCTATACGCAAGTTAGGGAGACAATTTGGAATCCTCAGTCAACCAAACCTGCATGTCTTGGGGAGGAAACTGGAGCACACTCACCTGCCGTTGTGTCATTCATGAGTCTCAGGCAGTTAAGGCCAGCAATCTGTGCAGCATCTATGACTGATCTTCTCTCGGCATCAGTAAAGAAACTGGGAACCTGCAAAATTACACAAGAAAACCAAAACTATTTGAACATCTCTCATTAATTTAAAAACATTACATCCATGCTGCACTATAAAAAAATAAAGTGAATGATGTAAACTGAAACAAGTAACTCAAGACTTCTTACAGAAATGACACAGTCTGCCACAGGTTTTTTGAGAGCAGACTCTGCGGTTTCCTTAAGTTTGGTCAGCAGCATAGCAGTGACCTGCTCTATACTGAACACCCTCTCCTCCTCCATATACATGACCTGTTGGAAAAAAAACACAACACAGTCTCACATTGTGCCGTACATACATCATACTTCATATAATTTGTTGTGAGGGTCTACCTTGATTCCAGTGGTCCCCGAGGGCGTCTGTGAAAGATCATAGACCAGACTGGACTTCGTCGTCTGGACGTACGGGTCACTGAACGCCCTGCCATGGAATCGCTTAAATCCCTGCACAGTGTTCTTGCAGTTTGTGACAATCTGGTTGTAAAAGTAGATTATTGTTGTGTATTAACTTTCAATATCAATATGTGCCATTATGTGGTCAAGAAAGGTGGATATATAAAAAGCTAACCTGGCTCTTAGCAGCTGCTCCAATTGAACGATTACGAGGCCCAAAAGATACAAATGACCTGAAACATTTGATAAACGGTAAGTTTTATGTAAGTAACAATAAGTTATACACTGAATTTGACTCTTTATCCTAGGGTTGTGGGTTCCAGTCTCGGGCTGGCAATACCATTACGTAGGTGCCCTTGAGCATGGCACCAGACCCCAAACTGCTCACGGGCACCGCGGCATAAATGTCTGCCCACTGCCCTGGGTGTGTGTTCACTGTTTGTGTGTGTTCACTGTTTGTGTGTGTGTACTTTGGATGGGTTAAATGAGCATGGATTGTGAGTATTGGTCCCCATACTTGACTGTGTGTCAAATCACCTCTGTTGTTTCAATGCCAGTCAAATACCTGCCCTTTAATTTTATCTGATGCCGTTTTAATAATACACTGGAAATACATGTTTAATTATTTAACATTAAATTTTTAATAAAGCACAATACTCCCTAGCATCCCTTAAGTATTTGTGTGACATCACAGTATGGCCTTATCAGTGAGCAAACTATAGATGTGTCAAATATAAAGCGGGTCCACACAACAGATATCTTTATAGTGCACTACACTTGTTAACTTTAGTGTGCTGACTGATGAATTATTACAACACGTTTCCAGTGAACGTTCCCGGCGCGTGTCTGCATGCTAGAATGTTCCTGCGCGCCGCCGGTATGACGTCAAAGCCGCCAGAAGCCCCACGCGCTGTAGCATCCGGCTAGCCATCCACAGCACGCTCTCATATCACAATTAATATTGTTAATATTTAACACTTTTTCGTAACGATTTATTCTACAGAATTAAAATATTATTGACATGTTTGTATTACTGTGACAGAACAGCTTTAGTTTGACAATCCTGTCAATGAATCACTCAAAATAATAGAATCTAATAGAAAAGTGTGACTTACGGTGTACATCGGTCGCTGTATTCATTAGCAACGGTTTCTATGCCCCCAGCCCGAGCAACAGCAACATAACAGCTCTGAAAGCCCACATCAAAGCCCACCACTGACATCTTCACTACAAACTAGGGTTCTAAACACTCGGCGATGGGAACTAATAGCGCTCGTGTCCAGAACGGTGTTCAGGTTATGAGTGTAAAGGACGCGGACGGACATTTAATTCCTCAAACTCGATTTAACACTTCTTCATGGCTCTCAGCTGCCTCGCGCACACACCGGCTCACTGCACTATGAATCGGGTGACAAGTTCACGTTCAGTCCGGCGCTTTATCGCGAGAGTTCACCAATTCTAGATGGCTCTCGAGCATTCTGTGTTTGACGCAAGCATGACGAGAAAATCTGACCAATCAGAGACAGACGCACAAAAACGCATGAATTATATATTTATTAATTAAACACCGCTTTTAACAGATATTTACTAACCAATGTAACATAGCAAATCTGATATATTTAGTCTATAAAAATAATAAATTAAAAACATGGTCACATTTTTTTTAATGACGTGAGCTGTTTGTTGAGTAAAGCGGGTTCCTTAAATCATTCAATCCTTACGCCAAACCTATAGCAAAATAAGCTTTTATTCGAATATATGATTAGAGGTCGAGATGATCGAGCATCTCTATAGTGCAGTAGATGGCAGTAGTGCTCATAAGAAGTGAAGGACGAAGAGACAAAAAGAAGACCGATCCAAAATGGCGACGCCCATGCATAGATTGATCGCTCGTAGGCAAGCGTAAGTGTTTAATAACATATGATGCGATTATGGCGATAGTGTGTGGCTAATATTGATTACGTGTTTATAACATTGCCCGTGTTAGTGATCTGCTTCAGTGTTTAATAGTCGTCTGCATGCTCAGGTCAATCTCACGTGTTGTTCGTCTTATGTGACTTGATGTTTTATTTCTCGTGGATGATACAGAGAGGCAAACAAACAACATGTCCGCTGCCAGAAGTGTCTGGAGTATGGCCACTGGTCTTATGAATGCACAGGGAAGCGGAAGTATCTGTATCGACCCTCCAGAACATCGGAGTTAAAAAAGAAACTGAAAGAGAATGAAACCAAGGCCACAGATGATCGTGGGTGAGGTCATCCACAACCTTTACATACAGAAGAATGGGCTTAGATAAATATTATATTTTATTTACATCATCTGTTTTGTCAATTGTAGTGTTTGAATGTGTTACAATTGTAATAAACTTCTTTATTTTAACTGAAGATTAAGCATACTTGATACTTGCTGATTTTGCTGTTATTAATCGGATGAATGTAGTTCTTTTAAATCTGTCTATTATAAATTCACGTTTTTCTTAAGACCTGGACTATTGCCCCCAAGTGACAAAAAGGCAAAGAAGAAAAGGTGAGTATTTGTTCTTTCTCATTTCTTGGTTTTGATCTTATGGAAATGTTTTGATCCGGTTCAAAAATAAGGCTTCCAATGAATGTGGTCACAACATTACAAATGTATACATATAACATTTTCAAACTATATTTCTATCGGTAATATGTAAAGAACTGTTAACTATATTTCTATATGTGAGTTTGTTGACTTAAGTGTGGTACTTACACTGAATTAGTTTTTCCACGTGTGACGTGAGGAGAAGAGATCTCACTTTTGTGGTGCTTTCATTCAGGTCCTCCTCCAGTTCGGACAGTTCTGACAGTAGCAGCAGTGACTCGTCAAGCTCTTCCCTTGACTCTTTATCAGACAGCAGTGATTCGTCCAGCTCCTCATCTGAAGACAGCAGCAGCGACAGTGACAACACTTCCAGCTCATCTTCATCTTCCTCAAGTTCTGACTCTGATTCAGATTCTTCAAGCAGTTCTGATCAAGGCCCACCCAAAAAAAGAAAGAAGAAGAAATGAAACACTTCATCCCATTTGACCGGAATCCATAGATTGAACTTCAAGTTACATACACAACGTTTGGTCTATAACGTCTTTATTCATGCATAAGAGATGGACTGCGTAGCATATTTCATTCACCTGCAGAAAAGTGGAAAAATAAAAGCAAATGTTTTCTTTGTAGAGATGTAAATGTACACACATCCCCAGGAATGTTCCTGTGTTTTAATTTGATCCTATTTCTTTTTATTTCGGTCTACACACACTTGAGAGTATGTAGCCAGTCACACTTTCTATATTCTGTTCTATTCTCTATTGTGACCATGAAGTCTCAGTCCTGTTTCTGCCGAGAGACCTTTCTGAAGAGTCCTTATACAAATATAAACATCTGTTCTACATTTAATGCTTCGGTGCTTTTAAAGTCGAGATACATTTTCAGAAAAAAGGACACCGCTGAATTTTATCATACTGAAGTTGATCTATTTGCATTTTTCTGTGCTTTTTTTAAGAATAAATCCTAATATGTTGTGATGCGCAAAGTTGGGCGATGTGTTTTACGAACTGTTGTTTACTGAAATAAACATTTTTGAGATAGAAATGTGTGTGACACATACGTCTGATCATCTCATAAATAACAAGAGCCAATCAAACGGAAACACTATTTATATAACGTAATAAACATTTATTAGGATTGTTTATGACATACAAACAGACTTGTCTGCACTCAGTCATACATATTTGTGTATTGTGTTATCAGATGTTTAAACAAACACAAATCAAATCTTTTATTATTTGTAAGTAAATCTAACAATATAGTAAGATTAAAAACCAAAAGTGACTTTAAATGTTTATTTATCCAATCTTGTTCAACACTATAAAGCAGCACTTAAATCGGTTTCATGTGCGTTTGGCATTGTTAGAAACGGCTTCATAGTGTGCGGTAGGGCGCAGTGAACACTGTGTAGGGACCATGCGCATTTGAGTCGCGGCCCTCTCTCTCTCTCTCTCTCTCTCTCTCTCTCGCTCGCTCACTCGCTCTCGCGTCACGTGATCCGGTTAGTTTACGAAGCCGAAATCCGCCACCCAGGTCCGCGATGAACGAGTAAAAGCATCGAGTCGTGTCGGGAAACCTGTCAGACGGAACCATGAGTGCTGGGAGACCCTCGGCGGTATGGCTCACTTAGTCGCGCGGACTCTCTCTGCGGTATCCATTGGTTCGTGTGCGCCGCTGACACATTTATTGGGACGCTCCGGCAGATCCGGGTGGAAGCGGACACAGACAAAGGGAAACGCTTCCGCAGCCAGAATGCTGTGGGCCTAAAGGAAGCCCAGAGGTAAGCGAGGCCGACACATTGCGATGGGCAGAAATCACGGACACACCGCTGATCTGTGTTCGAGTCTGACACAATGTTAGATCGGATCCTCTGTGGTGCAAGTGTATGGAACATAAGAGCTGATGATCATGATCATGTCCACAGGCCATCAGGAAAACTAAACCATCCATATGGAACTATTGTTATTATTATTATTATTATTATTATTATTATTATTCTAATCGATGTTACATTCGCGTTTAACAGAGACAGTTTGACACTTTCTTTAAGAGCTCCTATAGTCAGCACATGTGTTCTAAGTCTACATCTATAGGATCGGCTTGATTGATTGCTTGACTCTGAGTTCTGCTGACGTCATCACGGAGCAGAACATGTAAAGCGTGACCTTCTGACTCCAGATCGTGACAAACTGTTAGAATGTTGAAAGTTTTCTGCTGGCGTCTTCCATCTTGACAACATGTAAACACAGATAAAATGGCAGGAGATCAGCTCTTAAAGAAAACATCCATCTAAGTTCATCCAGCTGTGAAGTTCTCCCACACAGGGCAGCTGAAGGTTCTGAAGCCATCTGTGTGAAGGGGATCCATGCAGAAAACTGTCAGACTGAGATGATCTGGTGCATGTTTGTTTGTTTAGGATCACATCTGTGTACAGAGGATGTTTACTCATCTTTCTGCTAAAGCTTTGAAGTTAGGGATGGATTTGCATATCAGTTGAAGAGGCCTAGTGTTTGGAAGCCATTTTAAAGTCTAAAGTTTTTTCAGCATGCATTTAAATGTATAGGTCACACCAGACAGTGCAAACTTGGCTGTCCCAGAATGCAACGCACTAGTTTGCTGGATGGCACTCGCCGGACACTAGAACCCAAAAGTTGGAGGCCTGTGTGGGGTTTACCTGCTGTGATCAACAGATTTCACTTTTACATGTCTTGGTAAAGGCACGTAGCACAATCATTGTCAGATCTTGTGCTGTTGTGAATAAACGCACATTCTTAAATGTTCCATTGTAAAGATAGTCCTGATATCAGTGTCTGATCACAATGATCGCAGAGCTTATAGGGCAGCTCATGCTTAACTCCACGCTGCTGGCACAGATATGGCGGCACAGGCTTAAATGTTGAGCTAGGGCAGACCTTGTGCCGGTTATGTAACACACACACACACACACACACACACACTCTGTCTAGAGCACGGTACATGGAAGACAAAAGCACAGTTCATGTTGTTCTAGTGATAGTCATAAGCACATTACACATGGTGTACTGTTAAAGACACTTTTTGTGTCTTTAAATGTAAAGGTCTTGACTGTCCGCAACGTTTCCTGTTTTAGTCGTGGTCTGTGGCTTCAGTTAACGGTTTCCCTATCTGTGTTTCTGATTCGAGAGAACGTGACTGACGCTTTGCAATGTCTTTTGTGATATGCAACAGGCATGTCAAATTTTTGCAAAAAGGAATCTAGTACTACACAATGTTGTTTTGTCTTTCAGAGCCTACTAATGTTGTCAGAATAGGTACACACTATAGGTCACTAACGTATTCCAGTAAACAATTTAGTTTAATACATACACATAGTGTGGAGTTTGTCCAAGGGCTGACGTATTTTTGTTAATGGTAGGTTTTTGGAAACGCATACAATTGTTGAATTTATAAGATGGTGTTTTAGATTGTTAAAGATTACACATCTTGGGACTGCAGTTGTGTATTTTGGGATTATGCTGAAAGTGATGATGTTAAATTAAATTGTTTGTTTGTTTGTTTTTGTGATGCTGTTAAACACCCTGAGCACACAATCCTTAGAGATAATTCTCTTGCATTTAGTCAAGCATGTTCCTGCAAAACCAAGCTTGAATATCCAATCGATCAGCTTAGTTTAAAAGATAACTAAACGTTAAGCGGGGCGGTCTCAAGCAAGCACTGTGATCAGTGGGGACAATATGTCATTAAGGATCACTTAACCGACTCGGCACAATGTTAAAAAAATGATATTGTGTCGCGACAGATCCCTCTATATTCAGTTTCATTTTAGGCCTTAAAGTACCAAGTATTGAAATTATGTCTTCGGATTTGTCTTCGCTTCTTACAAGTTAGAGTCAAGTTTGTGTGTGATCACATGGTTGAAATTAAGATCTTCTATATTTAATAGCTAAGTTGTATGTAGTTTGGTCCGCTTGACAATAACAAATATTATAATTTCAAATATTTGACACAATTGCACTTGACTTTGGAAAAGAAGTCCTTAAATAGAAAATTACCAATAAATCAATCAACTTAGTATTTAACTCAATAACAAGTAAATGTTAAAGAGATGAAATAAGATTTTAAAAGGTGTATTATAGTTAAAACTGAATGCCGCATAATAATAGTTTTAATTTTAGTTCCATAACTGTTGCAAGCCAATATTGAAAATCAATTACAATTTATTGCACATCGCTACATATGGTTTTTATGAAATTATTTCAAATTTAAGTAGGTGAGTTTTATTGAGTGTTTATGCATTTTAACATGTGATAGAATACTCTGTTTATCGTAGAGCGAGCAAACATGTCTTCCGTCTCTGGATTTTACCTGGTTGGTGAAAATTGATTCCCATATTGCAACTAATTGCCTCATCACCCTGATGGGTACTTCTGAGTGCCCTAATCCCTCTGACACGCTTTCCCCATGGATCAAGAAAAAGTACAGCTGGCCCTTTAAGGAGATTTAGGCTGATTGTGTTGGCTTAAGCTCAAGTGGGGGAGGGCATGTGTTTACTGTGAGGCAGCAGCTGATTGGTTGGCTTCTGCTGTGAGTCAGAGACTCTGGGAGAGGAGTGGCTGAATGGTGTAAAACAACATCTCCTTAAAAGGCCAGTGATGGACCGCACCATATCTCACAGACACAGAGGGGGGTTCACCAATCTGAGCTAGTTTAAACTAGCATGTTCATGGAAACTAACATGAACAAAATCTGTGTGGACTTTAATAAACCCATTGGCATACCAACCAGGGTACAAATTTAGTTCAAAAAGATCTTAGAAATGCTGTCGAAGTCCGCATTTTTAACAGTTTCTAGTCTGTTATACTATCAATTTTTGTTTAGCACAAAGACAGACAGTTAAGCTGTTGATCACAACAATGAGGAACATATTAAGACATACTTTATTGTTTTGGAATATATTGTTTGGTCGTTTCCCCAGGGATTTTAACTTTGTGCCTCCTCCCTGTAGCTGAATGGTTCGCTCCACAGACAGACTCAAGCCACACCTCCCAAAGTCAGATTAATCTCAACTCCCAGGAAATACAGCAGCGACGATTGAAGTGTGAAAGCCGCCGATCAAGAAACGGCTTCAAAAAAAAAGTGGACGTGCCAAACAAGAAGGAGCCGTAGCTGGAAACACCATCGAGTTGTGTGGGATTTCCTCTCAATCCTCTTCCAATGGTTCATTGGTTGAGGCCATGGCCTCACAGTCAGGGTAAGCCATAGCACCAGCCATGTTTCAGTGAGTAACTCCTGTAGTAGTCACTGTCAAGTTTTAGGCCTTCTCTCTTTGTGATCCACATCCTTTTTAATGTACAGTTCTTTAACATCAATGAAATGCGTAAACTTTACATCACAGCACTCTAATAGTGTATATAGGATCAATGCCAAGGTATTCGAAGGTTCTAGACAGGCCTATGATCATCGAGTTAACCATCTAAAGCACCTAAATAACACGTATAGAGAGATGTAAACATATATTCGATGTTTCCTTAAAAAGCACTTTCCGAACATACACCGAGAAGTCAATGTATGTTTTTAATTCAGTGTTTTGTGTTTATGTAAGACATTGAAAACACACTACTACCTTACTTTCATTAGATTGAATTAAAAGAGGAAAAAGTCAACACTGCTGTGTTTTATTTACACACTCAGATCTGCTCTATATTAACATTTGTGTCATCATGGCTTATACAGCCCATAGTTTGTATGTCAGAACACACTTTTGGATCGCGGCCCCTTTTAGACCTTTAAAAAAAGCCCCCCCCCCCAAACAAAGCCCCAACCTCACCTCAGAATACCAAATCATTTTACTACACAACTTTCAGTAAACACCTGCGTCAGAGCATTTAACCACGTTGGCTTTTGAATGACCTTCCTGTGTCCGTGCGACTTCAGTGGCTTTAGGCTGTTAACAAGCGATGTAACGATTCACTTAACTCATGACGCGTTGCCAGTCACAATACTGATCTCACGATACCATTTGTCACGACTTACTGTACAAATTAAAACATTGCCTTTATTATTCATTATTGGAGAGATATAATAGATAGCTTCTGCTCTCAGCCAGCGTTATTTGGCCGGTAAGTAGCCTTTTTTCCGTACACATTGCAGTTTTTCATTTTAGTGGTGGTTTGTGGGATGCATCATATTAGTTGTGATGTTAATGTTAACAGCTTCTTCCAGTTTTTTCTCTGTTTTCCTCAATGTTATCATCCACACTTGTCGCCAAACTGAATGTTTTTCGCCACCTTTAAAGTGAGTTTGCAGTAAACACAGCGGCCCCTGCTGCTCCAAACATTTCAGCTGTTTTGATTCATCGCGTATTTCGGTGAATCGGTACATCCCTACCGTTTACTATTTTTCTTTTCTTTTTTCTGCTGATGATCACCCCCCCTTCCAAGGAACCCCACTTTAAGAACCACTTGTATAGATATTTGATGTCCACATATCTCTCAAAGCAAGCCATCCTCTTAACAAGATTAATTATAAAAAACATTTTTAAATGATCAACAAGATCAGTTTTCCTATTTGGCATGCACATACTCTTGTATTCGTGGATGGCGTGTGCCAGGTACTTGAGCGTTGGTTTTTGAGAGTCATGTCAGGTTTGAATATGCAAAAGCATAAATTAGGTGTGTATAAACAGGATGGAAGTGGAAAGAGAGTGAGTGAGTGAATCGATCATCTTCCAGTTAACTACTTTGGCAAAATATAACGGCGTGTTTTACCAAAACACAAAGCATTTAAGAAAGCCTAAAGTTTTATATACATTCATGTAAATAGATACATTTAATAGATACTTCAATCCTTACTCTATATCTAAACTTTTAATGAATGTTTTAATCTCCTGTGACTCCCATCATGCTTATGATAGTAGTACAAACAGGAAGGTATTTCTATATTATTATATAGATCTATATGTACTGAAATGAATTAATTAGTTTTTGTAGTTGCCATGTTGCATTTTACTTTGCTGTGTAACGTTTGACATTAAAGATGAAAGGCCTTTGTAAACATAGGTTCTTTGCTGACACTCAATAGATATTAGAAAGGGCTCCCACAGGTTTCAATGGCACTGCTGTTCGCACTCTCTCCATGAGTCGTGGGATGAGTTGGGGTGCGTGTGCCAGTTCATCAATACATATCAGCAATTATTTGAATTTTGAATCACTAATTGGTTTTTTGACTTAGCTCTATGTTTGTATTCCAAGTGAATACTATTACAATGTTAATTGAAGTAGTTTAGTCTTGCGTAAGTTCCTCTGTTAGCATATTTGTACAGTTTCTCAATATCACTATTTAGGACATTTCCAGGATCAGGTGTGATCCAGGTACAGGATGTTTTTGCTTAGTCAAGTGACAGCCTGAGTCCGTCCTGTGTATGCATAACACAAAGGGCAACCTAATATTTACATGCATCCTCATTTTTAAAAAATGCTGGTAAACATTAACATTAACTTGACTTTTTGTCACAGGATTTTACATGTCAAGAGTTGAAAATAAAGGTTACAGATTCATACCCTTCACTGACATAAGTGAAGGTCAAGGCACACACTGTAGTGAAGTGAAGTGACGTGACGTATTACCAAGTATGGTGTTCCATACTTGGAATTTGTGCTCTGCATTTAACCCATCCAGTAAGTGAACACACACACACTGTGAACACACACCCGGAGCAGTGGGCAGCCATGCCGCGGCGCCCGGGGAGCAGTGGGGGGGACGGTGCCTTGCTCAAGGGACTCACCTCAGTCGTGGTATTCCCGCTGGTTCGGAGTCTCGAACCAGCAACCTTCGGATCACAAGTCCAAGACTCGAACCACCAGGCCACGACTGCCCTAATGTTGTTATGTTAAGCGTTGAACTCTCACATTTAAAATGTCTGCTTATTTAATCATTGATCTTACAAGAAAAACAAATCTCAAGGTTTTGCTTGGGTTTAATTGTTTAGTGGAATAATGAAATACTAGAAGGTTTGTGTAAATGCAAAGTGTCATAACCGTATTTTTTCACTGTCACCTATTTTTTTCTGTCTTCGTCTAAACTGTTTTTTCCCACATGTTTGCTTGATGTTCCTTTTACTGTTTGCCTTTTCTTTCTTTTGTTTGCTGCTCCATTTCTTTCATTTCAACACTTTACACATCTTTGCCTAGTAAATTTTGGATCATCATCTCTCTTTGTCTTGAATGGAATAGAAACGATAAAGCAACATATCATAGGGAGATCCAACACATGAGGCGGGATAGGGTTTAAGAAATGTCGAATAAAAGTACAGAAACTGAACTTTTAGAAATGTTGTCAGGTAAGTTGATATATCTGAGGTGACTTAAGTGTCTAGATAATATACTTTCAAATGGCTATTACAATTTCCGATATTGCTTCAGGAAAACAGATTCGTAAGATGACAGACTAGGAGGTTTTAAGACGTATTGCAAGTAATGAGATTTATACAGAAACAAGTGCAGTTTCATCTGTAAGTAATAAAAATGCAATAAACATAGAACTCTTTAAGTGCACTTTCTTGTCTTTTCCTTGAATCACAGTAATTTTAAACTATGAACAGTTGTCTTTACACTAAACAGATCAGATATTTGACATGCCAAAGATTCATGGTCGACCGATTTTTCGGTTTTTGTCAATTAATCGGCACCGATAGTTTTTCTGGGGTTAAGTTTATGGGGTTGTAATGGACCCTCTAGTGGCAAAATAAAACTAACACCCATTAACACACATGTTGCTGTTTAAGCAGATCATCTGAGCTGTTTGATGAGCCAAGTAAATAAGTTGTGAATTGTTGGAAGTGTTATTGATATACCTATTGGTTAATTGATCAGTTATCTGCAGTTATTGCCTACCTTAATTATTGTTATTGGTAAAATCCTGTTGACAAAAAATGCAGGGGAGCGATAAAATCCAAGTATATCATGCTTTATGTATAGATGGTCCTGGTTAGATATTCATATCTCATTCTCAAACACACACACTGAGGAATAACTAATCATCTTATATTGTATGATACAAATGTGTTTGTTATATAGTGTTATTCTGACTGTTCTATTATTTCTTTAAAACGTAAGGTCTTTGTCTTTGTAATCACCTCTCCTAATTTTGCATAGAAAAATGCACTTTTGACACAACACTCCTTGTACATCTTACAACAAATAATGCAAATTATTGCCAAATATTCCATGCGAACTCCTGTAACTGTACTTATCATTATTTATTATTTGAGTCTGTTATTCAGTGTAGTGTACAGTGCACACACAGTGATATATAATTTGTATAATGTGCTTGATAAGACCGTGTCCTATTTTGTGAAATAATCCCGCCTTGCTTTCTAAGTAGGAATAGTGAAATTAATTTAGTATTTATTCATTGTATAAAAATCTTTTCTTTATTGTTGAGATGTGTAACTGGCACATTCCATGAATATGGAACTGTTTGATTTTAAGTGTTGTCTCAGTTAAACAGTTTTGTCCATTTATTTTAAGTGTTAGCCAATGTCTTTGTCCCTCCATCTTAAAATTGTCCTCTCTACTGACAATTTTACTTTATTATACTTGTATTACTTTATTTAAACCTAGATCTTTCAATAACGGCAAACTGGTTTACAGCTTAAGTTAGCCATTCTTTCACATTTGTATATTTTTTTAAGTTTTAATTATAAATATTTATAAACACTAGTCAACTTTCGAAATGCATCAAAACCTACTATTAGATGTTCAACATAGCCCGTTCTTATCCTAGGACAAATTTTGATAGTTTTGATACATTTTGAATGTTGACTACTGTATTTAACATTCCTTTATTCAACCGTCTTGTGGTTAATAACAAAAAAAATCATTTAATTTGTTCAAATTCAATTTGACCTTATTTATGGAAAGTGCCAATTGTATCTTGCTTTAAATGTAGATGAAGATTTTTGGAAAGCTATTTTCTCCCTCAATGCTTAGTGACTTTGTCTCTGTTGTTAGCAACATGAACCGTGAGGACCGGAATGTGCTCCGTAGGAAAGAAAGGGAAAGGAGAAATCAGGAAATCCCTCAGGGAGGAGAGGTCTTCCCAGCTAACTCCCCCCTCTTCCCTGAACCTATTAAAGTTGTAAGTTCATTTCGTTTCTTCATTTATTTGCCCTCTAGACTTTGTCTTGGGTGTTTTTTTCTTAGTTCTGTATGACATTCTGCCATCATGCTTTACTAACCTCAACTTTTGGCAAAATTCCCCTATTCTAAAGATCTGTGGCTGTACCATGCTATCAGATAGTAATTCAATGGTACTTTTTCTGCTTTAAGTACTTTACCGAACAGCATGGTACTATCTAGGGCTGTGCTCATACATATATTACTTTTTTTACCCACAATATTGCATCTGCAACCCTTGTGTTGATATAGATTATAAAAGGCTGGTCTTTAAATCCCCGCTGCCATCTCTTGAGGTAGTGGCGCATCCCTTTCTCATGGGTGTAATGGCTTTTGTAAAAGCATTTATTAATGCATATTAGGTTGGTGTGAAATGTTTAAGGAATGAAATTTCCTTGGGTCAGGAATCAACTCAGGACATGACCTGGTTGTGTTGGATAAAGGCTTTTATTGTGTAATTGAGCAAGAAAAATATTTTGCATATTATACTGCATATGCTTGTGTTTAACATGCTGTACAGGTCAGCTAAAGGGCATGTAATGTTGGTCACGTGATTCAAATAAATTCTTTTGAAACGTTTTATGGATGAGACAACAGGAAATTGCAAAAATGTAAAATTTTTAGAATCTACATGTGTTTACTAGATACTGTGCATAAAGTATATCTAGCAAATGTCTTGAATGCTTTTAAATAGATGCAGGGTTTACAAGAACTGCAAGAGAGAAGCTGATTTCATCTTCAGCGGTTTTATGAATCGGGCTGCTAAAAATCCGTGCAGTAATGTTATTTACAAAAACATTACCATTAAGTTCAAATAAGCCTGCAGTTTTATTCATATTTTCTAGCATCTACCAAGTCTTTCTCATCTTCTTCTGTTTCATTTTTTCCAACAGTCCAAGGAAGATAAACTTGCAAGTCGCATCCAGAGCATGCTTGGAAACTACGACGAGATGAAGGAAACTGTCGGTGAACCCCCAATGTCCAAACTCATTCCCAAAGCCTCCAGTAGTTCTTCTGAGGACAAATCTAGTCAATCTCTGTTCAACGACCAGCGAGGAGGCTCCCAGAGCCAGAACAGCAAATGGAATCCTGTCGGCCCGGCACCCGGAGCCTCGTCGTCCTCTTCCTCATCAGGCTCTTCCTCCTCGACATCCTCCACCTCGCAGAAACGCTCGTCTATGCAGGGCGGGCTTGGCGGCAGCCAGCGTAGTGGCAGTAGTGGTCAGCGCCACGAGCGAGACTACAGCAGCGGAAGCAAGAAGTCTAGCAAGCACAGCTCAGAGCACAAATCCCACTCCACCTCCAGTCCTGCCAAGGGCTCCATGAGCTCCAGCAGTCACTCGCGCTCACTGGCAGGGGAACACAAGGAGCGTTACCGAAAGTCTCCAAGGGACCGGGAAGCAAACTGGGATTCGCCCTCAAGGATGCATGCTTTTCCCAGTGGGCAACATTCCAGCCAGGCTTTCCCGCCATCCCTCATCAAGCCCAGCTCCATGATTCAGAAACCCACCGCCTATGTGCGGCCCATGGACGGTCAGGAGACCGCTGAACCGAAGACTTCTTCTGAGGCCTACAGCAGCCAATCACATAGCAGCTCTGTTGGAGAAATAAAGCCCAACGGCAAGGCTTCTCTCACAAAGTTGAAGATTCCTACACAGCCTGTAGATGTAAGTATTACAATTCATGCACATTTAACCTTGTGAGACTGTGCCCGAAAATACCCAAATGTTGTCCATGAGATTGATATAGGGTGAGGTGTTAAATATTTGGGGATTTAATGAAAACACAACTTCAAGTGATAGTTCACATAAAAACAAAAATTGTGTTATCTTTTACTCCTCCTCATGTCATTTTAAACCTGTATGATTTTCTTTGCGAAAGACAAAAGACGACATTTTGAATGATGGTGGTAACTGGCAGCTATTCACTTCCATTGGTTTTGTGTCCATACAATAGAAGTGAATGGGTGCCACTGCTGTTCGATTAGAAACTCTCTCTGAAATATCTTCTTATGTGTCCTATGCAATTCATACAGGTTAAAATGACAAGAGAATGAGTAAAACATTTCCCTTAGACGACTCCTTGTGCCACCCCTGGTGTAAAACTTTAAAAAGTTTGCATGACACAAAATAAGCATCTTATTTCTCATTTCAGAATATGTATGCTACCCAAAATAAAGTAAATTGCCCAAAATAGAAAGACACACTTCCAATTTAAAGTTAAGGCACTGAAATGAACTGGAAATAATGGTGAACTACCTCTTTAAGGGTTCTGCCTGCAGCAATGATGTTAGAATTTTCATTCTTGTATACTCTATTTCAGGGTTCAATGGGAGGCGATGCAAGCTGTGTGGATGAGATTTTAAAGGTGAACATTTTGTAAACTGTTCCTTTTACAAACTTGCTCATTAGAATGTAGCTGTGTCTTATAAATCTTAAAACATTTTAGTTTGACCAGATTTAGCATAGGGATATTAAAAAGCATCTTTGATGAGACCAAAGCTCATTGATGTACATCTTTCTCCATCAGGAAATGACTCAGGTCTGGCCTCCTCCGCTAACAGCCATTCACACCCCCTGCAAGACAGAACCTTCAAAGTTTCCCTTTTCCACCTCCAAGGTCCGACATCACACAGTTTCCGTAGTCACAGTAAAGTACCTGTCAAAACACAGCAATAATGATGTCATTGTCAATGTCATGAGATTTAATTGTCACAATGAGTCATATTGTAACGGCTCTTTTGTATATCTATAGACATGCTCTATTACGTTTAATACCCAGAAAGAGTCCAGTGACATTGTTTGTAGCATTTGCTTTTAATACAGTCGCCCTTATATATAGTGTGTTTTAACTTCCTGTAATTGTTCTCTCCCATTTTTGTAGGATGCCCAACAAATGTCTTTTGGGGCTCACAGTAAGTTTATAAAAAACCTTTGTGAAGTTTTTTTCAAGCATTCGCAGTGTGATTACTAAAGATGCGTTTTGTTTTCTCAGAGAAAATCTCAGGGAAGAGTGCATCAACCAGTCACTCATCTAAGCCATCTGACGGGGAGTCCAAGTGAGTTTTTTTATGGTGTTAGGAATGACCTGATGTGAAGAAGAAATAATTTCCATAAAGTTAACTTCAATTAGAAGAAAATTAGGTTGAGATTTGTCAAGAATTTCCCTTGATGTCGTGTTGTCTTTTACCTTAGCACCCTGCATGAAGACCTAAAACTCAGCAGCAGCGAAGACAGCGATGGAGAAGATCCAGCCAAAGCCGCTTCCAGAAACACCTCAGCAAGGTGACGCAACCTCTCGAACTAAAGCATCACATTTCACATTGGCTTGAAATCTACATTTGCTATTCAGATATCATGGTTCACAATGTTCTCGATGATGATCCCCATGGAGATGTAGGCAGATCACAGAACGTTCTCATATGATTGAACAGGACGTTTAGTCTCAATCTAGAGGTTTCAAGATTTGCATGTTTTACTTTGTTGAACATCCACATTATATTGCATTGAGTTAGATTGCTACCTCTGTTGTTCCATTGCAATGGGACAACCAAATCTGATGGTTATCGCAAAAGCCTCCACAGGCTTGGTTTTAGTAGGACAGGTCCTGTAAAGAGGTTTGCAAATGACTGAACGTGTGGGATTTTGAAAAGTTGGTTTCGTGTATTCATCATTTAGCAGACTTGCGTATTAAGCCTAAAAGAGTACATGGTAGGTTGACTGAATAATTTGTTTAATTGGAGATGATGTTTCACTGAATTTGTGTGTCTAAAATTTCAGTAACAACAGTAATAACAGCGAGGCTGCTGAGCGAGAAGACACCAGCAGTCACAGCGGCTCAGAGAGCAGCTCTGGCTCTGATAGCGAGAGTGAGAGCAGCTCCACAGACAGCGAGAACAACGAACCGCCTCGCACCGCCTCCCCTGAGGTGACTCACCTTTACATGCACATCACATGATTAACAATGAATTAGCAAGATAACATACATTTAAGCTTAAAAAAATGATTACGAATTTACTTGTTCCCCATTTGTTTTAATGAAAAGGATTACACAAAATGTTTCCATGAAAATAAACTAAAATTCTCATCACAAGCCCCAAAGCTATAGAAGTCAACACTCACTTTCCATATATAATATTATGTTTATTTTCTGTGTGTTTCTCTCTTTGTCATCACAGCGTGAACAGCCCACAGCTAACAAATGGCAGTTGAACAACTGGTTTAAACCAAAGAACTTCCCAGCATCTCCGGTGGAGAACAGCAGCACAACACCGACCAAGTATAAAAGAGAGGGTCGGGACACCGGCTCAAGCAGGAGCTATAGTGGCCCAGGTTCTAAAGACCCGACCCCTGCCAGCGGACGAGACCTGAGGCCAACCCAAAAGGGCTCGGAGGGCAGCCAAGGACGTCAGAAGTCCCCCGCCCAAAGAGAAGGCGGAGGTCAGGTCGGACGACGGTTGGTGGGCAAAAAGCAGCCCAAGAACTCAGAAAAGCCACCTGTGGTGGAAGAGCCGAAGGGTGGGTTGAAAGTAGAGACCGAACCGTCGCCAGAGATCCCATCGCACAGGGCCCGTGCGCCCAACAAGGGCCCTCGAAAACCCAACATCAAAAAGGAGCCCAAAACCTCGTCCCCTCGTCCTGCGCCGGAGAAACGCAAGAACAAAGCACCCAGCAAGACTCAGCAGAAGTCCCGTGAGTTTGTGGAATCAGACTCGTCATCTTCAGATTCTGAGGGCAATGAAAGCGTCCCCTCTTCTTCACAGACACCAAGAGAACAGTACGTGGAGAACCCATCTGCGCTGTTCTCACCTATGCTGTCTCCACTGAGCGACCCAGAAGAGAGGCTGCCCGCCAGACTCCTGGTGCAGATAGACCTCAACCTGCTGTCCAGAGTGCCCGGGAGACTTTACAAGGAGGTAGACGTGAAAGTGGAGCGGGACTCCCCTGCTGAGGGGAAGGACTTTCAGAAGCAGTCTGGAGAAAAAGTGGGCAGCAAGGGCAAGAGAAAACACAAGGTGGGTGTCATTATTCATTCCGTCCTAGATCTAGTGGGCATTCTTTTCCTCAAATATTAACCTTAGGTTAATATTGAGCATTTGATTATCTTCCTGCAGAATGATGACGACGGTGTCAAGCCAGACATTAAGAAATCCAAGCAGGAGGAGAAGTCTTCACATAAATCAAGCAGTAAAGAGTACGTTATTTCTGCTTGTGTCTGATACTTGCAAACATTAAAAAAGACCTGGATCTTTCCAGTTGGTTCTATATGACGGACATTCTAAACATGTAATCCTGTCCCCATAGTCTTTTAATTAGCCCCCTATGACCTCACAATATTTAAATTGTTACATTAGGAAAATATATTTCTTTTTTACCGTGATTTACCTACGTTTTCCAGACACATAAAATATAAAAGTAAAAAAACATCCTCAAATCTTGTTTATCTATTTACCTTAAGGCAAAACAATGAAATGCATTTAGTTCTGATGCTATTTTATGTTTAAATACAGTGTAGAGCAGCTTAACTGTGTTTAGAGGCATTAACCCTGTTTTTGAACTAAATCTTTTACACTAGTTCTTCAAAGCGTCCTCAAGAGAAAGAATCTGCTCCATCTCCATCCATCACTCTCCAGCGGACGCCCAAGTCGAGCCACAAGCGGACGTTGAGCCAGTCCTCCACTTCTGTACCCAGTAGTGGCAGCAGCAAAGACAGCAGTAAAAGCAGCTCCAAACGTCGCAAAGGCGAAGAGAAACCTGTGCGGAGGGATGCAAAGGTGCGTCACCCGCACCCTTTTTAAACATACACCGTTTATTTGAACGTTCTCAGAATGGGAAAGTCCCTCAGTTCTTTATGTATAGAAAGTTTACCCACTGTTCTGCTGTATGCCGGAAGAGTTTGCCGTCTACATCTCATGGTAAAGATATATACATGTCTTACTGCCCTCATGTCCAATCTAATAGTTCTATTAAGAACTGAGTGATATTCCCCATTTTCAGCTTTTGAATATACTTTAAAATAGAGGTAATTTTTTATGTTACGTGTTAATGTAAAAACACATTTCAAATCATCCAAACTTAATTTAATCAATTTTGGAAATCGAATAAAGCACATAACTGATAAAACGGCACAACTGTGACTTTATCACTGAGCTACTATTTGCATGACTTTGCTGGTTTTTAATTTTCTAGAAGGAATGCGGTGCTAAACTGTTCTGTTTTTACAAAAACAACTTTCAATAGCAAATGCAATGTAGACCATACCTTACTGCCTTAGATGTGAGCAACATCTGATTTTTCTCATTCTATTTTTCAGGAGAAAGGTTTTAAAATTGAGAATCCTGTTACAGCACCAGCCCTCACCGATGGATCAAAGTCTAGATCCAAAGTCCTGTTTGAGGACAGGTACAGAGACTTTGCATTTACTGTGAGGTCTATAAAGGGATAGTTCAACCAAAAATATGTATCTTCTGCAGAACAAAAAAACATGTTTTAGTTATATGTCAGTTGAAGGAAACCATTGGTCCCCATTCACCTGCATTGGTTTTTGGGAACCAACATTCTTTAAAGAATCTTATTTGGGGTTCTGCAGAAGAAAGTCATACAGGTCTGAAATGAGGAAATGATGACTGAACTGTTGTTCTTTAATGCGAGTTAAGGGATTTTGCTTCAGTATCACTTGATATTTCATTCCCAGTCAATGTTAAGATGTGAATATCTCTGTGACAAATTACATTTTATTGAAGGATATTGTTTTAATTTCCACAAAAGCTTTGTCCAAAGACATTTTCCGTTCTTCCAATAACAAATAAGGTTTATATAGAAAATGTTCTTCATTGCCGTGTGTGGGCAGTGTGCCGTTGTGTTTATTTTTGATGTCATAGAATGATTGTAATTATATACAAACCCACTTTTGTGTTTATGATAACAGTCTGTGCGCCCGTACATTTCAGGGTCCACTCAGCTGATCATTACCTTCAAGAGGCGAAGAAGCTGAAACACAACGCAGATGCTCTGGTAAGGGTTTGTTTAGTTTGTACCGTGCTCAACGTCACTGTCAGATAATCTGTTTGATATTTCTAGGACCTCTGACCTTTCTGCTAGTTGTCTACCACATGCTGTTTTAAAGTCATGACTAAATCACATACCCAATGTCTGAAGGGGTATATGTCTGACTTTCCTTTTTCCGTATAATACAAAAAGATATATTGACAAATGTTTGTACCTGGTATTTGCAGTTCCCAGTTTTCTTCAAAATCCCTTTTGTTCTTCAGAAGAAAATCTAGACGTTTAAAATGAGAGGGGGGAAAAGGGGGATTAAATTTTGAAACATATTTTTTTGGGGGTGGATTATAACTTTAAAATTATAAAAGTTCAAATGTATGTTTTTTGGGTCACCATTGACTTTCATAGTAGTCATTTATGCATTTGGCTGATGCTTCAAAAGCGTCACACATTGCATTATAATATACTTAAATGCATAGTTTGTGTTTCACGATATCATGGTTTCATAGTGTTCATTTCCTTTCCCTCTCCACAGATGGACAGGTTTGAGAAGGCTGTGTACTATCTTGATGCTGTGGTGTCTTTCATCGAGTGTGGAAACGCCCTGGAGAAAAGTGCCCAGGAGGCCAAGTCTCCCTTCCCAATGTATGCTGAGACTGTGGAGTTAATCAAGTAAGATCTTAAAACACCTTTTTTTTATTGTTTAAAGAAGTATGTATTCCGACTGTAGTAGAATGAAAAGAGTTGTCTAAAGTGTGTGTGTGTGTGTTTGTATTTTGTGTTTTGTAGGTACACTATGAAGCTAAAGAGCTACATGGCTCCAGACGCTACCTCTGCAGATAAAAGACTTGCAGTGCTGTGGTACGTTACCTAAACACTTCGGCATTTTACTATAAAAGTTTGTTGATAGCATGGCAATATAGCACAAAATGGAGGTGATATTTGCTATGTATGTACTGTATTGTGCATTTCTAAAATGCTTTGGGTGTGTTAAAGTAACAGTTAATTTGCTTTTTCACTTTAAAGACATTTTTAAAGTTATCGCGCATGCAAAAATTTGTAAGCAAATAAAATATAAATTTATACATAACCAACTATCCAGATCTATAAACAAATGGAAGTTAACATCTGGCCAGGAAGTTCCTTGCTAAGTAACAGTATAATAGTGTTAAATAACAATCATTTTTCAACAAATATTAAGTCTGTGCTTGCATGTAAAGTTTTCTGTGAAATTAAAATGAATTTTGATTAAATACAGATTTGAGAAACAAATAAAAGTATTATGACAAATCTGAGAATTTCAACGTTTGTGTTGTTTTCCCATAAACGCTGTAAACATTGGATACGTTTAAGCCATTTATTTACACAACAATTGTGTTTGGGGAAAACAATACTATCATCATCTCTGTGTTGCGTTATTAACATACAGATAGTTTACATACAATATTGATGCCTGCAGGGGAAACTTTAAAAAACTTAAAGGAAAACTTAAAGATAAAACAGGAAGCATGAATAATAAAATGAAGCCCAAAGTTTGAATAAGTGTGAACGTTTTTTTTATGTAAATGTTCTAAGAAATTTTATTGTTTGTTATTACAGGATAACACATTCATGTAGTTGTTTGACTGTCAGCTAATGTAATTCATATATGTATCTGTCTGTGTCTCTTGCAGTCTGAGGTGTCAGGCTTTACTTTATCTAAGGCTATTCAAACTACGGAAAGAAAGTGCACTGAAATACTCTAAGACTCTTACTGAACACTTGAAGGTACTGCTTTTTCCTCAACCATCTCATGCCAACTTATAATTGAAATGTACAGTATGAAAAACAAAGTTCTGTGTACCATGTCATGAAATGATGTCATGTTTTTCAGAATTCATTGAGTAATACCCAAGCACCATCTCCTGGAGTAGCAAAGTAAGTAGCCGGGCTGCAAATACACCAGATGTTTCATTTTCAGAAAGAATAGATGATTGACTTCATCATGTATTGTTGACTGTGGTGTCCTCTAACACTTGTGTCCTCTCTCTTCTGCAGTAAAACGGCTGGAATGCCGTCTCCGGTGTCTCCTAAGCTCTCTCCAGGCAACGCCGGCAGTTACTCTTCCAGCATCTCCAGTCAGAGCGCCAGCTCCTCCGTCACCATCCCCCAGCGCATCCACCAGATGGCAGCCAGCTACGTTCAGGTCACCTCCAACTTCCTCTACGCTACAGAGGTGTGGGACCAGGCCGAGCAGCTGGCCAAAGAGCAAAAAGGTATCGTGAACACACTTTAACAAATCATCCAAAATTAAAAATGTTGCCATAATTCCTCTTGTTATTTCAATCCTGTATGACTTGATTTCATCTTAAGAACACAAGATATTTTGAAATATTTTGGCAACTGAGCCATCATTCACTTCTATTGTATTGGTAAATGGGTCAATGGGTGCGAGTTGAGTGCATTCTTTAAAATATCCTCTGCGGTGTTCACATTCAGGTTTGAAATGACAAAAGGCTGAGCATGATGACACCTTTTTAATTTGTGGGTAATCTATCTGTTAAGGCTAGAATGTAACGATGTCTTTTCCTCATACAGATCTGAACAACACAGGCTAAACATCTATAGGCGTGTCTGACCATTCCTTCATTCTTTTTGTTTCCTCAGAGTTTTTTGCTGAACTGGATAAGGTTATGAGCCCGCTCATCTTCAACACCAGCAGTATGACTGAACTGGTCCGGTACACGCGCCAGGGCCTGCACTGGCTGCGACTTGACGCCAAGCTCATACAGTAGAGCGTTCTCCGAGCACCCCCTCCGGCCACGTGCTTATCCGTAGCCCTCTCTATGCCTAAGCGAAACACTTACACACTTGATCTGCCTCAGAACTCTCTGTGACACTGTGTTCATTTCTACACCAGCTTGCCAAAACCTATAAACACTCAGCGCCCTCTCCTCTGGGACGGACCCTATGAATTTTCACGAGATGAGAGGGGTCAGCAGAACATTAATACACTGCATTGTCGAATTCATATCGATGGCTTGTTTCGGACAGAAAAGCCATCTTTCTCACTTCTTACTTTGCCTGTGGTTAATTTTGGTCCTACTCTTCCCCTCATTTTTTATCTTCATTTCTAGCTGTAAGCAAACAAAATGATTTGGAAGTCTCTAGTTTTTTATTTAAACCAAAGTACCTCCCTTTAACCAAAGGTGCTTTAAGATTGAGGCTGTCTCCTTTTTCATCATTTTATTGTGCCTTGTATTTGGTATACAGGAAACTAAGAGATACAGTATCAAGAAATACATGCTCAAAATGATGGACATGAGTTGAGATGTTCAGCAGGGACGTGTGGCCCTGGATAGAGGGTTTAAAATGTAAAGAGAAACTCATATCATGGCATTCGCAACAACTCATATTGGATGTGCTGAAGATCGAATGTGTCTTTGTTTGCTGGTTGTTCAGTGTTGTTGCGTACAGAACCAAAAGGTTTTAAAGCACCATATCAAAGCGTTTTGTGTTTTCTTTTATTTTTTGCCCCGGCTGATCCATATCTTTTCTCTCTTCATGTTTTTACAGAAGGTAACAGGCAGTAACCCTGTTGGATTTCCTGTGAAATGTAGCACTCGCTCTGGTGTCTCCATAGATTTTCTGGCATTAAACGCAGGAGTGTTTCAAAAGAGATTTTATTTAGATGCCTGCAGTTTGCTTCATTGCATTTCACTCTGCATGGATACAGGGTTGCAATACCAGATGAGAGACGTATTCTATTGTATATGAAATTATACTATTTAAATATTTAATGTGAGTCTTGAGGTTGCCTTTATAGTGTCATAGTCACCTAAGTTCTTTTAAAGAAGTAAGTCACGTAAGGATATATTTATAATGCGCTCTGTCAATAATAGTAGTTTATATATGTACATATTACATTATGTGATTTTTAGACTCTCATGGCCCATATGCATCACTGTTGCAGAAAATCATATTGAAACCTGCAAAAACTGAAAAATGAAAGAGGATCAAGAGAAATACGCTTACGATTGATTAACAATATATGAAATGCTGGAAATATGTTGTCTCTTGCACTAGAATCTGTCCTCTCATTGGCTCCCTGTTTTGTCTGTAGGGATGAACTGTTTTTTTCGTCTATGCAGATGTTTCTTAAAGTCTTCTTGAGTTTGTCTGTGCAGTAGCTTAAAGCAAGGATGAAATGAATATCGCATCTAGAGGATCTAGATTTATGGCTAGTGCTCTTTTCATCATAGTAGCCTCTGCCTTGCAGAATGTTTTCATAACAGAAGTATCTTATGGAACAGGGAGTTGTGTTTTATGTACCAGATCATGATTCAAAGAAACAGCATATGAATAGGGTTTGTTCAGTTATTCCCATGGCCTTTATGCTTCTTGACACATGAATTTGTTGTGACGTCCTGTATGTTGTTGTTTTTTTTCATCTGTTTTTAATGTTTTTATCTTTTCTACTAGATTCATGATCGTGCTTTTAGAAGATTAGATTTATTAATTAAAATTGGTTTCATTTTCTTGATAATGTAACTTTATCCAGGGTAAGATGCTTTTCTTGTGTCCAGTTGAAGAATAACACTCGCATGTTTCTATTTAAATACTAAGCTGTACAAATGTACATAATAAGGTTCTTTTAGGGTAAATTTTTACATCGGTTTAACATTTGTATTAATTGTAAATAGAATGTGAATATATTATATGCACATTTTCATTACTGTAAATCCCCACCCCCGTTTTTTTAAGTCATTGACACTTTCAACAGAACACTGTATGTTTGTAGTGTCGGTACATTTGTTTTCATCGCAAGTTGTCAGCATTGTACTGATTTAGTTTTTGCAATGTGAACAAGATGTTTCATTCAGCTGAGGGTGTTTTGTTGACATGGGATGACTGGATGGAAAATCTTTCCCAAACAACGTAAAAAAAAAACATAGGATAGGTGTTGCCCTAAACTTTATCTGCAAGATCTCATGAGAGAGGCGTTTTATTATGCTGAGCAGGTCAAGATGTCTGTGTAGTACTCATTTTATAATGATCTCAAAACAATCATTGGCAAAGACAGTATAGTTCTGATCAATCTAGTTTTTGAAGTATTGACAGGAGATTGACAAGAGAAATCTACATATATATTCCTATCATGGATGCAATATGAGCTATGATTTAAAGGTACTCTTATGAGCCTCGATTATCCAAACTTGTAATAGCTTGTAATTTAAACACTTTTTTTGTGAAGTGAGTATTACTAATGGATTTTCTGAGTCTGTTGAATCATCTTTGTATTTTGCTGTATCGAGAATAAAATATATATAATTACAATGGCATTGTTGTATATGTTTGTGTCATGTATTGACTGAAGTCAACCAAAATGGGCCACTGTTTCCTCAATTTCTTTTTTACATAATGTCTCCTATATATATTAGTCCCAGCTCCCTCCAAAGATTTTCAATTGGATTTAGTTCTGGAGACTGGCTAGTCCACTCAGGAACCTTGATATGCTTCTTACGGACCCACTCCTTGGTTTTCTTGTGTGCTTTGGGTCATTGTCATGTTGGAAGACCCAGCTTCCACCCATCATTAATGCGCTGAGTGACTGGATCATCCAAACTTTAGATGGCCTTGACTTGGGCTGAAGACAAAAAGGGCTATCTTTATGGAATGAATGTATGCATTATACATGTTTCTCTTTTTGAATGGAACTAGAGAAAAAAATCATGCATACTTGCAAGAAAAAGTATGTGAACCCTTTGAGATTTCATATATTTCTGCATGAAGCGGTATTCATTTTTCCCTTGAGGACAGCAATCTGTCTAGGCCCTGAGGCAGCAAAGCAAGCCCAAACCATAATGCCCCCTCCACCTTGTTTCACGGTTGGGATGAGGATTTTTTTGGTAACAAAAATTTTAGCATGTGCCAGAGATATAAGTCTTTGACACTCGAGGATTCTTCTTGACCTCATTGAGGGTTCTGCGCTGTGCTCCGGTAGATGGGCAATTCCGTGAAAATGGCAACCTTGCCATGAAATTTTTAGTATACTTGTAGCATAGATGTCAACATTTTTGGTTCAAAAGGCCATGTAAGATCTCTTTTTAATATTTTATAGCAGTATTTTTAATTTTAGTGCTTGATAATTCAATGTTCAACATGGGGCTATTTCCATGATTTTCGCATCCATAACGCTACATACACATATAGCAGTTATTTTTCATGTTATGTAAAGACCTAACACTTGGACATTTGTTGGATATTGCTTCTGGTTAGTACATTTTAATTCCCATAAATCTATAAAGTTCATCGTCTCCCAAAATGGTGTCCTTTTTTGTCACATCGATAAAGCAGGTTCATTTAGCGTTTTAAAAAGAAAACTTGAGCATAAACTGATATTTTTCTGATGTTTAAACACCATCAACAAGTGGTTTGTCTAATATTAACAGTTGGCCAGATTACTAGTCACGTTTCTATGATCATTTTAATGTCATATTCTACTTTTCTAGGGAGAGAAGCAACAGTGCTGAACTTTCTCCATATGTAGACAGTCTGTCTTACTGTGGACAATTAACAATGAACATTTTTCTTAATATTTTTCCCAATCGAGTGCTTCGAACACATGGTATGACATCACATTGATAGGGGTCCAGGTTGGCTGACTCCTGGCTCCAGTCCGCTCTAGTGACGTGGATTAGGATCAGAACACATTCTCTCTGTCTATATATATATATATATATTAAAAATTGAATGAAATTAAAATTGTGTTGAAGGCTCTATACAACAACATACACATGTATATTAATAATCTTGTTCCAATGACGTTATTTAATGTTACGTTATTCTGCTAGAAAATAACATTTTTAGCCATGAGACATTTATATGGGCTTCTTATAATCGTCTTATCAACATCACAAGTCTCATGGCATTTAAATCCCAGATAGTTTTACTGCAAGCAGATTGCAAAACACCAGCTGTCCCAAATCCCAATAGGTTCTCCATTTCCTTCAACACGTGGGACTTGGATTGACATTGATTCCCATTCATCCCAACACATTTGAGCGTAAACGGAATCATTGATGGAATATGAACTTTAAACATTAGCGTAGGAAGTACATGACCCTGAAATTCCCATGACTTCAGATGGGAAAGTGTTTGGCTTACACACACAACACAGCAAATCCAGTTTGTCTTCATTCCTACTCATGTGTACACGTGGCCTTTATGAAATGTTCATTTAAAATAGTGTTTTATTTTTCATTTGTACTGTGAGCCTCGGTGAGCTATTTAGAAATATAAAATCCTTCAAGGTTATTTTTTGTAATTAAAATCTTTTTAATGATTTTCTCGAGTTCAACACGGCCCCGCCCTACCGTCTCTGATTGGCCAGGTGAGTTTACGTCATCCTCCCGTGTCGTCGGTATGAGGTGGCGGTGGCGGTGCTGTTCCTCAGATGTGACGACACACACACACATACAGATGAGGTTTTAAACTCTTATTTTCTGCTGCTAGTGAATAAAACTCTCTTAAAGCCGGCGGGATAAATCCTGACGGAAGCGTTCAGGTAAGCGGCTGTCGCATGACTTTCATGAAAGTGTTGCCATGGCTCTGTAATGTGATAGTTTCGGTCAGTGCAACAGGTGGAGATGATGATGAGCACGAGGACATTTATCCTCTATACATTACACAGAGAGATGTTCATATATGTTGTTACTCTTCTGTTGATTAATTATAGTCTTAAACTGAGTAGTTTTAATAAGTGTCTTTCACAACTGGGTTTACTCACACTGTTTTGGGACTTTGTCCCTCCAGAGAAACATGGCTTCATTCACAACAACACATTAACATATACACACACTTTTGTGTAGAATATTTACATTTACTCATTCTATGTAGTAATAACATTGCTTTATGCATTAGCTACCATAACACAACAATAAAGAATAAGAAAAAGACAAGTAATGTTTGAACAATATCTCTCAATGTTTGCTTGTATTGATAACAACAAGTGTTTTTTATTGTAAGTTCATGTTTACTAATATAGAATGTGAACCTTATTTGAAACCAGTTTAGGTAATATTCCATCTATTTTTAAATTATATTAGTATAGTTTTAGTATTAGTATATAGTATAAGGCTTTAAACAATGTATGGGATTCACCATGTGTTCCTATCATAGATCCACTGAGGTTGAATAATTGAACACATTTATACCCGTAAGATGAATTGAAATAGTGACAGTATTGCTCTGCATTGTTCAGAGGAAACTAGACACTGGGGTTTGTCCAGATGCTGAAACCCTATCGGTCTCAACACAGTCCCCATCTATCTGCATGTGTCAGCAGCGAGAAACTCTCAAATTCACAGAATGCACACAACATTGGATCGTAATTACTGGTCATTATCCACCAAATGGATACATTAAGTGTGTTTGTTAAACAGGTGACAGGTGCTGTATGATGCATGACATCACTCAGAGCAGCCTTCAGACTGAAGATGATCCTGGTGACACGAATGACTGCTTGGGTGTTATTTTCATCGTTATTTTCGCACATCCACAATGCAAACCTGTTTCTCCGGGCTCACTTGGACAAAACCTGTTTGCTTCTCACAAGTAACTAGCTACTTGTTGTGAACTGATGCCGTATTGTTGTGAGTTTGAAAAGATAATGACGAATGCCTTTTTTTGTTCACGCCGTTTTGAACGCTAGCGCGTTAGTGCGGATGGAATCTGGCATGGTTTTGTCAGTTGTGTTACAAATGCGATTCCGGGTGGGGCAGATGTTGGCCAAGCGTGAGGGTAAACCAATCCAGAGGAAGGTCACATGAGCTCTTCATGTAATGAATATCTGAAATCTGAAATGTGCTTGAGAATAAAACTTCAATGGATTAGCCACCCTCCTGCGTATAATGAAAGTAAAGTCCACATTTACTTGAATCCTGGTCAGTATGTTCAGTAAAAAGATAACCATGCCCAGGTTTACATTTCTTGTCAAACGATTAATAGTGTCAAGATGTCTTGTAGATCTAGAGATCTGGGCAACAATGCGGTGTAAAATCAATTACTAAATATCTTAGAAAGAGCTTTTTTCATGCATTCTAAATCATAAACATCTTCCGTACATCCTTTTTAAGATTGACATCTGACAGCAGAGAATGCAGAGAATACAGAGATCAAATACATGTCTGCCTACTCTCCCCCGAGAGATGTGAGGTCAACACATGATATACATAACAACAAATATACATACAATGTGTGGAATGTACAGTGAACGGTCAGTATCGCGGTATATACAGAAGAGTGTATATATTTTTCGGTTTATTGCAAATTTCGAATACAGAGGGTTCAGGCTTTATGTCATTTCAAACCCTGTGTTGGGAACAGGTCTAGTATGACCTTCTATGCTGGAGTCTGGGCTCAACATCATTTCCCAGGCGACCCAATTGAATTTCATTTAATAAACTTTAGTGAAATCAACAATTATACTACTTACTGTACCTACTTAAACAAATATATATATATATATATATATATATATATATATATATATATATATATATATATATATATATATATATATATATATATACAGCTTTACGACTGTATCTGGAAAAAGCAGAGCTCTCCCGTGAGCACATCGTGACCAGAACTCATGATCATCTCCTAAAATAATACTATGTAACTATATATATATATATATATATAAATATAACAAACTTTAAAAGTTTTTCTTAAAGTTAAGACTTTTGTCTTATATGGATAACATCATTTGTATCTATGAACAAAAGTTTTAATAAGTATAATAATAATAATGACAAAAATAGTGACATGCAATGAAAAACTGGATACATGAAACAGATTCTTATCAAAATGAAATAAATTAAAGATCTTCTGATTTTTCCCTTACTTCAAAAAGTGTTTTTTTATTATTTTATATGAAATTAAACCTCTGCAAAAAATGACAATGCTACTAATATTAAAGGAAGACATTAAAGCTCTCCCCCTCCTGACCTGTGAATCATCACGCCTGACAGACTTGTTTCTTGTGAACTCTTGTGTTTTGTCTTGCAGTGTTTCTTTGAAAACGTTCATTTACCGTTCAATACCAAACTAAGAGTTTAAGATTTCATTCTACCTTTTAGATTTTTATGCCATGATTCTCCATAACCAAAATCCTCACCGTTCTAAAATAAACATTGTTTCAACAGTATTACAAATGTGATTTTAAAATATAATCCCCTCATTTAGGAATAAGTTCCCTGTGACATGGTAAGATTTCCACCTGACATAACAATGTGTCAGATGAACTGTTACAACTCTCTCAGCAGTTCAATTGTGCTTCAGCATCTCCCATAAAATGTCATTGTTGCCCATAAAGGAGATGTTTTACAGTATGCTGACATGCAATATTTGAGATATTCTATACAGTATTGCATTTCAGAAGTTTTTTAAATGCTAGGAGAAAGGCAAATAGTCAGCGACAACACAGGTGCTACTTTGTTGCACGTTTTAAAACTTTATCACTTGTTCTCTTGTTTCAATTCCTTCCTACAATGCACTTTCAGCTTTCTCCCTCTCCAGTTCCTGCATCACTGAATGGATGCCAGGTAGCAAAGTTCACAGGTATTAAAACTGTGCCAATCTTTGTATGTTTTGTTCAAAAGGTTTGTTGTTGCCATTAGACGCTTTCAAGATAAGGACACAAAATTGCATAAAATTTAAATGTGTAATGGTTGCTGTTTTGTGCTTCACACACAGTAAATGTATCATTAAAGTAGACCAGGCGGCTGGAGCATATTTTTTTTTTTTGTTATTTCAATCTGATGTAAGATAAAAGTTTATTCAATATAGATTGGCAACTATAGACAACAATACAACATTTTTGTCTATTTCTATCTTAAAAAAAGCATGGGATATCACAGGTTTTAAAACTGATTAAAATTTTTTAATGGCTGTTCGTTTTAATCTGTTGAAGTTAAGAACCCTATTGGGAAGAAACATTACTGTCACATACCTTCTATATTAAGATTTTAATAGCAGCATTTATCTTTAAGCCTTTGTGTTGAACTTCATACATCCTACGCAGTAAAAACGACCAGCGGGTGCAATAGTCAGTCTTTTCATTTGCTTTAGTTGCAGGTTAGCACATCTTGTTTTTGTCGAGATCATTATATCTCAAAATCTCTGATTCTCAGAAAGCTTTTTAGGTTTTATGCAGTGCAAGGGGAAAAACTTTGGACAAACTCCATCCAGAAGAAGGGCAGGTGCTTGTGTAGAGAGAGCGGCTATGTCTGACAAGTAATGCACATCTTGGCAATGTAAACAAGCAGGAAGAGTTTCAGTCCCGGTCAGATCTGCCTAGATAAAATTTCATAGAGTTGTCAGCAAACAAACAGTGGTTCTTGATCAGATAAGTACTCAACATATCTGATCAGAGATTACACTTTTTTACAGGACACAGACTGTATGTGGTCTCTTCAGTTGATCGTACAGTTTTCATTTGCAAGTCAAATCTGAGAGGTGCAAATGTCTTAGACAATACCTGCTTTATTTTTCCTGTGATAACTAAATGCATGTTTCTTTTTATTTGTTTGTTTGGGTAGCAGCTGTACCAAGAGCTTACAGTTATGTTTCGAACTGAATAACACTTTCTTACTATATCAACAGTATAGTCTACAGTAAACAGTTTATTTTTCATACATTAAGAACCTGGTCTTCTCCAGTTGCCCAAATGAGCATGTTTCACATTTATCATTTAAGTCCAAATTCGAACAACATGCATTATACTGATTGTAAATATTAAAATGTGTGAAAGAATAATAGAGCACAATACATTTTATGTTTTAACGAGTTAAAAACTTGCATTAATAAATGTGCAAAACCTATAGGAAAATCCTACTAATAAGCATGTTTAGTAAGAAGTTTGCCCTTTTAGTGTCATAAATATATTTTTGTTGCAAATAAGTGTACAAGATTTGTCAAAATGAATGACATTTTAGTGGCCATGTTCTGTAAATGTATGATATTTAGAAATACAATAAGCAATTTAATTAAAAACAATTTTTAAAGCCATTTAAGCAGAATACAATTACAATTTTTATGCCTTAAAAAACTTTTTTGTCTTTGAATTGTATATTTAGGAAATATTTAAATTTATTTATATTTTCCAATAACTCAACAGACATTTATTAACAGCCCAACACTTTACTCAAAATCATTTTTATCATTTAATAAATTGTTTATAGAAATTTATATTGAATTAAAAAGCTGTTGAGACAGCATGGCTACCATCCTGAGATTGATGGACAGGTATCTGTCACCTGATAGCGTATTTACCTGCCATGTCCTCTCTGTTAATGTAATGTGAGAATTTTAACAATTTCCACTGACCAGATCAAGTTACTTATCTGTGATCCAGCTTATTTTCCAACAGAGTTGCAAAAGCAGAAAAGTGCACCTGGGAAACTTGTGTCTTTCAAGGCTCTTTACAGTTGTGACGGTTTCGTAAAATATTTTAGATTTGGTTGGCACAGCATTTGGCATAGTCAGAGGGTGACTTGCAGTATGCATGTCTTTTCTGGCAAGACTCGCATATTATGTAAAGAGGAACGAAAAGGAACTTTGCCCTTATGGCAGTTAACAAAATACACTCTTGGCCCTAACATTCAGATTTTCAAGCATCTATACAGCTGGTATGCTGAATACTTCCTCAATCCATTTATTAAGTCAACATTGTTTCCAGGTCCAAGCTGCCACTCATTTTGGCCAGGATTACAGCTTAAACAGCTGTTTATGCGAACGGTTTATTCATATCGCAAATTAAGTGAAACATTTATGAACTCACACAGTGTACTCTATAGTTTATGCTCAAAGAATCTGTATTATCATTATTTTAGTGAATTATGAAAAACCATTTCGGTTTTTGTCATGGAAACAAAGGGTAGGAATGTGGATTTTTGATAGTTTTGCAGCTTCCACCCTGAGTGGATTTTTTCAATTTTTATTTTTAGCGTTTGGACCAGAAAGCGGTGGATGTACTACCATGCATGGGATGTACTACCATGCATGGGATTGTGTCATGTCAAGCTTAACAGCGATTGGTTGGGCAAACAGATAACTCTGTAACTCGCTTCATTGGTTACGGCATGTTGCTGTACAGTTGGTTGGTCAGGATACTAAACACTACCCCTTTTTTGTGATCAAATCAGCAGTCGACTTGTGGCCTTATGCTTAGAGAGTCAGACTTTTTTTATTTTTAAGGTTCATGTTGTTTGATGCATTTAAGGGCTTAAGACTGTTGAACATGTTGAGTTGTCATTTTCAACATGGTCTTTTTGTTTAAAAACTGAGTTAGACGCATTACATAGTATTTATTTGCTCAATACAATATTTATAGGCCGTTTGTCCTTAAATTCCCACCAACTCACCTATCATAGAGGGGAAGTGCAAAAGCATTAGCGTGTATATTTCAGGAGAAGCCCTCATTAGGAAATTGGTCACAAGTGCTGCTTAGGTCTCCCCGTGGGAGCCCTGCCTTATCCGGAAACAATCATTAAACTGTATCCGTCTTCTGTGAGTATACCAAAGACTTTTCGGAGATATGAACAACACGATTCTACACTACAGGTACTCAAGACTTAACAAAAAAGAGGAGTATCACATCCAGTGTCTGTCAATCTTTAGAGCTCCTTCAGTGAAAAACAGAACACAGGATGTTTAAAAAATGTTACACTTTTAAATACTCGTTCTGAGTTTAGGGTCTATAAAAAATTTACTTGTATAGCAAAAATATGTGAACCTACAGCCCGAGTTAGGTTTCAGCCTCATGATCATTTCATAGAGTTCTCGATGACAGTAAACAACATTGACAACATTTAATTCGGTTTCACAGACAATGCTTCGCTTATAGGGGTGTAACGGTACACAAAATTCACGGTTCAGTACACAACCCGGTTTTTAAGTCACAGTAGAGTTTGGTACACCTAGTGGGAATAAAATGCAGAGCATAAAATTGCACGTTGTTAATAAATAACTATTGTTATTGCCCTCAAACTGCATGATGGAAACTAAACAGTCTCCCACTTAATGTGTTTGTGTGGGAACTGCGGTTTAAACACGTGTAAAACTTAAAATCCATTCACAACAGATGTAGACCGAGCAGAAGGTCGGATACTAAAATGCTTCTGTTCTAATATGTGTACCGTTACACCCCTTTGATCTTAAGCAACGACCGAGGTTTAGTAAAAATAGGATATTTGAATTGTTTTTTTTAAATGCCTTAGAAAAATGTAAGTGTGCCTCTCAAGACAAAACAATTGCAATAACATTTTAAAATATGTCAAGCGTCAAATTTTCAGTTGAGACGGCTCATACTCTTAAGCCTTGTTTTTAAAACTGGGCCTAAATATTAAATATATGTGTCTGTATGACATGTTATTAAAGGAGAAGCTGAGCATTTCTTTCAGGATTGGTAAGATTTTAGAAAAATATTTCCCTAAAAATGCCTTCAGATGCTTCAGAAGATAAATATTCATGATGCCTTATGGTCTGAGCTCATCATTTTTAACTAAATGAAACCATTTTAACCCTGCTATAATGTGAAAACTTAAACCATGTGTTTTAGCACACATGAAAGCAAGATTTCATTCTTGTGAATGATCAAGTCGTTTTTGTTCTCAATGATCCAGAACCTCACATGTGACACCATACAACTGTAGATAATTGAAGCTCCCCTGAGAAAGTTTACATCATGGGTGAATTACGTTTCCTTTTCCTGACAGCTTTGTTCCTGTGGAATGTATCTTCCTTTAACTCTGCCCTGTTTTCCTGGTTTTATATTCTACCTGTGTTTAGATGGAATGAAAAGACCAGAAGAGCCGAATATTATAACTTCCAGTATCCTTATCCAGGGTGACAATGGTTTCCCGCTTGAAGGTGGTCTTCTGGGCTAGCAGGTCATGAAAAGTTTTTTGAAACTTTTACAATTAGAAGGTATTGTTGCTTCCTGGCTATTGTTGAAAGGTAGTAAACACGGAGAGCTTCATGCGGTACTCTTCCATATACGACATTTTCTCAATGAAGGTTCTACAAAACATCTACTCCCTTTTGTTACAGGGTTTATTCACCTTGTCCTGTTCCTTCAGTGAGACAGTGTAAAGAATGTCATAATTTGGCACCAACAATTCTTGTGGAAGTTCACCTCTTTCTGTCCGCTTTCATAAAATTGTATGTTCTCAAAAAGGGTTACTTCAAAAGTAAATTTACCACCTTCAGCTGCGCTATGAATAATTTAGGAATCAGCCTTGTAATATGTAAACGTATGTTTTGAAATAAACATTCAACATTCTTACAATGATGTGATTAAATGCCTTGCAAGCCAAATTTTTAACACTCTTTCCTGGTTTAAGAAGGTTGGCTCTTTCTTTATAATGGAATACTGTGGAGACAATTTGCCACTATATTGTTTGGTGTCTTTGCATTTCAGCCTGCTTTCTGTAACCTTTTTGTGTGATTATCAGTGTTTTGAAAGGGCTATAATGTTTATAAATTCTAGGCAGTGCTTTGGATAGAGAATCATTTATGAACTAGCATTTACTATAAAGTTCATCGCTTATTTATACTGTATGAAACTCATCACACAAGGTTTAGCTAAAGGTGAGGTTGCAATAAATAGCTCAGTCCACCACTCACCCCTCACTTTTGAAACACTATGGTGGCTAAGAAAGAACAAAAATGGTGTCACATTTTGCTTTTAGCTAAAGAAGAAAACATTTAGAAAACGCTCTCTGTATAGCAGTTTTTTTGGTTTAGGTCTACAATGCAAGAAGACCCGCTGTGTATCTAGATTTTTATTCATATTACAGTTTAATTCATACGACTTTCTAGGAACATATTAGTGCAAATATTTTGTAACTTATCTTGATTCCACTTAAACATACCCTTGTAAATCCTTATAAAACCTTGTATACTCTTATAAACTGTACTCAAAGTCTGGGTCATAACCATTGAACTGCATATTTACCTTATAATCCCACACACCAATCTCTACTAGACTGGGTCAGAATTGTTATTGTGAATACATAAATCTCAAGTTTCAAGTAGTGCATGTTTATAAGAGGCTCCATTTAGTTAATTTTAAAATGTTATGTTAATAAGTAGCATGGTCTCCTTTCTAAATAATAACATTATAAGGTAGTTACCCCACATCGACAATTATTATATGAATTTATTTTGGTATAAAACATGCCCACATAAAAAATAAATATAACATTCCTTGGCCTAGGGGCCGGTAAGTGTGTAACAGTTGGGAGAACCAAAGTCCAACCAAGCAAATTAAATTTAGTAAAAAACTTCCAAGGCATCCTGAAGACTGTAACATAAAAAGATTTTGAAAATATGATTTCTGTGTGTATTTCATTTTTTGATATCATGTTGTAACAACCAGTGTAGGTTGTGGGAGATATTCCATAAGAAAAAGTTGCATGATCTGTAATTAGGACTTATAAACTCATGAATAATAACTTCCCAGAGGGTCATGCTTAAAAATCATGTCCTAAATCCCCCGGGTAAAGACACAGAATTCCACACAGCTATGTTAAATCTTCTGATCACGTGCCGGCAACCACAGTTCATTTATTTGTGCTATTGTTGCTCAAACACCTGGCTCTTTTTTTAGCCTTCCATACTGCATAACTGACAATATTAATAGCAAATTCGTAGGGTGTAAGAAATTTAAGAAAGTTTTCTCTTAATGCAATACTTATATAAATACAATAATAATACATTTGACATAGTATAATCACATTTATTTCTCTGCATAATCTGAACATGTTGTGTTTTATAGTTGTAAATCATGTATGCTTCTGACAATTTGTTTAACATAACCTTGATGCCAGATTACATGAATGCAATACACCTGTAGTATATGGCTCTTTATCATGATGTCTGGGATTATGGTTGAGAACAGCCACTCATATAGAACACCATCATATGACTATGAGTGCCATAGTGCATTTATACAACAGTTTTATTTGTTTAAGATGTGATGTGAAAGTGGTAGAAGCAATTACAAAAGTGTTTCTCATTAAGAAAATTCATTAGGCATTCTGCTTGATTTTTGTACATACTTACTGTTCATTCTTGTTTAAAATATGATTTATTGCTCAGAAATTGTTCTTTCGAAACAAATGAGATGGAAAGTTTTTTCTTATGGATTTGAATACCAATTTCTTAACATTTGGGAAGTTTAAACCTGTCTACATTTGTTCTGATGAACAAAGAAAAATATATTTGGAAGAATTCTTTTTAAACAAACATTGGACCACATTCACTTCCAAAGTAGAAAAAAAAACATAAATTTTTTAATGATTTCAAGCATTCTTCTCAATATCTTTCTCTGTGTTCATCAGAACAAAGAAATTTGTACAGGATTACAAAATGTATACAGTTTTAGGACAACTAGAGGTTGAGAAATGTTAGGTGAACTATTATTTTAAAAATCTAACTGCAGTCTTGTTATCATAAGAGTTTAGCAAAAGTTTTTTTTTCACCATTTAAATAAAGAGACTTGTGGTACCAGCTCAAAAGGGTAAGAAATCTCTCTCTCGAACGTTCTCTGCTTCAGTTCCTCGATGGTGGAACGATCTGCCTCTGGCTTCACGCTTGTCAGACTCGGTCTCTATCTTTAAAAAACTCCTAAAAACTCATCTTTTCCGGCTACGCCTAACTCACTAACTCACTTCTTTTCTAACTACTCACTCTATCAAAAAAAAAAAAATTATTTTGTAACTTCGCTCTCTGTGTAACTCAGTAGCATTGTTGTAGCACTTGTTCACCTATTGTTGTATCGGCTATTTACCGCTTCATTGTCTCCTTGACTATTGTAAGTCGCTTTGGATAAAAGCGTCTGCTAAATGACTAAATGTAAATTTAAAATGTAAATGTAATCTCAATACTGTCTAAGAGAAACCATGGAGATGTTAACAAGATCTCATTTGTGAGTTTTCTTTCCTGCTGGAGCGCAATAACAGCGGCTTTACGTCAGTTGTATGTGTTCCACTAGCTCGAATGATTTTGAATGGGATAATGGGCTGGATGATGAAGTCTTTACAGTACCGAAGGGAGGCGGAGGGGTCGGCCCATCTCTGAGAGGGTCTGTACTGAAAAGTCAGCCCCTCCTGCTTGGCATATCTCCCTGTGCAGAAGACTCTGGGAATTAATGGCACCGGGGCCCGCTTTATTCTGTAGCCGGCCAGGAATGTGAGGGTTTTTTCATTCCTCAGACGCCATTATCAGCAGTGAAATATTCCCTCTGCTGCACCTATTGTGCACTTGCAGGGTGGACGTCACGAGCACGGAGGCCCTTCCTCTTACCGTTTGTCTGAGGAAATTTGCAGTGCTGGCGGAACGGCCAATCAGAGCAAAACTTCTCTCCGTTTTCCAGGATATGCCTGCAGAGAAGTCAGACAGAACTTTTCTCTCTTCAGTGGATTGTCAAACTCTTACTCTGGTAAGAGAAACATGGAAATTTTGAGTTAGCAGTAGTAAAGATATGTACATCTTTGATCTCTCAACATTAAAGATGCAAAAAGAGCACTGCGGACCTGTGTTGTTTCCTTTTGCTATTGTGAGTATTGTTACAAACTTGCATTCCCTTCCTTCCCCATGAATGTTTCTCTGCATTTGTGCCCAGATCACTTCCTACACAGGTGTTTATACTGCAATATGGAAACAAGGCATTCGGTTCCCTTTGAGCGGAATTTATGTTTTTGTGGGTATTTAAATTAAATTTGTGTTTTATTACTGTCTGTCTAATATGAATGTTTGTCCTCGGGATAGGATCTGAGATCACCATGGTTCCGTCTTGGTATGCTAATCTATGTCTTGTGAAACCTGTTAAATGTAAATGTGCACAGTTAACACTTTATCAGAGCCCAAAAGTTTTATGATTCAGATCCATGATGTTTTTCCTCAGTGCATAATCCATCTACAAGTTATCACGGGATTACCTCTGAAATATTTCACCATAGTTAAAATTGCATTCCTGGCATTTTTGATCGCTCTCCATCCACGCTGATCCTCAGAACTCTTATTAGCATTGTCATCGTTGATGGTTGTGCCGCTGCTCAATATTTTAAAACTCTCTTCCTTTGGTGTGGCTTGTTTTTAGCAGTGAGAACAATGTACTTTACACTTTAGTGGGGGTTTTCTTAAAAGCAGAATTATAAGGTCTTAAAGTCTTAAAACAGTTAAGTCATTCAGACAGACAGTAAATTATATCTGACTGATTTTTTATTTCTATATATCTGAAATATAGCTAGGGACAATTTTAAACATATTCTTTTAGTATATATCAAACTGCCATTTATGTCCATAACAACACTTGCTGAAGCATTAGCATGGTCTAGAAGTGCCATGTTTTAAACACATTAAAGAAAAGACCACACTCCTAAGCAAACTCTGAAAAAACTTTCCATTAATGGACATGTAATACTGGTCAACAAAGCAAGGATGTAAATTGAGCTGTTGCGATAAAAGCACGATACTATTAATTCCTGTTGAGATAATTGGCTGCGATTTGCTATTTTTAATGCTTAGCTTTTTGGTAAAGCACGGCTCTGATCCGTTGGAAATGCTGCTCGATCTAAAAGCAGATTAAGTAAGCCACTTATAAAATGCACTTGATATCACATTTACATTTTCATTTATTCTTTTGGCAGACGCTTTTATCCAAAGCGACTTACAAGTATTATACAGTAGTCAATTATCACTGCAGAGCAAACAGGGGGATGCGTATTGAGTTGCTCAAGGACAATTCAGTCTTTGTCTGCCGGTACTGGAATTCGAACCAACAACCTTCTGTTTACAAGTCCAACTCTCTAACCACCAGGCCCAAAATCACCAGTCCAACAATATCATTATTATTAATATACTTTATTATCATGTAAATTCCTGAGTAGGTTTGAGGAACAGTGATAAAATATGTCCAAATGCATTTCCTAGGACTGTATGTGTTATGGTTGTCTTCTACTACACTGATTTGGAGTTTCCGGCCAAGAACGGCCTCTATCGTTAGGGTGCAATAGCATTCTACTGTATTTTGCTGACAATCTGTGCTTAAATCATGTCCAAGATATCCTTGATATATCGCAACAGCCCTATGTAAATTGCTTGGCTAAATTTATTTGATGTTTTATAAAACTGTGTTTATTTCCCCAGGGGTTCAAGATTCCTGTGGCTTCTGTTGTGTGAATAGTGAGAAGATGAAAAGTAACTTGAAAAAATAGAGCCAAGCAGTCTCTTATTCACTTCATTTCACCTGGATCAATTACTGGGCTTCAGAGTCCGGATGGATTCCTATCATTTCCACTTTGAGAGAATGAGTAACCTGGACCTGCACCCTCTAAGCCTTCCAGTCAGTCGACTTTCACCAGCAAAGTCCAGCGGCTGTATTGATCAGTACATCCCCCACCACAGCAAAGGGGACTCTGCCTATAGCTCATTCTCTGGTGGATCCACAGTTCCTGATTACCCCTCTCCATTTCTACTGGATGATCTACAGACAAATAGCTTACATTTCACAGATCTAAAATATGCAAATAAATACAGCCCAAACTTTCTTGATACGGATTCGAAGAGCATGGACCACCTTTACCGTTCCATGGAAACCATTGCACAACAAAATACAGCTGTTCCTTCCCAACTCTTACCACCTCCACCACCTCCTGCCCGTCTGGACAGCTTTGTAACAACCAAGAACCTGGAAAATTCAAGAGCACGACCAAGTCCTGAAGGACAGCTTTGTGATGTTTCGATTTCACAGCATTGCAGACATGTAGATATATGTGGGTTTTCACATCATTTTACTGGAGACAAAACCAACCAAGTCCTTGGGGATAATAAGGAAGAGCCACAAATATCAAATCACCATCCGCTACAAATTGGTCAGCCAGACCATGTTCAACAAGCTAGAAGTGGTCATTCGGAAACTCACCGGAAAAGGTCACATTCAGCTTACTGTCGCCCTTCTTCAGAGCAGCAGTGCAACATTAGCTCCAGCAATTTGCAGCAGAAATCCACCAGTGGGAGTATTCACAACAAAGGGCAATTTTATTTTGTTACTGGCGTCATCAAAACTCCTGAGTCCAGTGTAGTGCAAGGGGATGTTGCAAGCATAGCGGACCCCAGTGAATGGTCATACAGGGTTCAGCGTAGAAGACAAAGTTGTCCAGATGGTCCGAGTGGTACACTGTTTTTCAAAAAGGAACCCCTTTTCAGCAATCAAAATGACATTGTGGAGCCTGATAACCATCCAATGAATCTGTCCTGCATGTCTGAACAGACTGCCCAAGGTGGCACAAGCAAAGAGATTGATAAACATGACTTCTCCAGCCACCCTATCTTCTACTGTGGTCCAGAGCAAAATTCAGTTAGTAATATGATGACACCTGCTTTGATTAAAGAAGACACCAAGACCGATGAACAGATGACAAGAATTTTGAGACAGCCAAAGTTGGATGTTCCAAATGAGAAGATCAGCAAGGAGACCACCCCTCTTCTATATCACCTCACAGGAGCCAACAGCGGATTATTTACCAATAAGCTCGAAAACAAAAGTGGTTGTGGGATGGGGAGCAAAGATAAACAGATGGCAAGAAAAGATGGGCAAATCTTTCAAAGCAGTGAACCACAGGAAAGTGGAAAACCTACAGAACAACCTCCTGATTTTCCTTACATATGTGGTACTTTAGATGATTCCTATAAAAAATATTACAAGGAGAAACTGAAAGATGCCCAATCCAAGGTTTTGAGAGAGACTTCATTTAAACGGAGAGATTTGCAACTTTCTTGGCCCAGCAGGATAAAGCATCAAACAGACCAAAAGCTTTCTGTTGCACCTGCCGCAACTTCCCAACTTCCCAATCTTCAACTGATGGAAAATGAAAATGCAAAAGGTCAGGGTATAAAGGAAGTGATTGAAAAAGAAAAGTCACAGAATATTGCTCAACCACAGGTTCCTCGGGTAGGATGTCGGAAGCGTTTGACAGCGGATCAGAAAAAGCTGTCTCACTCTGAGCCTGAGAAGCTACACCAACTGGCAGATGAACCTGCTCACATGACCTGCCGCTCACTTGGAAATGAAGGTGAATGTCTAGAGATCTCTGAGGGTGATCATGGTCTCGTGGCCTCAAGGAAAAAAATGTTTGAAACACGTGGACGTGCTATGTCTGCCTCCAACTTCTCTAAGTCATCTCTGAAGAACCTTCAGCAAAAAGCCTTGGCGGCATACATGGAACGTAAAACTGGTCAAAAAGTCGCTGAGCCTCAGCAGCCAGTTTCACAAGAGCCCAGTCTCAGAAATACAACCGCAGGAAGATTGTCTGACTCTGGCTCTAAATATAATTCTAGCATTTCAGGCTTAAAGAAGCTCCGCAGGCCTCTCTCTGCAGGTCGAGTTCTTGATTCAGTTTCAAGTTCTGTTAAATATGCCCAGTTCGTAAATGCTCAACCTCGCAGCCACTCAAGGCAGTCCAGCTGGAGGGAAGAGTACCTTAAAGTAGGGAAGTCGTCCTCTGCAGAGAATTTGTTGGACCAGCAAGAGCAAACTGAGTTTTTCAGAGCTCGCAGTACTTCAACTCCTCTTCCTCCACAGGTATTTTTCAATAATGTTCATCAAATTTCGATTCACTGCTGTGTTACCACCTGCACGTTGCTTTTCATATTTATTGTTTTTTGTTCTATAGGTTGGAAAACATTCCGATGAGTTTTTGTCCATTCGTAATGTGGACAGTTTAAGGTAACTTATGTGTGTTCTTTTGTAGAATACAAAAGCAGGATTTGTCCCACATTAATTAGTGATGTATCTGATTATCTATGGAGTAAAGGTTTAGGGATTTGTTCATATTCTTAACCCGTAAGTGCTGACTAAGTTTTGAATGTGTTTGAGGGTTAGGTGAACCATAAAACAGTTCTGTATACAAGAAAAGGGATCTGAAAATAGTAGTTTGTTTTTTTAGTTTAAATAAATGGCATTGATTAAAAATCCATACATTTGTTTTCAGTAATCCGACAAAACTAAAGGGAGATACAGGAGTGTATCACACTCATACAGTGTCTGAACCTGACAACCGTTGGGCACGAAGGATAGCTTCTAGAGGAAAATCGATGGACAAACTTGGCGTTTCGTTGACCTCAAAACCTAAGGTTCTTAGCAACAGCTCAGAGCAGCTTGACCAACTGCAGAGAAAGCAAGCTGTGTCTGGTAAAGATAAAAGAACAGTGTCATTCCTTACTGATGGAACTCACTCAGAAAAAGGAAGGATCAGCTTGGAAGAACACACGAATAACTCTCAGGCATGTCCTGAGTATAAGCACTTTACCAGTTCTGTAAAGCATGAGGAAAAAATCCATATGTCACCACACAGCAATGGATCTAAAACTAGAGATGTAACCATTACGACCATTCCAATTTGTTCTGAAGCAGAGGAAGTCATATTGGAAACTGGAAGGTAAATTCCAAACCATCTATTTGCAGTGCTTGCTAATGCAAAATGGACACTACACAGCTCACTGTGTCTCGGTTCAGTTGTAAACTCAATTGCAATCATCTATGACAAATTTTTGCTCATAAAAACCAGACTAAACATTTAAATATATATACATATGTGCAAGTGATGTTCAGTTGTTTGCCTTCAACATTTGTATTAGCTGTTTACTATTTTCTAAGTATTAAAAGTAGATACCTTAGATTGTACAGATGTGTGTTGTCGTATCACTTTACATTGTTAATTTTTGTATGTTCATGTCTTTGGATTGCAGCAAAGAGCAAAAAACCCAGGATATTTCCCTAAATCATGACTTCACTACAAGTCCAAGTCAATGGATCTCAACACCTGAGATGAATGAGACAAATATTTGTCCATCTGCTTGTAGTGAGAGAGAACCCACTCCTACGTTTCCTGACATTCAGAATGTAGAGTTGAGCAAGATATCTACAGGCAGGGAACAAGACGGGAATGAAATGAAGGAAAATGGACCACCTGTGATCGAAAGCAAATCGAAGCCAGTAGGGAACATTCTGAAGCAGAAGCTGGAGTGGGAAGTATTGGTTCAGCAGGTTGTTTCAGCTGACCAATCATTAGCTCGCACCTTTTACCCTATAGCCAATCGAAAGACCGCACTCATGCTGATGGAACAGTTGTTGTCTGAGGACAATCTTTTAATGGAAGAACACTACAAGAAGAAGCAGGAGCAGGAAGTTTATAATCTACAAAGGTGACTTTATTTAATTAAATTGATCTATTTCCCTGGGGTATTATTTCTCTTAATCTGTTTTAGTTTATTAGTTAATGTCCAATTCTGGTGCCATAAAGTGTGAGCTGCTGGTAGAATGTTGTATTTTAAAACATAGCTCAGCCTGTTTTTTTTTAAGCTGATAGTCACGCTTTACTAAAGTTTCATGAACTGTTTATGTTCTGTTTTATGTAAACATGTTTCATGTAATAATACTGAACACTGATACTGGCAAACATGCAGAAACCGTTTTGAAATCTGAAAGATTTCAGAAAGCTGTGTATTTACATTGTAAGGTTATTTCTAATTTTTGTCAAATCATCTTTTTAAAAGCACTGATAAGCCTGACAAAGCATTGAAACCCTCCTCATCCCTGACCCATGGAGCTTCTCCCAACACAGAAACAGATATTGCAGCAATCAAGGTACAAGGCTTTGAAAGTATTTCTTATTCAATCAACAATTTTCAAATAAACAAATACTTTCCATTAGGCATTTAACAGAATGCAACAAGAGCTTATAGCAAGATACTAGTTTCCACAATGTTGGGAGAGATGTGGTTGACTCAACGAAAGTTTCACTAGCCAGGAGTTGAGAAGGAGAATATGTGGAGTTTTGAGTGTTTTGGTGCCCTGATAATTATTTAAACAAAATACATTTTTGTGTACAAAGTTTGTGTACTTGAATTCAGTTTTTAGTAAATTAACTACTCATCCAATTTTTTAAAAATACTTTATGGGACCATGGCCGGATTTATGAGATTTATGGAAGCTGTTTTAGGAACACACGTAACTGCAGTTCTAAACACATTTTTTGCCGAGTGAAAGACAGCATGACAAGAAAAATGATAGTTATACACAGTACATTGTGCAGAACTTAACATGGTTTTTTACATATTTTCTAAGGCTACTACAGTTAGTGTATAGAGGAATTATACTACTACAAATATATAGAGGACTAACCTTATATTATGCATTTAGAACTTGTATTTCCTTATGTAATCAAAAATACTCTATAATTTGCAATAAGAATCCTTGTTCTTTTGCCTCCTTTAACATATAGAAAACTCTAAAAGGACACATAGAAGAGCGATTGACATCTCTACAGGAAGTTCGTGGTTCCCTTCAGGCCGAAGAGAAGGAGAATGGGAAACGTGGCGATGCTATAGAGACTCTGGTACGAGAGAGGTGTTTGCCAGCTGAGCTGGAGCGCTACACACAGTTTATAGGAGACCTGGAGCGGGTCATCAGTCTACTGCTCTGTCTGTCAGCCCGTCTGGCCCGTGTGCAGAATGCCCTCAGCACTGTAGATGACAACACGGACACTGAAGAGAAAGTGAGTTAGTGTAAAATGCATTGAGTTGTGCATTCGTTTTTTTTCTCATTCTTTTCATATTTTATTTAAAAAAAATTGCAATACTTTATTTTGACCCTTAAAGGAAGTGGCTGAGCATATCAGGCTGTTTCCTTCTGTATCGTAAGCCCGTATTGACACTGAGTTACATATGATGTAACTATGTAAGGTGTGTCTTTGTTTAAGTAATTAGTGTTAAAACTAGGTTGGGCCTAAATTGTTTAACATTTTTCTTGTGTACAAAAGGTTTTTGTGTGTGGAAAAGAAACACGTCCGGCTGATCCTTTTTTAGAAATTCCTTTGTGTTTTTAAAATGAATGGTGTGAGGATGAGAGACGGCTTTATTTTCTTAAGTCTGGTCATGTGCTTAGATTTGTTGAAGGTATCAACACAGCATGATCGAAACTGGACTGTGGTTTCGATGAGTTTTGCAGTTGCAGTGCCCTCTTGTGTTAACTATTTTAAAGCGAATAAGATGCTGATTTTAATTTATTTGTTTCAGATATTGTAGTTTTGAATCAAACACAGTAATCAAAACACCCAGTTATCAAACACCCAAATGACTAAACTCAGTTTTACTTTTTTGTCTTGTATGAATTGTGCTTATACAGACCCAGACAAGTGAAGTGTAAGCAACCTTTGATGCAATAACAATGTACCGCTTTCTACAATTCCCAGCAATCACTGGACAACCGCCACCATCTGTTGTGCAAACAGAGGGACGATGCCAAAGACTTAAAGGACAACTTGGACCGCCGTGAGCATGTGGTCTCATCCTTCCTTTCCAAGCAGCTGACGGATGCACAGCTCCAGGAGTACCGCCGCTTCGTCCAGACCAAGGCATCCCTGCTCATCCGTCTCAAAGACCTCGACGAGAAGCAACGTCTGGGAGAGGAACAGATCGAGGCTTTACTCACCAGTATTGCTTGATGAAAAGAGATCTTGCACAGACTCTTAGAACTAGAGATGGTTCTTTCTGATAACACTAAAGGTGCCTTTGAAGCATAAACATGTGTTCTTCAGTCATGTTATGCTACAGATAATATCATGAAAAGCTTTAAGAGGCGAGATATGGTTTATTGTGAGCTTAAAATGGATAAATAGGCCTTTTCAGTTGTATTTGTTTTGTTACTTGCAGCACTCAAAGACAATGACCAAAAAGAAAGAAAGCACTTTTGATAGTTAACCACACAGAATTATTGGGAACAGTTGACACTATATTTTAATCTCTTCCATGTGTTAATTCAGGTTTTGATTCTGTTACATAGTGTAGCATTTTATCTGTCCAGTAATTTCATTTGACAGTATCATGTTGAATATATTTCATGATAAAATACAGAATTTGATTCTGAATTTAAACGCTTATTAGGCTGCATTTGGTGTTGAACCTCTGAAGTGATTGGGTTGTATTATAAATGTATTCTTTTAAGTGCCATCATTCCACTTGTGTACTGCGTTTATGATCAGCAGCAATACAAACATGACTTTGTTGTAAAAATAGCAAAACTTGCATTTGTGAAATTGTTCTTCGTGTCTTCAATAACATTTGATTATTTTTATTGTTGCTTTAAGCAGAAACAGACCATAACTTTCAGCAGATAAGACCCTTTAGATAAAGTTATTAGATGCATTTATTTATAATCAGAATACATGCTTGGGCATTTTATATGCAAACTAAAGTCTGTTTTCAGTAACCTGGTAAATTAATATTTCACCAATCAAAAGTTTGCACACATTGAACAACAATCTGTAAAGACACATCACAATCTGTAAAGGCTAATGCTTAAATGCAAAGAAAGTTCCATAAAGTTTTGTTTAATTTATGCTGTGTGTTTTCATGAAATGCCTTTTGAACATGTGGCCGGATTTATAATGAAGGCTAAGGAAAAATAATTCGTTTTTCCTCTTTATAGCGTTTGTGTTTCCATGTGTGTCAGTACATAGTTTTGATAACTTTATTCTAAAAAAAAATGTTTAGTATATTTATATAAATGAGTGAATAGGTGTGTCCAAACTTATGAATACCAATTTACTTCAAACTTTTGAATCAGTTTTTCTTTGAACAAACAGATGTCTGCTTGGTTATAGACCCATCAACTGTTTGGGAAAATCCCATACCGTTTTGATTTAACCTGAATTACACCGTTTGACTCACTTGAGCAAAGACTTCAACATCCATGATGATTGTTTATTACAAATACATGAAGAGTTCAGGTGCAAAATTTTCCAAGTCTGTTTGAGGACTCTTTCTTAAATGGACTTTCAGCCATAACTCCTCACACAGATCAGAGTGGAATTTAGCAAACGTATTTGAGTAATGTATACAATGTGTTTAGAGCTTTCACTCAACATCATAAATCTCATTTTTGCAAATGAACTCTCATGTTTTTGACATGTTCGCATGTGGCATTGCAAATATGTCAGTGTGTATATCATGTACTTTACATACATAGTGTGTTATTGTCTGAAACAACCCATTTTTGCTTTAAGTTATACAAATATGTAGAGATCTTCTAACTTCTCAAAGTGATTTGAAAGAGGAACTCTTGCTTGTGGAGTATATTGTCTTGGCCTTAGTACATAGTGTGGCTCTTTGAGGGTTATGCGAGTCTTTTCTGTCAGGAGTCTATGTTTATATGGCCTTAAAATTCCTAAATCATGTCAAAGACCCAGTTATCCACACAAACAGCTTCCAACAACAACACAGACAAACTATTTCCTGTTTTATATATATACAAGTGTATCACTGTCAGCAATCAGATTGTGTTTGGATTTTAGAACTTCTGGATGTGGACTGTAAAATGGTTGAGCCTCTCTGTTCAGACCCAGACTTTCTGTAGTGTGCTGTGAATTTCTTTTCTTAAGGAATGTGTGTGTCTGGATCATGTTGTCTTGCTGCCCTCTACTGGTTCTGCTGTGGATTATTTGCCTTGGATATTTCCAGTTCATTTGTTATGTGAATTGCAGAAGTTTCTTTACTTTTGTTATAATGTAAATAAATGGATAAAAATACATTTCTGTGTCTAAATCCACCATGCTGAATAGGGAGACAAGGCCATAGTTTATTATAGCTGGAAATAACTACATCATGTGAATAAGGTGAGAGGCAGCTGTAGGCCAGACTGTTTGATCAGGTCGATTAATTCTGCGTATAGGTCACCAAACTTGGCTGTATGTATTTCACGTCATGTCACTTAAAAGAGAGTTCAAAAATATTCTTCCATGATTTACTCAGTAGTTGTTCCAAACCTGTATGCAGTTCTTTGTTCTGAAAAACATAGAGGAAGATTTCTGGAAGTATGCTATATCTAAACAATTCTTGGACCCTATTGACTACTGCAGTGAAAAAAAACTAAGTTTTGCCGTCTCTTCGTTTAACAATGTCAACAAAAAACACTAGGCCTTTATATTGTATTGTAAACTGCTGATCTCAGCAGTGGTTGGCCTAAACTGTGCACATACGACATTAACCACATCTGCTAAGCTGACTGTGAAACTACCATTAACATGACCAGCGAATTAAAACAAAATAGGAAAAAATAAACGTGTTACAAGCCCAAGCCTTTCAGATGGGTAATAAAAAAGGGAGGAATCTCATTTCAGCCTTGTAGCGCTGGCTTGAACAAATTCACACATTTATACAGTCACAATTGAGATTTTATGATTAAAAAGGCCAACAACATTAACATTTTATAGAACAACCTATATAAACTGTCAAAATGCAGTTTTAACTAATGAGACCTTAATGAATATTATCCTCAGAAAATTTTTAGTGCTTTATTTATTTCATTAGCACTTTTCTGCCCTTTGCATTGTTATAAAGCGGCTTTACCGAAAGTTCAGTTTAGTAGTTGAGACATAATAGAAATGACAAAGAATGTGTACAAATATTATATTAATATACAGTCTTATATTGCTGAGAGCAAGGAAAGTTATAAGCACTTTAAAAGCACTCCTTAAATGTTCCTTCTGGTTTCATTAAACCTTGCTCTTGCCCATGCAAAACATTCCTTTTTTAACCACTCCCAAAGTTACAGTATGTTTTCACCTTTACAATCATTTTCAGTTATAAACCCCATAATATCCTGAATTTGAATCCTTTGTAAATATTATAATAAATACGACAAGAATTTATAACAGTCTTAAACCGTAAAAGACAACAATACATATACAAATGTACAAAATCATAAAAAATGACAGAATTCGTCCAGTTTCAGGTCCTAGATAATGTCTCAGATTCAATTGGTTTCATAAAACATGTGCTATTAAAGATATTAACACGCATTTAGTGAAACACATCAGAAAAGAGTCTCTGTTTATGTAACAAAGGTTCATTCTTCTCCTCTCTGCCATCTTCACACAAGGAGGCGACCGACCCTCTTGCCTTACTTTTTTTCTTAAGCCCCATTGGATGCGACTGGAAGAGGCGGTAAGGGGTTTTGAGATGCTTGTACGGATCAAACTCTTCCCTGACCAGTTGCACCTCTTGATAGGAGGCCTTCGGGTCTCCCAGAAGCTCCTTTACATCGTTTGACGCTTCTTTAGACAAGTAATAGTAGGGCTTCTTGCCATAGTTATCTCTCACGTTCCTGTTGGCACCGTATTGGAGCAGAAGGTCAATCAGATGTAGATGACCGTGAATGGCAGCGATGTGAAGCGGCGTGTAGCCGCCATGGGATTTCGCATTGGTGTCCACCATGTGGTCGCTTTTCCGAGGCTCTTCGACAATTGTGGCCACCATGTCTGAATTTCCGCACTTGACAGCCCAGTGTAGGGCCGTGAAACCAGACATAAAGTCTTTTTTCTCAGCAAGCTGAGCGTCCTTTAACAGAAGGCCGTACACTTGGCTCCACTGCCCAGCGGCAGACTTCACAAGCCACTGGTGTTCCAGGGAATCCAGGGGCACGTGCTGCGAGTCCTTCGGCTCATCTGCCTGTTTGAGGGCCTTGAAGTGTCTCTGTAGCTGTGGAGACCCGCTGGTGCTGACCCCACCGTCTGCAGGTCTCCTCTTACACTGGGGCGAGGGGTGAGGCTTGTGCTCCTCATCCAAAGGCTCAGTTTGCTTGTACCGATGACGGATGTCTACCTGGGGCATTCGTAAAGGAAGCGCGCACGGTTTGTGTACTCTCGCCTCGTTCTTCTCTGACTCACGGGGATCAGACTTGAGAGGGCCAGAGAAGAACAAAGACCTGGCGGGTTTAAAGCTCACATTCTTGCTGTTCTCTAAAGCGGCCTCTATGAAAGACACAGAGCTGGGAGATCTTCTCAGATCTGATCCCCTGACTTCCACATCCTGGGGATGAGCGTTTGCTTCTCGCTCTGGTTCTTCTGGGTGGGAAACATCTTCATGGTCCTTCTCTTCATCTTCAGTTGGAGGGCTTTGCTCTGGGGACCCCAGTAGATGATGATACCGCTTCCTTAAAACTATACACTTGGTCTCCTGGAAGTCCTTGACCACAGCAACGTTGTTGACGAACATCTTGAAGAGATCTCGGTTGTGTTTCTTCTCTGCTGGGTCAGGACAGTTTAGGTGCTCCCTAAATCTGCTTAGCAGATCAACGTTCTTCACCTTTCCATTGGCCTCTATTAATGCATTCAGAATGGCCTCTTGAGTTAAATCCATTTCTTAAGGAACGGCACACACGAACATACAGAACGTCTCTGTCAATCCTCGACGACACCTGAGCTGTGGCCACGCCCTCACCTGCTTTCCGGAACGAAGGCTTACGTAAGACACTAGGTGTGTGTGTGATATCGCGAGAACTGACACGTCTGTGTGCGTTTGTATCACTCTCGCGATACTTTAATATAAGACACACACACACACACACACACACACGTGTAATAAAAACACTGCCATGGGTGTGGATGGCACTGGCAGCAAACTGGCATTCTTTATCTATTATTTATATTTGTTGCATTAGTAATCGTATTGTTTACTAAACAAAGAGAACAATTCCATCACCTCAACATATATTTAATGAATAAATGCTTTGTTATCTATAAATATGATTATCACTATAACCAAAGGTTGATTATAAAGTGTCACAGATTAAAGCGTCATCACTGACTCATCATTATTTGCGTGATTCTTGATGTGAATGTAACTTGGAATCGAACACATTCCTAAAGGAAGCAGGAGGAAGAGACACATCGAGCCAATCCTACTATTGCGAAGGACCATCTGTTAAATATTCATTTATACGTCACAAAACCAAGCCCACTGTGTCCTCGGAGTGTGCTCTCATTGGTCGGTTTTCTGGCTATGGCTGCCTCTCAGCCAATCGGTTGGTCGGGTTGCTCACGTCACGCATTACTTAATAACCATGAGCCAGACCTTCACCATAGTAACATTCTCCAGGCGGTGTGTGTGTGTGCGCGCGTGCGTGCGTGCGTGCGTGTGTGTGTGTCACAGCGGGCGGTGAGAGAGACGCACTCAGCTCCTTTTCGCCTTTCCTCGGCACCAAATCCACACATTCCTAACCATGGCGGCCACGGACGTAGACATATTCTCTGTAAGTATCCTCTAAAGAGATTTGTTGTTCCCACAGCGCCGTGTGCCCACTCTTCACAGGCTTCTGGAGTCATCTCACACTAGCATGAGCGCTACTGTAGCTTAGCTTCACCAGACTCACATTGAGCAGATAATCTGAGCTTCCGGTTAAAATCTCTTTAAATTTTAATCCACAAACTGTCCTCAGCACACTATAGGCTGAGTTTCTTCTGACATCTGCAGGAGTCTGCTGTGCGTGTGCTCACTGGCTTGTCTTTTCACACTTTCTTGACACTTTTAGTATTTGCACACTCATCCTCGTGTTACACACATGTGTGTGGTTTGTTGTGAGTTGTGGAATTGTGGGCATCAGTCTGATGTTTGCTCTTGTGATGGTGTTCAGGGATTTCTCCACAGGATGTTCACCAGATCAGCAGATTATGGGATGGGTTGACCTGCAGGAAAGGAACACAGCACTTTATTCAGTACTGCTCACTGGTCACAGCAAGATTACACTTCACCCTGAAAGGGATAGTTCGTAAAATGATCCAATTATTTCTTCGGTTGTTTTCGACACTTTAAACTTTATCTACGCAAACAATGAAAACTGAACTACATTAACTTCTATTGCACCGCTTAAGAACTGCTTGTGCTAGCTTAAAGTCGTAATTGTTTGCGTTTGTGTGTGATGTGAAAGAAGAGTTGTTTGCACAGGATGATTCGTTGGGAATGTTTAGGAAGTCCCGGAATTTTGTTTTTACATTTACATTTCTTCGTTTGGCAGATGCTTTTATCTAAAGCGACTTGTAAGTATTAAGAGGTTCATCAACGCAGAGGAATCAAGGCATAAGATGTCTTACTCAAGAACACTTCAGTTGTTGCTGACACTGGGATTCGAACCCGCAACCTTCCGCTTACAAGTCCAACTCTCTGTCCACCAGACCACAACTCCAGACTGTTTGGACTGGAGAAGATGAACTGTATTGAGTTATTAATGCAAAAAGCACCAACACACGACTATGAGTGCCATATTGCATTTATACAACAGTTTGACAGCACAAGTGTGTAGATTGACAACATCCGAAGGAACTTTGGGACTTCTTTCTTCTGCGATGATTTCCAGCGAATCAAAAACTTTAAACAAGCCTCAGTTACTGATTCTACACAATCAACTCGTTCAGATAAATAGAGCAAAGTTATAGAGATCATGAGGAGTGAATGTGCTCCTGAAACACTGTGTGTGTGAGATTTGCGTGCGAATTAAAGACAGAGCATTAAACAGCTCGCAGAGAATGGATTTCTACTTTCCGTTGTTTTAATGTCATTGTGCAAGTTAAAAGAAAGTCACGTTCTGTCTCTCGTCTTTTAATATAGCAGATTGCAACCAACATGTTCAGGTGTCTACTGCCTCCTTGTAATTGTCACAAATTTAAAACACAAAAATTTCTGTTTTGTAAAGTACGCATGGAGTTTTCCCGCATTCGTGTATTTGTGTTTAAGTGCTGAATGTCGGGTTGATACCAACAATAAAGCTCTTCCTGTAATATCTCTGATAGAATATCGCATGGCTGAGAGCCAATCGGATTTGAGAGCCACAAAGAAAAGTTGTATAATATAGTATATTGGTGTAGTGTTGCTTTTGAAGTATAAGATTAGTTTACAGCCAAACCGTGCTGAGCTGCTAGATGAATATAATGTATAACAGTCAATGTTTCTGGTTTTAGGAGCTGCATCGATCAACTGCATTGAGCCAGGACGGGTCAATGTAAATTCTAATTACATAAAGGGGAAAATGTCTTTCCACCAGAAATCCCAAAGATAAAACACCTGTTCTTTTACAGAGCACTAAGGAGAAATTTCTAACAAAGTCTTATTTTAATGAACTGAAAAGTGACAAGAAACGACAAGAAATAAAAATCCAACATATCTTTTAATAGTTTGCTGAGGTTTGGAGCAAGACTATCTTGTTTAACACTTATTTATTTCTTGCACCATACCATAGTTTCAGGGTAGGGATGACACTAGCGGTTACTGTTATATAAATATACACGAGGTTCATGATGAGTCAACGTCCTGTGCATTCTAAAATACATCTCATTATTACTGATATGAAGAAACCCAGAAACATCAAGTAATTCAGACGATGTAAGAGCATTTGACACTAACATTCTCAGGAACTTATAATAACAATAACAGTGTGTGTGTGTGTTCTTATGGTCATTCCTGAAAGTAAAATACAAAACTTTACAACTGAACATTTTCTGCTTTAGGTTTAAGAGTACATGATTTTGTGTTAGATAGACACCAGTTTGTTTGCATGTGCAATCATAAAGATCTGGCAGAAAGAAGCCAGTTGACTTTTTGTTCATCGCAAATGCCACACTGAGACTAAATCTAGACCATCTGCATTCTTCACATGGGCCCCTCCTCCAGTCCTATCAGATGGGGTGCCAGCGATCTCCATCTCCAATGAGGGTTTTAGCAGTTATATTCAGGTAAATGTGGGGGATGGGGATGGAGCTGTCCCAGTTTGGCTCTTCTCCACTATATCTCGGAGTATCCATCTGTCTCCAACAATTTGTGTTGTGCCATTCAATCCTCCAAGCTTTCTTCTACTCAACACTAAAGAAGATATTTGGTAACCAAAACAACACTGGACTCCATTGACCAAATGGACACAAAACCACTGTTTCTTCTTATGGCATGGGGCGAATCATTGATGTAAAGTTTTTCTTTTTGGATGAGCTGTCATGCTCTGGTCAGTACTGATTCATATTTGTCTGGTTGTCTCTCAAGCACATAGTATGGGGCGATTGTTTCACAGATTCACACAAAACGGTTCTTGTAGCATGGCCATTGCTTTGAGGGCGGGTTAAGAAAATATTGGTTTGCGTCCCAAACTCGGCTCCATTTCCTCTTGATCTACTGCCCCCTGGGGGAAATCTTTTGCCTGCCCCTGCGGCGGGGGGCACTTGCTATCTGCCCCTATAAGGATATTCTTGAAGCTGTCCCAAGTTTGTTCCTTCTTCCAGTCTGTTTTCTAAAAACGCTTTCAAAAGCCATTTCCCTTTACCTCATCTAGCACAATGTCCGGCATTGGTCTGGAACCTCCCCTCGGCTGCCTCTGCTTTGAAAAAACTGTGTGCAGGTTTTTCAGCTTGCATTCCTTATGTGCCTGACGCGTGTTACCCCAGCAGAAGTGCTGCTTTACCCAGTAGCTCGTCTCAGTGACATCATCACCCACCAAATATGTGCCTGCACTGGGAAAAGAAGGGAGGCAGAAAGAGGAATGCATCGATCTCACCATAGAGATGTTAATATGATTAAAACCCTTTTAAGTGATATTTTAGATCTGCCGGGTTGTGAAGGATGGAATTTTTATTTTAGAGCATTGCAAATACCTTGAGTGGCTCCTTGTCTATAATGTTAATTTAAGAATGACTTCCGCTATGTCCCAATTTTCCAACTTTGGCTATGCACTAAAGTATGTCCTGTTTTTGTTGTGGAAAAGTATATACATTTCAGTGTTTAGCAAAATGATATGCACATACTTGGACATAGTAACACAAAACAGAAGATTTATTTGTATGTAGAATCTCTTATTTGATTTTCTCAATATAGTACATCATCATTTAACTCCGCCTTCTTGCGATGCATTGTTGGTGATGTCAGCTGGTTGAGTATCTATGGATCTACTCTTAAAAGTAGGGTACTTGGAAGTAACTAATTTTAACATATTGTGATTTGGGACATATATACTACTTATCGTCTGGTTGCCTTGAACTTTTGACTGTAGAGCTTATAGGGTTATTGTGGTATATCAACATTATCTTGCACATGATTTAAGCAGTGCAATACGGTAAAATTTTATTGCACCCTAAGGCTGCTCGAGGGTGGAAACTCTACATTAGTGTAGTAGATCAAGACTAAAATGCTTACAGTCCAGGAAGTACATACGGACATGTTTTTATCAATGTTTCTTAAACCTCTAGAGGAATTTTCGTGATAATAAAGTATATTACTAATGATGATGATGTTAAACTGGTGTTTTTATTTCAAATGCACCTTATAACAACTCAGACTTAATCTGCTTTTAGATCTAGGAGCAATTTTGACGCATCAGAGTTGTGCTTTACAAACAAGCTAAGAATAAAAAAAATGGATCCTTAGTATCGCAAACCTCTCAATATCAATAGGCAATATTATTGCAACAGCTCTTAAGATAAAGTGTCAATCAATAAGAAATTAGTTCTTGTTCACAGAAAAGTGCAATGTGATGGACATTTGTACGTTTTTTGCTAGGTGGCTATGTTCTGATTCTTATTTTTTATTGACATCTATTTTTGTGTGATGAGCTGTTTTGAGTTTGGCTTTATTATTGTTACTAGTGCTTTTGTCTCCACCGTTCATGCTTTTCATAACCATATCTTCTCAACCCAATTCTCATTTTTTCACAGAATGAAGAAAAGCGTAACCTAAACCTTGGTGGTCATGTTGGTTTTGACAGTCTGCCTGATCAGCTGGTCAGTAAATCGGTGACTCAGGGTTTTTGCTTCAACATTCTCTGCGTTGGTAAGCAATAACCTACATGAACTTTAACCAAGCACATTTAATGTTATAGATCGTACAATCTGGGGAAATCTGTCCTGAGAATTTCTTTCTTTCTTCCAGGGGAGACTGGCATCGGCAAGTCTACATTAATGAACACGCTTTTCAACACAATGTTTGAAAACGAGGAAGCAAGTCATTACCAGAACGGTGTTTACCTGCGACCGAGAACGTATGACTTACAGGAGAGCAACGTCCACCTTAAGCTTACTATTGTTGATACTGTGGGCTTTGGAGACCAAATCAACAAAGAAGAAAGGTAAGAATGTTAATATGGTGTGTGTTTAAAAAAGGTACAGACATTTGAGTAATTTGAGACAGTATTTCAAATTACTGTTTCATAATAATTCCATTTATTAGAACCAAATTTGCAGGGTCCATTTTAAAAATCTCATTACATTCAATACTGCCTAAAAATGTATAATAAATATAATTATGTTTGTGTGAATATTAGAATCCTAGTTTTCTTTGCTGTTCTCACAGTTATAAGCCCATTGTGGATTACATCGACACACAGTTTGAAAACTACTTGCAAGAAGAGTTGAAAATCAAACGTTCTCTATTCAACTACCATGACACCAGGATCCACATCTGCCTGTACTTCATCGCTCCCACAGGACATTCACTCAAATCCCTGGATTTAGTCACCATGAAGAAGTTGGACAGCAAGGTAGGATCACTTCACTGTGTATTTTCTGAAAAGCCTTTTAAATAATTGTGCTTTATTTAATAACAGTATATTAATTAGGGTGAAGGGTTGTATTTATTCTTCTTGTTCTACCAAGTCTTCCCTTCACTTTGCCTCTCTTCTCTTCTAATCTCTTCTCTTCTGGCACGGTTTCACATAGACCCATGAATGAGGACTCAAACTAACCGGCTAATTAAGGATGCATTTGCTAAGACATTTATAAGCAATTTGGGGTATGGTGTTTTATAGTGAGGCAAAAAATTCGTCCCCAAATTCTATAGACATATCAATGCGCCCAACTTTGACAGGCTGTAGCTTCTGCATCAGAACCTCATAGAGAAAAGCAGCTAGGTTTCCCAACCAAACCACACCCATAACAACCAAACACATTAGCTAAGCAACCGTTTAGTGAGAATTGTATCTCTGCACCAGAAAGTCACAGGGACACTGGGGTTGGTTTTTTTGAATGTATTAAATTTGAATGGTTTGAATTCATAATTGTTTCGATAAATACTTGGTTGTAAAACGACAATAACCAGTATGCCTAATACTGCTTATCTACTCTACTTTATTATAGTGTTTTTTATTTATGCTATTAATAGATATGTCAGTTTGCCATTGCTGACAAATATTGTACAATAAACAACAACCATTGTACCTTAATATTAACCCCCGTGCATCTCACAGGGGTTTGAAATGGATAAAAATGTCCAAGTGAGTGTTTGAGGGTTCATTTGAATCAATGTTAGATGCTGTGGTTTATCTCAGTCGATCAATTCTTCATTTCATCAGATTGCAATGAGGGTGAGGGGGGTGATGGTCCAGTGATTTTCAAACAGGCCAGTCATAATAATGTGCCCCAGAGCTCCAAATCCCCCTCTCATGATTCTGAAGAGTGTTCCTAATACCAGTGAACAGAAATATTTATCTTGTGACCTTTTATTTGAATGTTGTTTATTGTTTATTTGAGCGAAGTATCTTTTGAGAGTAGCTGCGTTGCCAGTGAAGAGTGAGTTTATAAACCAGCTCAAATGAAATGGGTTACTATGTAGAAAAAAATGTCATCCTTTATTCACCCTAAAGCTGTTGCAAACCCAAATGACTTTCATGACACAAAAGCACTCTTTTTCCATAAAAACTGTTGTGTAAAACATCTTATAACAACAAAATATTTATTGTTATTACCATATAAGATGTGATATGTTTTTAGGTTAACATTATCCCGATTATTGCCAAAGCTGACACAATTTCCAAGAGTGAGCTGCACAAGTTCAAGATCAAAATCATGAGTGAGTTGGTTAGCAATGGAGTTCAGATCTATCAGTTTCCCACCGATGATGAGGCTGTCACAGAAATCAACTCTTCTATGAACGTAAGTCTTTTATTTTACAATGATGAATATTCAGTTCTCATTTCTGTGCCAGGAGCAGTTATGTAGGCCAACCTTTGTTTTCTTTGGTTTTACTCAGTGTCTACAGATTTGTTTACTGCTCTTGTTAAAGGTTTTCAAACAGAGCCACTGGGGAAATGTCTGTTTCAAGCATCAATACGGCACTTTGTATCATATCATTTCACATTCTGAAACATTAAGATAAGAACTTCTCTCTAGTTATCTTGACCTCTTGATGCTTGTCTCTATACTTTAGTTGATCCATTTGGTCGACGCCTTTATCCAATGCAACTAACAGCGCAATTTACTTTACATTTGAACATATACTAAATACATTCTGAATATTTAATTGCAATCCCTGGAATCAAACCCATGACTCTGGACTTAAGTTGCAAATGCCATGCACTAACTAATGAGCTACAGGAAAGCTATATGTTAAGGTTTTAGGAAGACACTAGAAGCTTAAGAAAAGTTTGCAGAACAACCACTTAAAGCCCTAAACTCATCTTTTTTAATTTGATGATATTGTCCCGTTGTACCCCATGTATCTAAATATAATTTGTACATTTCCCTATGATACCCTTTTTAATTGGTATAGAGCAAAATAACAGCATATTATACACTTTTAATAAGAAAAAATTAAATTTACACAAAGTAAAGTAAAATTAAATAAAAAATCAGTAACAAAATCATAAGAGAAAGCGTGATGAGGTCACCGTGGTCATAAACACTACCCTTACACGCTCATGATAATGTGCATGGGCGTCAGATGTGAACAACTCAAAAACAGTGAACCTCTAGTCACAGATTTTAATAGCGTGCTTGGTCTCACGCATGGACATTTGCGACACTTACATTATATCGAACTTCTATTATAGTTTTATGGTGGAAAATTATGTCGTAGTAATGATGGTTATTGATTTATCGCCCAGCCCTTCTCCTTAGTGAATTATTTTCATGATCCATCAGAATGTCTCTCTGTACCTGCTTCACCCTGGGTCTTGTGCGGTTTTTAGCAGGAAATATAGGCACTTTGGATTAACAAGTCACATTTATTTTCACGTTAAATCCTCTTCAGGATTCCCCCCACATTGTGTATGTCACAGAATTCTTGAGTTTGGATTAGTTTGATAAGTGAATAAACACATGTGAGAATCTCACTTCCTTCTGAGGTCAGGGTAATTTGTGTTAAATGCTTGAACATGCAGTTTTAATTGTTAAAATTAGTCTTAATGAAGTGAGAAGAAGATCTTCTTAACTCTGAAGTAGTGTTTGACGTTTCCTGGTCTTTGTTTAGGCCCATCTTCCGTTTGCTGTGGTGGGCAGTGTGGAGGAGGTGAAAGTGGGTAATAAGAGCGTGAGGGCCAGGCAGTACCCGTGGGGAGTAGTTCAAGGTAAGCATCACAACGTTCAGTGATATTAAATGATTTTACATTATTTTTCGAGTGCTCAAACACAAGTCAGACACTTTATTGCAATTCTTTTTGGTGGCAGCTAGTTGTGGAATATCATGACTGCGTGTCTTGTGAAACATGTCAAGCGCTGGGAGTATGATTTAAACCCTGCTCTTTATTTTCTCTTCATTCCTCTGAGGATGCTGGTTAAAGGGTGTTGTTCCTTTTATGTGAAACTCTCCTATCAGTCACAGCGCTGAGAATTGCCTCTCCAGACAGCAGCCAATGACACAGATGTGCCCCAAATAAGATCACGTCATTAGCCATGAATCTCTTTCTGTTTAATTGGCTGTCTGAATTGAATAGAGACTCAATGCGTGCAGGAGATGCTCAGTGATGAGCAGTTTATGTGACAGAACAGCTGATGGTTTTATGAGTCGCAGTATTTCAGGGAGAATTTATTTCAGATTGAGATTTTAATTACATTGTAAATGTGAACTGTGGCTAGACAGATTGGCTTTTGTGCATATTTGTGTACTGCTGAAAAACAATATCAAAAACATTTTCCACATATTTATTTAAAGGTTACTTCTGCCTCAAATATATATTCAGGATCCTAAGTCTGTTAATAAACCCCAGGACATTCCTTTATCTTCAAAAAACAAAATAAGATGTTTAACAAAACATGCATTAACTTAAAATTGAAATGCTTAAAGTTTGATTCTAAACACATCTAAATGCATTGAGGAATATGTTTTTTCTAATGCAAGTTGATGTTTAAAGTCTAGCATGAAAAGTGAATAGTCTTTTAAATGTCGTAGCATTACAGGATCTTCTCAAGTGGTGTGTGACAATATGACAGATGGGAGAATGCTGGGATTTCTTTTTCTTTCGGCTATTTTTGGGACGTTGGCTCCCAGGGGTCTTATAGTCAAGGGTCAGTAAATTGCTCTCATGCTCTAAGAATTCCATTTGAGAAAAGAGCTTGTTCCAGATGAGCTATGCCATAATGTTGTTTCCTACGCTTTATCTGCTCACCCTATAATATTATGTTTGTTTGTTTAACTCAAATGTATTTCTGTTGCAGTTGTTTTTTGACGGACACTTTAGGAAAAAGGGGAACAAATTTTACTTTTCTATCCCTCCTCTTCTAGAATACGAAGCTTGTTTTTCTCATACTGCCCGTGGATCTAACGTTTCATAGTTTCCCCATTCCCAAAGGAAATGTTATCTTGTGGATGGTGATCTGGAGACTTGATTTAAGGTTTATAAATTACAGGAAAGTCTAGAAAGGATATTTCGAGACAGATATTGACATGATTACGTATTGATGGCTTAACCTTGAGTAAACTTGACAAATCCTGCAAGGTTCAGTACTCTGTATTCTCAGGAGTAACTTCCTTTTTCACTACTTATTTTAAAGGACACCTTAGGCAAGCATGTATTTTGTTATTACTGAGCATAAGGGTTTTACTTTTCATGTATAAATGATACTCAACCAGAATATGTTTCTCTGAACGTTAAAGGGGAACCTGGGTTGTTTTCCTAAAATACTTTTAAAAGTAAAATAAGTGAATTGTCCCATCCATAAGGCTCCATATTTTACACAGAAAATATTTTGTGGTATAAGAAAAGTCATCTCTTCTCCATTTGTTTCTTCTGGTTTGTGTATTTTATTACAAACAAGAAATCTTAGAAATTATGTTTATATTACCTGTAACAAATGAATTTCCTTTTTTAATAAAGAAACATGTATATATAGACTGTTTTTATAGTGTGAGGTCTTAAAATAAAAACACATTATTCCTTATCTGAGACTTTAATAATCAAGTTATGATTGAAAATGTCACATCCATAACACATTTATAAATCCCTATATGATAGATCCCAGATATGTGTGCCTCCCTGTGTATCAATGTACAAATATTGATCACATGCACATATTTTTCAGTGGAGAATGAGAGCCACTGTGACTTTGTAAAGCTGCGAGAGATGTTGATCAGAGTAAACATGGAGGATCTGAGAGAGCAGACTCACGCCAGACACTATGAGCTGTACAGACGCTGTAAACTGGAGGAGATGGGCTTCAAAGACACAGATCCAGATAGTCAGCCCTTCAGGTGAGTTACTGCCCTCCATTATCCGCATGTGAAACTGATCAGCGTGGGCTTTATTAAGTTTCCTCAAAGATCTGTCCGAGGTCATATTTCAGAACCCTGTTAACGGCCTATAGCTCTGAGCATGAAACGTTAGTTTATTCATACAAATATATGTTTCGTACTCGAAACTTTGAAGTTTGTACATTCTTATTGTGGGATTATGGTTTTGTTTGCTTACATTACTTTTTATTTTTTAATTTAAAAAAATAATCAAAAATTATATTTAATCTGCGGAATGTAAAATGCTGAATGTCCACATTATATAACTTTCTAGACGGGTTTTACCAACAGTGAATGTTACTGCCAATGATCAGAACAAACACACATAGACCAGAACTTAGCTTCATGAGTCCTATGAAATATTTCTGTGCCTCCTCTGCAAAGTACCTGTGTTTATTCTAAGTCCAAAGCAAAACCATGTTTTTGTATGGGGTCATTCTGCAGTCTCCAGGAGACATATGAAGCCAAGAGGAAGGAGTTTCTTGGAGATCTGCAGCGAAAGGAAGAGGAGATGAGACAAATGTTTGTTAACAAAGTAAAGGAGACAGAGGCTGAGCTGAAGGAGAAGGAGAGAGAGGTAAGATCTGTATCATTCACATTTACTTGAGGGCATCTTTGATCATTTTCAAACACTGCTTTGCACTCACTGTAATGCGCTCACAATAGCTTTGTGTGGGATGTAATTGTGAAGACTGGTTTGAAGCATTTTGTGTATGTCACTTGTGTATTTCAGAGCTTCATTGTTTGGAACGTTTACACTCATTTGAAGCACTGGTCTGTATTTAACAGCAATTTTTTGTCTCTCTTCAGTTACATGAAAAGTTTGAGCAGCTGAAGCGCATGCACCAGGAGGAGAAGAGGAAGGTGGAGGAGAAGCGACGAGACCTGGAGGAGGAGATGAATGCCTTTAATAGGAGGAAGGTGGCAGCAGAGACCCTTTCTCTCACACAGCCCCTCAAGAAGGACAAAGACAAGAAAAAGTGAGTCCTTCAGTTTTATTTGCCACATCCCCTTCTGCTGACCTGCACTGATGAAGCTATGGGCAGATGATCAATACATGAGAATCGATAGATCAGTGTCGGTCGATTAACTGAAAAAATAGATTTTCCTTATAATTGACTCTAAAACAAACATTAGAAAGAGAAACATTCAGTGTTTTTGTCTTCTAAAGTAACTACACAGTCAGTAAAGTAGTACATTTTTTGAGTAGGGATGCTGCGATCAGGATTTTTGCCACAGATGTGATTTCTTTTTTATTCATGGTGATCGGCCGATACCAATGCCGATTCTGATGCTACAAGTTTAGATAACTGATATGTAAGCTCTCTGATCATCGTCAACCTTCTCAGATAAAGTTATACTATAGATGTTGCCTTTCTTATATTTTTGTTACATTTTACAGTAAATATAACTATTGTTTTAACCGAGAGTAGTAAATGATAAAAAAGTATTCATTATACAGTGGACATTTTAATAGCCTTTACAATGGGGTTGCAGTGCTAAACATTTACACCCCACTCATCATGTACGTCCACACGCTTTGACATCATCGATTGCCCATCGATCGGAGCATCCCTACTTGCAAGCATTGTCTTTCTATTTTAGTGCTAAACATTTTTATCTCATTACAGTTCATTCCTCCTCCTAAATAAAATACACCGGTTTGTGTTGTTGTCATTTCATTCTCACTGTCTGGTGTATGTTTTGACTAAGACCGAGTTAAAGAAGTTTGTTTGGACCTCTTATTTCAAGTGAAGCTCAGAAGCGCCATCTTGTGGTTTCAAATGGTTTAACTGTTCTCATCAAAGACTCCATTTTGTAGTTTTTCTCTGATGGATCCTCTATAGAGCAGTATGTATAGATGTGAAAACTCAAGATTATTCACCAGATATTGCTAGCATATTATTACAGTCCCAAAACCCTGAAATGTTAACAAATAAACCTTTCTTGCTTCTTTCTAGATCTAATTTATATTTTAGTCTCTAAAATCCACACTTATTTTTAGTGGATATTATTACATGCCTCCTGAGCTTTTCCTGAGTTTTTGTATTTTTTTTACATAGTTTATCTGCATGTTTCAACCTCATTTTCTTTTATTTTGTCATTCATTCATTTATTTGTTTGTTTTGTGTCCATTTTCTTTCAGTTAATTTATGAACACATCCCAGGCCGCCTGTGGACTCGTCCTCTACCATTGTTACAATGTCAGGTTTTTTAAGATTTCTGGCCTTTTTTGATATTGTGTACATGGACCAAAGATCCTGATGTGAAGCCATACAGATGAATTATGGGGACTGAATTTATTCTTGTGTTGCCACAGTTATTTTGTTTCCTTAGTAGGATCATTCAGGTTATTTTTTATTATTTTAATATGTTCTCCCTATAAACCCTTTTTTATTTTGGGGGATATGTCGTTCCTTACTGTGTATGTGTGCTTTTTTAAACAGACAGAACTATTTACTTTGTGGTCACAGCTGTTTTGGTACTACCCATCTGTTCATTTGTCTTATAGTCTGGCCAATATTTTGACATACATGTTGACTACATGTTTCCGTTGCCATTGTGTACATTAGTATTTAAGATCTGAGCCAAACTCAGTAGCACATCACAGTAATGAGCCTAATATGCCCATGTGTGTGTGTTTTATAAGCATATATCAGTATGGCTTTACTAAACCAGTCTCAAAGTTTGGATTTGGTTCTGTTTTTATATAATCCAGGACCAGTATTTTAGCATTATTGTTACAACAGATATGCAATTATATTTTTTGTATTACTGAAAAGTGTTCAAGGTCAAACAGATTCAATTGTTTATCATTTAAGCCATAATGTGGAAGTTGGAACACATGAGGTCATCTAAACTTATGATGCTAGCCACATCCTCATTTGCAAAAGAGGCAATGACTGCAAATTCATTGCCTTAAAGAAAATAAGAGCAGTTGTATTAACTGATATTATAAATAAACTTGTTTCACTATGCTTTGTGTTGTCTCATCTGCATCTTACAGAGATTCTTAGGTTAGTGTCATTTGGATTGTTAAGAAAGGACATTGTGGCCTTGTCCTTTCTTAAACTCTTATGTACACATAATAATGTTTTTTTCTTACCTTATCAAATTCTTATAGATCTACATGCATGGCCAATTTTTTTAAATAGAGAACATTTAATATGTGTAACTCAACCTTATGTACATGCAAGCCAAAAACATAGGTTTACCAGGATACTTTATAAATTTCCTGATAAAGAAATAAGTATTTTTCCATCACTAGTTTATATGGCCTTCCGTACTTTACATATTAATTTAAAATAAAAAATAAAGTTTTCTGCTTTTATTTCATAGCAGCCCATTGTTTCGTTTGCAAAATGTAATCAAGTTTACTGATTAGCTGCCTTTAATTTCATTAAAATAATAGAAAAAAGAACCCAAGCTGTAACATCTGCATAGAACAACACTTCTTTACACATCATGATCATTCACATGGAATTTAAGATAGTAACATTTAACTAAGTGTCAAATGGTTTTATTAGCATGGACTAACAAACATATAAAAAGATTATAAAAAACAAAACCAAATGGTTTTGGCCAATAGTTAAAGCACCATAGACATTAAAGCATTCCTTCGTAATGAAATAATAAAACATAACTCAGAAGAACATGCACACACAAAATATATAAAAAATATAAAATCTACAAAAGATATATAAAAATACACATGGTTAAAGTGCTTCATGAAGATTTCCTAAAAAACAGGAAAAGTGCTAGTTACCGTCTGCTTCAGACGTTCACAGAAATAATGTTAGCTTATTCACTCGAGGGTGGCTGCAGTGAAGGACAGGGTGAGATTTGTCCTTCAAAGGTACCGCTCAAATCTTCAGAACCGAGTTTTGGTTTCAATGTTGTGTCCTCATCATAAAGGTACCAGAATCCATCACAGAAGTCATCCATTTCCTGGTTCTCTTTCCGTGTCCGTCGGGCCCGTGTGTCTGGCTTTACATGTCTGTCTTCATGTTCCTTCTGCATGTCATATGCCCTGAACATCAGCATGCTGGTGGGATCTAGAATGTACACTGCATTGGTGGGTACCGACAGCTCGAGACCCGTGAGATACTCGTCTACAATCTCCTTGCAACAAATTAACACTGTGCTTTCGATCTAAAACAGACAGATAATGAAACTTATTTAAAAACAAAACATTCTGTATGTTCAAAGATGTTGAAATATACTTCATACATACATTTGCTTTCCTCAGCAGGTCAGTAAAGACAGAGAACCAATCAGGTATCAGCCTCTCCAGCTCTAAAGTGATGATGGCTAAAGCCAGTATGGAGCCCTTGAACTGCCAGAGCTGGTGGCAGGCCATACAGTGCTGCACTTGTCTGGTCCACAATGAAGCCTGGAGACAAGGTCTCTTCTGAGAGCACGCTAACATGAGCTGTGGATGTCTGGCCATCAACAGGCCATGGAACTGAAAATACATCAATCAACAGAAGCCTAAGCAACGGAGACGACGACAACGCACACAAACAACCCTAAGAATTTTGTGCACCTGTATCTTCTGAGTTGATTCATTCACAAGTGGGATATGAAAAACCAGAATGTTCAAAATGTGTCGTGTTTTTGGTCTCAATGTTTTTTGTTTAAATACAAGACCTTTGAAGCAATCTTGGTTTCTCTTAAATGCAAATCAACCCAGTTTACTTGAGTGATGTAACCCAGTTCCTAGTGAAACAAGACGTTCGAGAGGATTTAATGTATTGATTCACAGAAAGTCGTCAGTGGATTGTGGAGGATGATGGGTGAGATTTCCTTCATTCAAATGTAACACTATGAGTATTGAGAAATGGGGTATTTTTAATGTCACATTAATATTGTATTGATGGAAAAAGCCATGCTTAACCAGTAGGAGAAAAGATTGATTTCTTTTTTAAATGTTTAATCTGTGTTGTGGAAATGTGACATATCTTTCCAACATATGGTTTAAATCACTCCTTAAAGGAAGGGTGAATCACATGGACTTAACACAGGAATTCTATGGTGGATATTTATTTGAGAGGTTTCAAGGATGTTTATTTTTCTATGATATTAGATATATTTTCATTTCACAAGCAATTCTATTTATTTATTCTAGTATCAAATAATCTATATCCCCATACATTGACTATTTTTGTTTCAAGAAAATAAAATGTTGGAATTCGTTTTTTCCTGAATATCATTCAGACACGGTCTTAAGTTTTGTTGTTAGCCCATTTATGTCTCTGAATGTTCATTTAAATGGGGTCTCATTGCAACAGGTCTTGTTTGGGTATTCTTTCACAGCCATGCATGAATTTTGATGCTCCCGGCTTTGACATGGTTTCGTGCCAAGAACGTCTTTCATATCGTTTCATATTTTTTGGTCAACCTCTAAATGATTTCTGAGATGGCTAATATTTATAATGGACAGCAAATACAGGTGATTTCCTTCCCTTCTCAGCAGGCTCATCTATCTGCTTTACTGCTCAAGTATAAGACAGATTAGTGCCTTGGCCATATATGCATCGCCCAACTCATCCGACCCTGAAGTCCGTTCGTCATACGTTTTCTTGTGCTTTTGTAATGTCTGGTTCTGAATGAAGATGTCAGTCGATACTCACGACGTGAATAAAATCAACGGGCGTTGCGATGTAAAGGTCCCAGTGCAGCTTGTTTAGTATGATCCGTTCCATGCGAAGAATCTCTGCTATGGAGAACTGGCATCCGCTTTGCTCCAGCAGGTGTTTAACTGATGCCATCACCTGTGTGCCAATGAAACAAGAATAAAAGCACTGGAATGAGTAATGGTGTGTGAGGTGTCTTCATAACCGTGTGTGGAAATCTTGCCTCATCTTCCTCATTGATTTTGGCAGCCAGGATCAGTGATGTGATGGCCATGCACTTGAGGTACTTTAACCGAGCCTGTAAATCGAGTCCAAAGTTATACAGATCCCACCCGAGTGCATGGAGGCATGGGATGTAAATACCTTAACTGTTGCAAGCAGGCTGTTGAGAACACAAACTCCCAATGCAAAAGTCTCGGAGAGGAACTGGAACACTGAGGTCATATCATGCATCCACACGATCACCTCCTGGTACTCCGATGGACCGATATCAGACCCCTGAAAAGCCCAAATGGAGTTTACCGGTGGATAAATGGCACCTATGAGAAGATGGAGGCATCTATTCTATTATCTATTCTACCTGAATGAAGCCATTCTTTAAGACTGGAGCTCTCCACAGACGCATCTCTCTGTCCAGGGAGCTCAGCAGCAGTGTTCCCAGCCGCCGCCTCTCCTCTGCACCAGGGGGTTTCATGGCTCTTCTGGAGACTCTGAACCCATGGAAGAAACCTGCTGAAGAAGGTTAAAGATCACAATAGCAGCCATGTTCAACCACAAGACAACATGATGAGAACCCTGCCCAGATTTACCATACATGACGTCATTTATATGATCTGAACATTAATATTCGTCTCAGTCTGATGTCATCAACACGTGCAACTGATACCTATTCTGGAGTTAAATGCACGAGAGTTTTATGGGCGTGTCACACTTGTAAACAAAGCCACGGAAAGTTTCATCATAACCCGTGTAGAGGGGCTCACAGATGACGTCATCACTGTCTTTAACCTTACATCACAACATCTTCAGAAAACACAACAGCTGCATTATAACTTACAGAAGATTGAGACTACAGGAAAGAGTTCGACACCCTGCAATGCATGTATATTTATATCTATATAACAGAAACAGGTTCTGAATGAGATTCACCTTTGTTTGATTTGTGGAGGGAAACGCCGTGAAAGCACAAACACAAACACACAATAATCCTGAGTTTGAACGAGCCTGACTCCGCCCTCAGATATAAGGCTGAGCCACAGACTCCAACCACATCGAGGGTGTTTTACATCTACGCCCCGCCCACACGCGCAACTCCACACTAGCGGCCACGCCCACCCACTCGTTCCCCATGAACAGGAATGTGGTTACAGGATCACACATCCGGGTTCTGCTCTATAAAATGGTTCTCTTATAGATAAACATAAGAACCTCAAGTCAATATATCATAATCTCATGATGCATTTCAATAATCCCACATTCTGTACTTAAACTAGTGATATAAGTGTATGTTGAACAAATTAAACCTGTTTCTATCTTTAAAACATATTCTGTACCAAGAGCAGGGCAAAATATATTAAGAATATAATACAAATATAAATCATTATTTTGTGCTTTTATTTCATACGATCTAGTGTTGTAATAGAACCCTGTTTAATACATCATATGTAATAGATGAATGGAGAATAAAAGTGTTTGCTGGTCTGTGCTGGATTCTATTGTAAATCCTTTAAGAAAAGGGCCCAAAACTAAATATAAGGGTTCTTTATTAATAAAAGTCATTATAATTTCTGCCGTGGTTTGTATCTTGGGCTTTTATTGTTTATTTCAGCAAGGTAATCATATGGAAGCTGATATATGACGTCATATCACTTATAAATATTAACCTTTCATTATTCACAGAGAACATTTCATATCTTAATCTCTCACACAGCTTGTGTAATCATTATAATCCATTTTAAACATCATCTTTCCTTTAGAAATACTCTTTTAATATCTCACATATTTCCCCTTCCTCTTATGGACGCCACTGCCATGTGTTTACTGATATCTAGTGCTTACATTCTAACACAGTTTACAAATAATCCTGCAAACAGCTCACAGGACCTCCAGAGATGTACCATTGCCTCCATATTATTGCCGCCATTTGATTGGTCATCTGGGCTTAATCCAGTTTTTATTCTAACGCAATTAAAAACAATAAATGCAGCAGATGGGCTGTCATAGTTTTATTGTGTATGTTGCAAAATAACACATAACTTTTCACTTTTCATACATACTTCTAAAGATTTTTCCATTTTATATACCCCGGAAACAAATTATAATTCATTTTGTGTGAACTTTCCCTTAAAGAAATGAATCCTGGTTGTCAGGATGTAAGTGTTGTAATGATAAAGGGATTCACAAGTGTCTCTAAAGTGTTAAAAGACAGCAAGATCATACATCATGTCTTATCAACAAGCAACATCACACATCTTCTTCTTATGAACAACTCTCTTTGGTCGCAGAAATAAACAGTTTACAAATTTAACCCATAATAACTCCATTTATTCATTCATTATTTTGGACAGTGGGAAATGATTTCTTCAAGGCCTCAGCTTGTGAAAAAGAGATACATTTGGAATACATTGAACATCATATTGGCAACTTATTTGACATGTATTGACAGCCCTGAGAGCTGTGTATTCTTAACACTGTTGTTTTAGGCTTACGGGTCTCTTTGTTTAAACTTGCTAGGTGAAATACCATCATTCTTCTGATCATTCACTTCACTGTCAACTTTTCCCTTCAGATCCAAGAGACCTGAAGAAAGAACTACATACACTTCATATCACAGCAACACATTGAGACATCGATTTTAAAGACACTTTTAAAATCAATGTTTTTCTTTGCTGCATAGATGTTTTTAGGTTAATATAATTATCTTTGTTTAAAAATACCTTCATGCCCAAGGTCAAATATAAGAATGACTAAATGATACTGTAATAGTTATGCAATCTGTGTTGCCGTAATGCCTTTGGGGTGCAACTGGTGCCAGTAAGGTCAATATTAAACATCTGACAAATGTTATGTTCTGAATAATCTTTTCGAGTTATGTATTTACCAACAAAATTAAATATATCAGGCTGGGCCGATATTTATCATCTTATATAGATACTAGATCTATTTGATAATCTGTGAACTGTCAACTAGAATGAAAATCCAAAGAAAAGCTTTACATGTCAAACAGAGCATTAATATTGATGTACTTTTATGATATAAACCATCAGGATCTCTTCAGCTCAACGTTTCTAAAAAGACGGGGTATTTTTCATGATAAGAGTGATGTTTATTAAGCCCTTTGGAATACCAAATGTTCTTCTGCTTATCTGAAGAACTGAAGGGCAAGCTTTCGTCTGCAGCGAGGGATCTCACAAACTGTTATACTGAATATCAGCACAACTGTTAGAAACCGCACACCAGCAACAGTTAAATATTGTGTTGTGCAAATTATATAAATACAACTTTATTTTATACATAAATGTACAAATAAATTATGGCTTTTATTGAAAAACAATTGCAAAATAATAAATCTACTTTATGTTGAAAAGTCTTGACTTTAGCTTAGAGCTCTGCAAATTCAGTGAACTGTAATTTAACTTTTTTAAGTTAAAACATATTTTTGAAAACAGCAAAGTACACAGACAAACTTCTAGAAAGCAGTCACATTCAGGCTCATAATTTACATCTTTATTTGCCACATCAAACAAAAACTAACATGTAACAGTTAAAGTCAAAAAGGGATATATATGTGATACAGCCTTGAAAGATCCTGTGTGGCAATATTAATTTACAAAACCTAGCTTTTGCATCTACATTCCTATAAAGAAATATAAAAATCTTAAATCATCTTCTAAACACCTTTATTGCTCTAAAATTTTCCAGCAGTCTGGCAACATGTGTTAAACATTTGTTTTAAAGCTGTTTGTACATAAAGAAGTGAATTTAGGCACGATGGGATGTAACATTGGCAAAAATTCTCCCACCAAACAGGAGCGTGTATGCAATCACCACCATACCAGTGATGGCACCCTTTACAAGATTGGCAAAATATCCCTCATCAAAACATAAACCAATTCCATCTGTCTAGATTTCAATATACCTGTCATCTTGGGTAGCTGAACTGCTTTTGTGTGTAGATATTTTGCCCATGGCTGAAGAGCACTCCCTTGAGATCTACTCAAAGAGAAAAGGAATGTCCGTAAATAAAGAGAGCTCTTAAAGTAGAAAACAGGCCCAACCCATACAACGTATGTGCAAGACAAGTGCATATTTCCTTCAAAAATACAGTTCAACTCTATTCGTATATAAAAATCTCAGCTCAAAAACAAGACAAAGTAAAGGTGGGCATCACTGAGAATTTAAGGGCAAAATATTTAACAACAAAGGCTCATCCGAACAGCAAAGGTTTCTTTATACATTGCCAATTAAAAAACTCCAACAGTCATGGATCCGAGGCAGAGGTAGCTTTTGCACAGCAAAATTCCTCCCATTTTCCCAGCAGTTTAAATGAAAATGCACTTGGTCTTAACTGAGCAGGAGCAGTGTTTTATCTTAAATGATTGCTTCATCTGACTGAGGTATTTCTATTTGTTTTGATTGATATGATATGAATGCAATTCCATACAGCAGTTCTGTAATGCTACAGGTAACAGTGCGTAGAGCATATTAAAGAAATCCCAAACCACAACACACAAAAGACTTGGCCAAAATCTCCCACACATAAATATGATCTCAGTTTAAATGGTAAAATAAAGTAATGGATTGGGATAAATATGTTTGAACCAACAGATTTGCCTAATGCTGTGCAGACCTACTTATTCAGTAAGAAAAAAGTGTGTCTCTTAAAGTAAAATATGGAGTAAAATAACAGTAATGCACACATCCTTGTGCATCAGCTGAAGATATTTAAAAGCACATGGCAAAATTATATAAATACAGTTAAGCACACTATGTATAATCATTCTTTGGGAGGAAGAAAATCCTTTTGGTTATAAGATAGTGTGCATCTCCACTGCTCTCGTCCTCTGTACATGTGTGAGTGTTTAAGTGTGTTAAGGTGCAGTGATGAGGAGGGGCTGACATCAGGAGATCTGATGCCCTCCAACGTCCCCATGGCTGTTGTCATTGAGTGCGGCACTGCACTAACTCACAGAGAACCTATAAAAACACAACCATAAGACAGGAGGTCAGAAGGACACTTAAAAGACATGGGAAACCACTGATTGAGAAACAACTTCCAGATAAGCTATATAATTGGACATAAAAAAGTAAGGATTAAAGGTGGAGCAACCAATGTCTAAAATGCTTTAGTATACCGAGTCGAGCAGAGTACCAAAACAAACTTTTAGCCAATACGCAGTAAGGGGCAAGAAGAGAGATAGTGGGAATTGAAAGAACCATGATGTTCAAGGCCAGAGCAATGAAAGTTTTGTAGATTTTAAATTGAAATGTCTTATATCTGCCTATATCCACATGTCTTATACCTGCCTATATCCAAATCATTGGGCTAATCACTGATATCAGAAAACACACATTTATCTAGCCAGTTAAATTCTTCAATCTGATGTGTACATTTGAGGGAGAATACATTTACAGAACATCTAATTATTACATCACACTATTGCTTTAAAACGGTAATACAGGACACTTTAACATATCTGTAGAAAGTGTTCCCCATCGTGGGCTTCACTAACCTCCGCACCCTATCCAGGATGTGGTCGATCATTCTGTCTGTGACTCCAGGAGAGACATCTTCAGCCATATTAAGGCTCTTTTCCAGCTCCTCAATCACTCCTCTGATAAGACCTGCATCTCTGTGTTCTGATTTCAGCTGCAATACACAAACATTAATATCAAATTATATTGTAAAATTACATTTTTTTTGTACATTTAAGCACAGCAAGAAACTGTGACCAAAGCTTGAAAAACAGGTAAGGGAAGTCAACCTACGTACAAATATATGAAAAATATATCAAATTATGAGTGGATATTTCATTTTCATTTCATTTTAATATTTTAATATGTTATTATAAAATAATAATGAAAATATGTATGAATGTTTGAAATTTTATAAACCTTAAATAGAGCTCAACCAAAATCCAAAAGTTGTATTTGTACATTGATTCAAATACAGATGTGCGACTTTGTCAGTTGGCAGTGCCTACAAGAAAGCAAGCACCCACCTATGTGCATTTCAATGCATTTGTTATACTTTGATGGCATTGGCTAGCTCTAAGGAGCATTGCATGAAAAATATTTTCAGAGAGTTTGCCCTAAAAATATAGCCAACTAAAGTGGGGTATGAATTCTAAGAAATAAATCAAGTTTTAACTATAGGTTTTAACTAAGTCGACACTTAAACACTTAAAATGTAAATTTTGCTTTACATGGACCTTATGAAAAACTAAGCTCTACCTCAGAGAACACAGGAGCCATCACTGTTGTTAAACTAGCAGACTTCTTCTGAACCTCTTCGTCCTGAAGGCAGAAAATTAAGAAAGACAAAAACAGCCAGGTTATTCAAAGCTCAGTTTCAATATCTCAGTAAAACATTTCTAAATCATCCTTCAGTCAAAACTTACCATTCCATTCACATGCTTCTCTGTCTTCTTCTTTCGAACTGTCGTAAAAGACCATTCAGGAGATGATTCATTGTCCCTACCGCTGGACTCCCTATCATACAGAAACATTTATAAGACCATGAACAAAGATAGACAAATATTTTTGATCAAATGATCACAATTGTAAGAATCATTGGCATTTGTGGTTGTAGTACTTGGTTGTGGAACAAAAATCTTACTTGCTATATCAAGAAAACACAGCGTCACATGTCTTTATTAGATAAAACTCTATTTTTAAGGTGGTACTTGTAATAGTTTGGCCATTTAGGGTTTAACAACAAGCAACAAGATTACAAGGTTGAAAGCAATTCAAAAGTCTAGTCAGAAACATTTACATTTTTAGATGGAATGCATGACATAAAATGTGCTTTAAGAGGGCAGTAAAAGTAGCTTTTTCACTATATAATAACAGTCATAAATTTCTGTTAGATGTTTGAACATTTTAAAAGTAGAGCAAAATCATGAGCTCAAAACTAATAAAACTTATCAGAAAAAACAATAGGCTTGTGTGTTGTCTCAACGGGGTATATGTATTCTAATAGAATCACTTTGTGTGAAGTTTTACTGGTATAGAGGGTGTATAGTGTTCTAGTCATTACAACTCTAATTGACAAGCACAAGTCTTTAATAAAATAACAAGATTAATTTGATGACATTTTGTGTGTCCATCTTAATGTTAAAAAAGAAAGGCACTGCTACAGTGAGGACAAAAACCTGCAGAACAATTTCATATTTTTTAAATACCATGCATTGGTGTTTGAGTTTGTGTGTTGACAATATGCTTACGAGTCAGAGTCCGAGCTGGATTCTCCATCACTGTGGCCTTCAGCTTTCCAGCGCTTTAGCCTGTCGATAAGCTCGGTGAGGTAGGATGTCTTCTTGGACTGTTTAACAATAAACTTGTGCTTTAAGAGTTCCTTTGCTGTTGGCCTCTGAGAAAGGTAGATAGTATTTAAGAATCTTTAGTTTTAAAATATTTTGTTATTAAAAAGCAAAACAAAGCGGAAGATTATCTGTTCTTACAAATGTAGGATCCTTGTTAAGACAGGACTCCACAAACTCTTTAAAGGTCTTGGAGAAGTCTCCATTAAGGGTGGGTGGCGTGTTCTTCGGGATATGAAAGAGAACTTTCATTGGGTGCATGTCTGAGTTAGGGGGTTCACCCTTGGCCAGCTCAATGGCAGTGATCCCAAGAGACCAAATGTCAGCCTGAAGGCATAATAGACAGCTTTACATGAGCAAACACACGCTGATCAATTTTGGAACACAGTGCCATTTTAACGCTTTCTGCACCACAAGCAATGTCTCTACATCTTATACGCTGACAGACTAGTCAATAGTTGATTTTGCAGCAAACATTCAAAATATTAATAATGGGTTCCTGGGACATTATGATATACAAATATATTGACATTTTATTTAATAATTTCCCATTTTAAGAGATTTATTAAAACAAGCTGCTTTGGTGATCATGATGTATGGACTGAAAAAGCGTAATACTTACTTTTGAGTCATAGGCAGACTGTTGGATGACCTCTGGAGCCATCCAGAACGGTGTACCCACAAATGTCTCCCTTTTGATCTGTGTATCTGTCAGTTGCCCCGCGACACCGAAGTCTGCTAGCTTCACCTCCCCGGATTCTGACAACAGCACGTTGGCCGCTAAAACCGAAAAAATTGTGTGAAATAAGCAGGACTAATAACACCAAAAACTTGATATCACTTTTGTCTGTCAGAAAAACATGTGTAACCTTTAAATGTCCTGTTCTTAATTATTCCATGTTAGAAACTTCAATTATTATGTTGTTGTTAGAGTATAAATAATATCCGTAAAATTATAGAGCTCAAAGTTCAATGACAAGCAAGATATTTTGTTTAACAGAAATCGCCTAAGAAAAAAAGGCTGGTTTGGACTACATCCCCCTAATTCCTTCTTTAGTTACATCACTATCACAGTTAACCTCTGCCCACAGGAACACATAAAAAAGGGGTGTGGTCTTGTTCCCCTTCAACGGAGAAGAGGAATTGTTGCGTTGTGGAGCGTGTTTGTTTGTCGCCATGTCGTCGAAATGCTGTTAGTTTCATCAAAGCAAGCAATCTTTACTTAGAGGTCAATGATTACAATCTATGTTTGTTTAACCCAGTTCTTGAATATTAAAACCCACATGTAAAACTATTTAGAGCACATTTTACTGAGAACAGCTTTCTCAATCAAAAATGATTCTTGAAAGATGGAGCAGTTCCCGCTTTGTCTGGAGAAGGTGTTGTAAATGGATCACAACCTGTAAGTGTATTTTATAATTTAAGTTGGTGCTTTTAACAGTTTCTGTAACTTATTACACAAAGGCCAACACTGATGACCTTTGTTAACTAGATGATAATTTAAACTAATCCGACGAAAAAAAGTGTAGTAATTGAACCGGACACCATTGATTGTTTGTGATCGTAATGATCTGTTGAAATTATTTGTTGATAAAGTCTATTGTGTTCTGTTTAACCACATAAAATTGTATAAACAGGAAAAAAGGGGTCAAATTAAAGACATGTTTAGCATAACACTTAGCGCACGAATCTACATGTTATGGTATGACGCGTGATATTTCCCGGCAACACGCGCTAACTTTGCTGTGAATCACAACACAGGAACCGCTGACACAATCAAAACTCTTTACGTATTTCTAAGAGGACTTCATCAGAATGGGGAAGTCATCAGCCTCTTTTATGACAGTGAAAACAGAGGTAGTATACAGATAGTGTGTAAAAAATACGAGTTTATTTTCATGCACACTGTTAACACAATCAAAGCCTCAAAACATCATTAAGAACAGGAGCTTTATATTATGGCCACGAACCTTAAAGCCAAAATTTAAAGATATATTGAACCATTAAGCCCTTCTTTCCGGCTACAAGTTTTCTAATTCCATATTAATGGTCAAATATCTGCTTACTTAAAAGTTATAACCATTTCTACATTTGACTTGTATAATTTTACTCTTTCTGGACATAAAATGAGAAAAAGAATATAGACGGATCAAATTAAAGACAGATAACTAAACAGTGCAGTTCTTTGTAGACAAACCATCTCACTCTTCCCAGTTCAAACAAGTGGAAAAACAAACGGCAGTGGAAAAACAAAAGAGTCACACCCGCTTATCCCGCGTAGACACAAATATTTCTCACACAGAGGCAAATACAGTGAGCACACACCTTTTATGTCCCTGTGGATTTTCTTCTCAGAATGCAGGTAGTCCAGACCTTTCAGTATCTCTTTTAGCATAGTGGCTATCTGGCATTCATCAAAGGGTCCAGCTCGTAGCTTCATACAAAATATCATTTACAGGTTAAAGAAACGTTTCAGAGATTTACATACATCATTGTTCATAAATATATCACATGTGAAGTTGGGAAGTCTAAGTACTGACCAGGTCCAAGGCAGAACCCCCTCCCAAATATTCCATTATAATCCATAGTTTACTGCCCTGAAGAAGAAGAAAAAAAGATTAATTTGTGGCATTGACACATACTCATATTTAGTTATAATTTGTAAATTATTATTCTCAAAATGTTTTTAAATATTGCAAAATAAGAATACCAGGTATATACAGAGACTACACATTCTGAGTGTATGTATGGTACTCCATGCCTTGCATGTTACATAACCCGCTCTGTAAACCAAGACATCTAAATGCTTGTAAAGCCACTGAATCTCCTTATTTTGAGGTATAAAAGTTTTGTTGGTAGTTTTGTTCAAAATATAAAGCCTTTTTATATATTAAAAGAGAATTAATGAATGATAATAAACACTTAATACACAAACAATGAAAAAGAGCAGAGTATGGCAGCCTTCCAGAAATACAGGTATTGTAACATAGCACAAGGGGTTTGGCCTCCAGTCATCACGATGGAACTCTTCACAAGGAAGAAACCTTAATTTGGACCTTAAGATTAAACTAAGCACTCCTTTGAATTTATTACCATTACAAGTCGACGATATGTAGTGTAAAACCGAATGTCAATCTGTACCTTTAGGTATGAGCCATAGTATTTGGTAACATGTGGACTGTCGCACTGGCTGAGAACAGTGATCTCCTGTTGGATGTCTTCAATTTCATCCTCTGCTTCCTCTAGATCAATGGTCTTGATGGCCACTACGTTCTGAGTGCGGCGGTCAATACCTTTGAACACTTCACCGAATGAACCCTTTCCGATGCGCTCTAGTTTAGTGAACAACTCCTCAGGGTCCACTCGAGTGCTCTGAAATTCAAAGGTTTTACTCCGTTAGATTGATTTTAAAGATATTAATATAAAGGCATATGTATATATAAATATATAGGCAATGACATGACAACTAAATCTGTATGCAAGTGGCAAAAGAGGAAGAATTTGTCCTGCAGAAAAGTCAGTGTTTAAAGATTGTATAAGGTCTATAAATGTCATTGAAAGTTGATACTGTTGGGTCTTCTTAAATCTACATTAAGCCTGCTTTCACACCTGTGGTTTGGATAATTTGGTCTGGACCAAGGGCAACAAATGAGACGTTGTAGCCTTTTTCTGGCGTTTTTGAATAGTCCAAATCACTCGTTGGCAAGATGTGCCATTGAAAATGGTTCTTAAACTGCTTTGTCGGTTGGTCAGAATTAATATGCAGGTAAATTCCAAAGGAACAGGAAGGTAGACAACAGCCGGTTCTGCGCTGGATGACTGTATCCCTGGTGATCGCATATTATATAGTTTGTATATATTACATCAGGCAAACTATACATTTCGAAAATTTATTTGTGGCTGGAAAGTTTTAATGCACTGGAAACTGCAGATACACAAGTTACTTCAGGAGGCGTGAATTAATTTTTTGAAACTGTGACACGGTCATCCTCCAAAAATATTACCATTGATCCACCAGGTAAGTTAATTTAAAATGCCACAGGGCTATGTTGCTAAAGTGCTAACGGTCAACAGACACTTCTCCTAATCCAACAATGCATAGCACATCTGACTACGGAAGCTGGAATAGTTCAGAAAGGTGCAGTAATTTTTGTAGTTGGGTCTTTTTTTGGGTTCAGATCATGTTCTCACCACAAACGAGCCGCTCCAGTGTTCGGTTGAAAGCGTACAGAGCCCACCTCTTCAAGAAGGTCTTGGTTCACTTTTTTGGTCCGATTTTTGTGTGCACTCGGGTGCGATTGTTCAATTCATTACTGCCTCATAATGAGGAGTTATGCCAAGATCAACGCACTTAAATTGGGACACAGCTCTAGAGTAGGCCATTTAAGCAAACTCAAAACCTATTAAAAGGATTAACAATTTTTACATACAGTATAGCATTTTGTGAAAGAAATAAACAGCCCTGCAAACCTACTCTTTCTTTGAGCAGATGCACAAAGGGTGTTGCCATTGAAGAGCTGAAGTGCAATGTTAGGAAAGTGTTTGCTTAATTTTTAGACAGCATGTCTACACTTCACAACAGTAAAGTATAGTGGCCACAAATAATCTACTACCTTTGCAACAAATAATATAAGACTATGATCAATACATGAATTCTTGGCAAAAATGTTGCTCTCACATTACCACAAATTCTGTAAATGACTATACTCATATGATGTCCAGGCTGTGATGTCAATGTTTTGCTAATGTCCATACTGCCCTCCCCCTAGCAGTGGACATCTAGCAGGCTGTTTGTTATGTCCACCTGAAGATACTCAGACATCAGGGCTGGGAGTATGGTTTTATTATAAATAGTGTAAATGAAGCACAGAATTTAATAAATATAGAAAACAGACAAACGTGTACGGTCACTTTATTTAAAAGCAAGAGCAACGGTCAGCAAAATTGGAATAGTGTAAAATACAGGGTATGATTCTGAAGTTGAAAAATGTTGATGTTGGGCACATAGTGAAGCATTTCTAGCATTATCTGCAATTTTCCACTTAACATCTGACACAAGTCTCAGTTTTTAAAGACATTATCGAAAAGATAGGTTATTTTTTTCATTTGCGTCACTTACTCTTTCATTAGAACAGGGTAAGTCTCCATATAAATAGCAGATGAAGGTAGTTACATGAAACAGTGCTCTATAGCTCATGTATGTATTTACCTTACTCAAAAAACTGCATCAGAATGCACAGAAATGCATAACAATCCTTGAAATTAAGAGTTTTCTCAATAATGTTTTCTTTAAAGAAAATGACATTATTTTGGATGGGTCATTTAAGGCAATTCACCCTGATCATAAATGTAGATTTAATCTACAAAATCGGATTTTTTTACATTTAGCTGCAGTGTAAACAGAGCCAAAAGAGCAGCAAATGAGCGGCTGAAACATGCTTTAGTCAGACTGGGTGGAACAGCAGTGACAAGCTGTATCCTGCTTCACTGCCTGCACGTGGGTCTGTGTCCTTCTGATAAAAGTGATGCAAACCCATTGGAACATTAATTACTAGTCTGTTCGTTAACAAGACCACAAGGGACTCGTCCATGTACCCCCACTAGAATTGTCAGCTGGGTAAATTTCCTCTTCTGGTGTACAATTCAAACCTATAAACTGACAACAAATCAGCACAATCCAAAACTACACAGCAAGCGCTCAAGGGTACAATCCAGATGACAAAAGCACCTTGCATGATGTTACTACGGCAGGTTTTTATTGGCTCGAGCTACACCTGTGTCTAGCTGACTAAGGAGCCAACTATGAGAAACCCGCGCACAGAGCACTTCCTCACAGGCCCCACCCAAACACTACGCTCCAGCCCAACATTCCTAATGGTTCTGAAGCATCACCTCTATGAATGGACAACTGTATGGCCTTTATAAGGAAGACTTTGAACCTAGCTGAAGCCGAACATACAAAATAAACACGAAATAGGCACGTCAGAAGTGCTACGTTAATAAGTGAAGTATCTCAGTGGCGAGACACCTGTTGTGCATAATGATTAACAATACAGTGCAGTTTCCTCCAAGTTGTCAAATAAAAGAGCATGTTGTTCTCAAAGAAGGACCACACGCTCAGCTACGGTGTTCAGGTCACCTTTTTAAAAAAAAAAACACGGCAAAAGCCACGGCGTCCTATTAACCCAACCGTTTTTGGTCATGTCTCCAAATATCTACCGATGCCAAACGGTGACCACGGCCACAGGACGACGAAAGCGCAGTCACACTTCCTGTGCTGCAATGGAGGCCATTTCTTGTTGCCACACCGAAGCAGAGACGGAGTACATCGCTGTCCCGCTGTCATGTGTCTGCTTTTCGCTGCCGTCCATTATGCTTTCATAAAGAGGGAAGGGAACATGAGAAAATGTTGGCACACCTGTAGGGAGCAGGTGCCGCCTCATAGACAAATATCTGCTCCATCATTAGACCAGGTGCACAATGATATCCAAATATAGACCTGCGCAGGGTAGACTGATCCAGATTACAAATCATCCAAACTGAGAGATCAACATACACAAACATACTCTCCTCATACCAACCAGTTTACTACACTAAAGTTACTCATTACACGTGATGACAAATAACACATGAACAGATCACTCACTACATTAACTATATGTTGTTTGTGTATGATTGTGTGTAATTGTGTTGATATTTAAAATGAAATGCTGTACAGTGTCTGTATTGTGATCTTTAATATTGATGTGTATTTAAGTTCTGATGACGTATGTGAAGAAGTGACACAAAAACAGCTCGTGTTGGGTTTGTGATGTTTGTTTCACAATCAGAGTTACACAACAGTTGTAATGTAAAGTTGTGTGTTGCTGATAATGGCGTTGGCTCACAAACTCACCTGCATTCCAGGAACTTGAACAGGTACCGGGGACTGAGCCATGACTGCAACCGTCCACAGAGTCCACACACACGGCGGGCGGCTGACCTCTCACTGAAACGGGCCTTATGTGACCTGTGACGTATAGAAATGAGCTATAAGAGTCAATGTAAAGAATATTTCAGCGGAAACTGTCCGCGAACTCTCGGGCTAGCAGCGCGCAGTTAGCTTCAAACTCCGCCGCAGTCACATTCGACGCTTTTCGACCATGACTGCTTCACAAAGTCGACTTTTCTTCCTCAAATAGACTACAAAGTGTTAAACTGGTCGTCGCGGTGTCGCCGCATGCTTTTCATGACACTTTATCCACAGTTTGTTCTTTAAGAGCCCCTCTCGGACGCCATGACTCGCGCTGCACTCGTCAACTTGTTTTGTGCTTCAGCCGTTGGGTGGAGTCGCGCGCTCGGTGTTCCGTTCGACATCCCGCAGGGCTGCGCAGAATGACGCACACGTGCCGTCAGAGTAACGCGAGAGTAGTGTGCTTTGACCACGCTCTCGCGGTACTTCAATGTCAAGAGATGATTGATTTGCGCAGCGTCGGTAAAGCCGACCACATCTATTGCGTCACCGATACCAGCCACGATTTACCTAATTACGTACCAACATTTAAACATTGAAAAAAGTGCTTTAAATAATTTATAATCACTCTGTAACACGTTTAAAATAAAGCACCAAGTGTTAAAATGTTTTTTAATTGCATTTCATTTTTTAGTTATTACTTTCCTTTTGACAGCTGATGTCATAAAACGATTGTTATATTTGATATTTTTGTGAAATATAATGAAGAAAAACATCAATATTATATTGCCACTAATTCATCTCACTAAGTGTGTTTTTCCTTTCCTTTAAAAGCAGGTTTACACTCTCACTTTACACACCTGCATTTGTACAATTGTGTGCCAATCTCTCTCTCAGATTCTCTCAAACTGTGATCTGAAACATGTTCAGCACAGGTTCAGGGCTCCACAGGGAGGTTTCAAGTACTGACTGTAACATTCAACACATTATCGAGTTGTCCTTAAGACACTCATGCATTGTTCTAGCTCTGTTCTAAGATTATCTTCCTCTTGGAGAACAGAACTGTCTGGCGAGTCGGAGGTTCTTGGTTTGCATTATGGGTATCTTTATATTTTGTACAGTTGAAATGTCCTTCTACCCTGAAAAGGGTATATTTTCAATTTTTTAATTAGTTATATTAGTTATAATATGGCATTATATATATAAAGAAGCAATACAACACATTTGGGCAATGTAACTTCATGCCCTTTATTAACACGAAGGCCAAAGAAACAACATATTTGTAATTTTTTTCAATTCTATTGGTTCTTTCAAAACAATATAAGTCATTTAGGAAGGAAAACAATTATGCTTTCTTTATGAAGCAATACGCTTACACACTTTCGATCCAATGTGTAATTCAGGTTAAAAGTAATTAAAGTAAAGGAAGTAATTCTCTGAAATGTGACCCGGCTGTTTGTTTGAATGCGCCAGTCTATTGTTGAACACTTTAAACTGGTTAATAATTGACCACGCACAATATTATTATCATTATTTGATGCCCCTTAAGAACTCAACAATACTCTGCATGTAGCTCTACTGTTAATGCATTTGCATACTTTTTATGTGAGGGTTCAAGAAAAATGTAAGTATTAGAAAATGAACACAACATTTGGGTGCTAAACAATGAGATTTTATTTTGAGGCACTGTTAAAAGCTACCGTATGTTTTCCCTTTAGAAAGGAATGGACATAATGAACAACGAATGGTGAATGTTTTGCTTTAGGGACATATAAAACTGTGATATTGGTCCATATATATAAAGATTCAATGCTTTTTGCTGTTTACTCAGACCAGCTGAGAAGGCTAACCAATTATGTGTCTCTAAAAGAGCAGCCATACAACAAAAACAAAAGAATTCAGTGTCTGGCATGACAGTTACGAAAAAGTTCTAAATCTCAAATTTAATGTAGAATGGGAAAGGTAAAGCAACAAAAATAAAAAGTTGAAATTTGCCCATGTACACTAAATAGGTCCAAATGACTTGGTCCAAAAATTAGTGCTTACTGATACTGTAAAAGGCCAACTCAACTCGTGGTTCTGACTTACTAACATTAAAAGAAACATACAGTAATAACAGGAGCTGTCAGGTAGTGGTTATAATTTCACATAAACAAAAACAAAATCATCTACCCACATTACAATATAGGGACTGTTTGTGTTGCACTACTGCAACATTGCTTTGATGTCCAGTTACAATCTAAACGTATGGGAGTCCTTCCATAGTAAAACCAAAAACACAGAGGACCTTCTCCCTGACATTTTAATAGCTCCAGTCACAGATTGCAGCCAATAAGAAACCAATCAATTACTAAAAAAGTATGTTTTTTAATCAATGACTTTCTTTAACCCTCAATCAGGCTATCATAGTAAAATATAAGGGACTTTCACATATTGCGAAATGGCTACAGAGAAATATTATACTGCGGTATAAGAGCAAACATCCTTGAAGCTAGTTAGAGTTGGTTAGATGCTAGCTGGCAGATGAATATCTGACAGACTATGGTATATATGGATTTGAAACTCATTTTAAATGACATATCCACCTGTTATCTCAGATAAGAGCATCTCTTTGCAAGCTCATTGTTTGAGTTGTCCTAAAGATTGATATAATCCACTCCTAAAGGCAACAGGTCCTACCTATGCAGCTGGAGTTCACTGAGCTGAAACAAAATTCTATTATTTACAAATACAAAATGGCTAGGAAGTGTCAAATAGATATCCGCTCGGTTTGAGCTTAGCTCAACAAACAGGAGCTCAGAAGAAACTTTGTAGCAGGATTCGTTTTTTCTTCTTCAATGGTGAGTCCTGATGTGGACCCCAGTGCATAGTGCTATGTGTCTCACTGTACATAAACAGTTCAACAATAACCATGGTCTGAATATTAGTCTGGCATGTCGATGCACAGTTTGGGTGGTGGCACAAAGTATTTTCCAGGACTTTGGGTGATTACCACACCCATCTTCTTGCGAAACATTGGAGCGATTTTTGGTGCTTCGTGGATGGGCATCTCTTCCGACACTTCAGAATCCTCATGGTGCAGATCATAGGATATGTTTCCATATTCCCTAAGGAAGGGGAAAAGTTCAAGGAGGAACTGGCAGAAGTCTTTGCGGATTCCGAACCACCCTGAAAAAACAACATGGTAATGGTTTAAGGGTATGGCTCAATGTGAAATCACATTACATAGCAAAAACAACCACTAACACAATCAATTCTTGAGTTTCTAGAGGGCGAGCAGTTTATAACTCGCAAATAACAAATAATTACTTTGAATCAATCTGACTGAAGACGATTTAGAAATTATAATTAGTATCAGTAGTAGTATTTTTGATTGACAGCTAATGGAGACCATTCCAAGTGGTTATATGAATTTAAGTTAAATATTACATACAGTGATTGCCTCCTTTTTGACCAAACGTGGTCACCATTAGAGTTACTAAAGACACCCAGAGGGGCACAAACACTGGCACGTAGTTGGAGTTATAATGACCATCCAGCTTGTGGACAAGGAGAATCTGAAAAACACAACAAATGGTAAATGTCACAACTTTTATGTGCATAATTTCTGCATTGTTAAAATAATTAGTGTTCAAAAGGGTTGTCTTAACTTACCCCCATTTACAACAGTTAACTACTAAGCTCATAATAATGATTTGTGTGATTTCAGGAAGGATTAAAAGACTAGGATTAAAGACTGACCTAGAGACAGCATACGGCTAAACAAGCAATATTTCACTTACCTGAATAACGGCAGTATTACATGTTAAGACGTATAATTTACAAATAGACACAATTATCGTAATGTTGCATAGTTTGACTGGTATAGGAAAAAGTTTTCTTGCAATAGTTAACTTTTTTAATAAATAAATAAAAATAAAAACAACACATCGGTTGGTAAATCATCACAGAATTTTCATTTTTGAACAAATAAAATCGTTAAGAGCCAAAGACTCAAACGATAACATCACACAAACCTTTTAAAGGCATATATATAAGTGGTGTTAGAATCGAACCTCAAAGGTTAGAAGGGGCACAACAATGGTCATCCAGCTGATCGCCATAGTGATGTGAGTACGCCGTTGCTCAGCAATAACATCCATGGAGCGCAGGAAGAGTACAGACCAAACGATGTAATAGAGCACGACCAGACACAAGAAGGACATGAGAATCCACAACGGCACGCACACCACCTAAAAAAGACAGGATGTTGTTCTTGTTAATATAAGACGCACACAGCTCAAATTACATAATAATCGACTGCAGATGACTCCGTAAAATAAGTGATATTGATGTCCTTACCAACCACGGCCAGCTGATGATCTTATCCAGTCGTAATGCAATAAAAATGAACTGAAGAATATTTACAGAGCACAGTATCTCCAGCTGATGAACACAAAACGGGGAGGAAATGTAGAAATAAACACTTTATGAATTTTGTTAAAAGACAACAACTATGGGATTAGAGAAATCTTGCAGCTTATACTAGAATACCTCCAGTGATCGGTCGTGCCTGAATCCCCACACGCACGCTGCCACAGAAACCGGCGAGACGAAGAAGAGCGGCATGAAGACTAAAAGCCAGAAGTGTGAACCCCTTTCCACACGATCACACACCAGAACCTCAAAGGTAAGCAGGAGCAGATGGATGCCCACGGCGATCAGCATGGCCTTGAACTCCACGCATGTCTCTCCTTCAGCCCTGAGGAACACAAAACACGGGATCATAAACCACCTTCCGTCACGTGAAGTCGTAAGCAAAATATTGGACAGAAAGCAAACATCGTAGGATTTTCAGAGAAGCTTGCGTTCTTTTGAAGAAAGATCTCCCATACAAAGCACAGATAGTGAAGAATCAAATACTACGTTGGGTAAACAGACTGACCTGTACTGAGGGTTATGAGCCCAAACCCCAGTGCCAACAGCTGCCCCAATGATGACCATGAGTTTCCACAGCCAAATGGGTGCAAACACTGCCCAATAGCTCCACTGGATGATGCCATCTAACCTCAATGCCAGCAGTACAGAGAAGAGCAGCAGGCAAGCATAAATGAGGAACTTACTGCAGAACAACACACATACAAACAACATTAACCAGAGATCAGCATTTACACATGGACATATTTACATCACTGATGACCTAACATTAAACACACATGACAGGACTGCTAATGTCAGGAAAGTGACATTCTGCGAGGTTTATTATTAAGGTATGTTTACAGTTATAGTGTAACATGTTAATGTTGTCACAGGTTCATCTCACTTCCGGCTGACTATGTCCAATCCAACAGGCCTGAAAGTGAACATTAGCGGCTAAGCTAACCCCAGTGAACATTCACGTCATAAAAACAAAGCCCACGGGTTCGCCGTTCGCTCACCTGGGGTTAAAATCTTGAAAAACGCCCCGCAGATTCATGGTTGCTTATTTAGAGCATATTTAAAGAGAAGAGCAATAAGAGTCCAACTGACTGACTCTCACATCAGTGCACACAGACGCGACCAAACACACGATGACGTCACGCACACCGCCGTCATCACGTCAGCGCCGCCAGATGGCGCTAATTATGTGTTGTCGTCAGATGTTTTTCATTGGAATCAATATATTTATAATAATCACACAGGAAATAAATAAATCTAAATAGATAACATTAATGGGTTATACGATAACAGTCAAAGCAAAGAGAAAGAGTTTAGTATTGGCAAGGCAGTTTATGTCGGTGCGCACACAGATGACGTCGCTTCGCTGCGACTGTAGTCCGCTGTACACCGCTGGGCAGTGTGGGGGGGGTCATTTATAATTTCCTCTGTTTTATTTTTATTACTCAAATTAAGAACATACTACTAACACAAAAATAAGAGTAATAATTATATAAAAGAAAGAATGATATATAAATAAATAATAATAGTAATACTAGTTAAAATCAAATAAAAATAGATACAAATAAATTAAAAATCATTACAAACACTAGAAACAAATATAATTGATGTCTATTTTATAAGTTTGATAAGTTGTTGTTCATAAGGAGCAGATTCTATAGAAACATAAGAAGCTTTTTTATTAGTGGAAACTGATGTCATGATGAAGTTATTCTTCCAAGAGACCACACATATAGGCTAACACATGAAAAACTTACATCTGCCAATATAAATTTACTTTGTTAAAGAATGAAGTTTAAAATTAATTTAACATTTTCGCTAGCGGGGTCTGGGTCAAAGCAAACCAAATCCAGACAAGATTTTTGTCTAATTATAAGACCAAAAAAAGGACATTTTGGCTCAACATGGTTTGAACATTCTCTAGGATTTTTTTGACAGGATAAAAACAGCGAACCAATTTAAAAGATACATATTCCACTTTATTTGTAAGGAGGTATTTTTACTTAACCAAATCTTTTCCAGTGGAATAACTAATATCCCTTTTTTAACATCTTTTATCCCAGAAATCTGTTTGGAGTTTTCATTACTCGACTCTTTCATACTCGTGATGTCACATGAGTTTTCTCCAACCATCTTCTTCAGAGAATTGGAGCGATTTTTAACAAGTGTGGAAAGCTCCCCGAGTTATACAAGGAGAGCAGATGTGTCATCACTGCTGGTTTTGCAGTGTTTTGGTGCTGGAGATTAAACATGGGCTTCTTGAGATATTCTTCATCACACATTTACACACATGTTCCTCCAACTGAGCCTCCAACCTAGCAACTTTTTTGTTGCATCCAGTCATCACTTTCCATCCTCTACCTTTTCTTTCCTCCCTTTGGGCTGTGGAATAAAACAGTAGGCTGTGGACACAGAGGGCACGGCTGGAGAGCGAGGGCAGTGGGTGGAGATGGAGGCCATTTCTTGATGTAGGTCCCCCAACAGAAGTTGCAGTAGAGACGGATGAGCATCATTTTTCGCCAACCAATTACTTTATTAAGAATAATACAGATATTTGTTTCAAGCAAAAATCTTTATTCTTTGAGGATTGGTTTAAGAATGGGATAATGGGGTTGGTCAATTATTTTATCAAGATGGTTACTTCTTTACATATCAAGAATTTCTTTTTTGTTATAATTATTCCTGTTACACCAAATACAGCTACTGCATTTGGATATATATTCCTAATGTTGTCTTTATGTTTTTTAAGGGCGGTAATCTTTTTTTTTTAATCGATTTAAATCATCACAATCAAGACCCAATTGATATATATGTAGGTAGAATATGTATTATATCTGGTTTGAAAAATAACAGAGCTCTTCGTTCTCTCTTTCTCAGGGGCTCTGTATCCACCTCACATGTTGTTACATAATGGAACAATCTGGTTCATAATATTTTATGGGGGAAAGTTTGTAAAAAAATATTAATGATCTTCTTCAGGTCAAAGAGATTTGCTATAAACTTATTTACCCTATTTATCCTGTTAAATCATTATTTGTTTCAGAATTAAGATTAAGGGTAGAGTTCAGTTATCCTTTTTGTTACTCTTTCATCTCTTTTGGCAATGTGATCATACAAGAAAACTGATGAAAACAAGAAACAATTTCTTTTAAGAATGTCTTATTTGGTTATTATGATGTTGGAAAACAATATATAAATAACTATTTTTTATGCAACTTGATTATTTTGTTTGCTTAATATTTTACACAAAAATGTAGAACTTCTGTAGAAGTTTTCCCTAATTTTGTTCATTTTCAAAAAGATATTTAGTTTCGCATTGAATCGCTGCCGAAATCATGTGAAGAAAGGCCATCAAAACTTTGAATGTGTGCTCATCATGTTTTTTTCTTTAATTGTTTCTGTTAATTATGTAGGGTATGGCATAAAGTTTGGGTCTCAGCATAGCTTGCGACAGAGGACCATAAATTGGCCTTTGGGGAAAAAAACTACCATGCTCAGTTGTCAATTCAGGTATTTTATTTGAGAGGAATTCCATTAAAAATATTAATTCATTTATTATAACGATGAAACTTAAACAATTTTATTTACTTTAAGATTATGATAAACTGATGATGTTTCCTTGCAATTATTGTCTGCAAGACTAAATTCTCAGTTGTAAAATGATTCTGTTAAAATATCATTGCTTATAACAAAAATATTAATAATAGAATTATGCATCTTGCAGGAATAAATAAAACAAGAATATTGATGAAAAAAAATCAGCGGATTCATATGAAAACATATCAGGAAGACAATGCAGAAAAAAATACTATGCACAATACACACATTATTTTTAATAAGCAACATGTCAAAAGAGTTGCACATTAAAAGGTCTATTTACATTATTATACACAATTGCTTATGAAATTCAGCTACAGAAAACACAGGGTAGTTGGAAAGTGTGGTTACGCATTAGCAAATGCAGAAACAATCATCAGATGGTGAAAGATTAAATTCATAATTACGATTTTTATAGTGTTGCTTTAATGTTGTTAACTTAGTGCACAAGCTCCAACTGATTAGATGTGAATGGTAACACCCCACTGACATAATATGCAATGCCAAGTGACAACAGGCCAATTACAAGCAGGAGCAAAAGAACTCTCCAGAAGCCAAGATCCTCCACAAACTCCTGCCATGTGGTTCGGAAGCTGGACAGCACGCTGTCGCTGTGATGTAAGTGTGGGTTAAGAAGAGAGTGACTTTCCATGGCGCTGTATGAGATACAACAGAAACAGTGAACATCATCAGACAGTGTCTTTGTTTTCTGTTTTTTTATAATTGGTATTTTCCAACGTAGAAATAACAATAAAACAAACATCAAAATAAAAAAAAAGATTATAGAAAATACAAATATACAAGAATATAAGACTTTAGTACGGGTATTACTGTACATTTTGTAAAAAGTGAGTACATAGTATAACTTGTTGACCTCTATATTGACCAACTCAAACAGAGTACGTGATCAGACATTTTCGACATTCCTTAAATTAAATTTTACCTGTCATTCTCAGCCATGTGCATCTTCTCCAGACTGGAATGGGAGCTGCGGTTGAAACCCTTCACTTCTTGTTCCTCCAGCCCCTCCAGGAGACGAAGGGCATCCTTGTTCACGCCGCGTCTCTTGGCTAGAACAAGTGGAGTTGCTCCATTGTGATTGCTGTTTGCGGCGACAAGAAACATGTTTGCGTTATCATCCTATCTGGAGGACTGTCCGCATCATAAGTGTCCCGCGAGGAGAAATGTTCACAGTGAAATAACAATGCCAACAAATTCACAGAAAGACACTGACCAGATGTCGATCTTGAGGCCGTTGGACACCAGGAATTGAATGGTATCTACATGTCCACACAAGTGCAGTGCCGTGTTGCCCTGCGAGTCGGTGGCAAGCAGATCGGCACCGAACTTATGGAGCAGGCGACAGATCTCCACGTTTCCCCGAGCGGCAGCCAGGTGCAGTCCGGTCCGCCCGCGGCAGTCCCTTGTGTTGGGGTCAGAGCCGGACTCCAGCAGGCGTTTAGTGTGGGCGAGTTCACCATCGATACAGGCCTGCAGCAGAGGAACTGTGGTTTGCAGAGAGTCAGTGATGAAGATGTAGGACATCGTGCCGGGGATCTGGGATTTAAAATATGACACATTTACAGGCATACAAATAACAACAGTATAAACACATTAAATTATTTAGATCATTTTAATGTTTTTCTTGTTTTTTGCATCTCAAAACTTATATTTTATTCTTTAATAAAACTGTAACCATGGATGTACTATCAAGTACTCATGAGGACTTTTATGCACAAAATATTGCATTTAAATCCAAGACCACAACATGGAGGAAGTTAATCTTTTAAAACAAAGATATCTATAAAAAATACTTTACATCTATAATCTCTAAACAACAAGTAACTAAGAAGAAGCTGAAATCAATGTTTGTTGGTGTTAATCTAACTAGCAATAGCGGATTAGCCCATCTAAAAATAGACAAACCAGATACAAACAAATGACAAAACACCATCAACAAACATCCTTACAAACAGGTTCTCAATACCTCACTGTGACTGAGAAGGGTTTATTAAATATGAGGCGTTTTGTCTGCGAGATGAACAACTGAATGACGCAAAAGATGGAGAGACACTACAGGAGTTCTCATTCTGTGCAATGTTTTGGTGACGTCTCAATTCTGGGTCTCCGAGACAGCGCTGGGTAATGTAGTTTAAACGCCGCATGTCCGCGACAGTGCGCCCGAGACGAGAACACCATTACCCAGAATGCAGCGCGCTGTGTTTGTATCGCTGTATCAGTAAACGCCGATGACAGCACAGGATGGAGGCAGGTAGGGGATCTAGAAATGAGATCGAAATAACAGTTTGTCGATTTATGATCACGAGCGTGTTCAGATACGTAACAGACGGGAAAAGCGTTCTCTCTTAGTTTTAAAGAACATTTCCTAACTGAGTTTCAAGTTTGTCCATTGTTCTCGAGTGGCCCGTGCATGTGAAGTTTGCTCATATCTGTCCTCTGCAGTTGTTATGAATGATCACTAGAGTTATAACAGTTCTCACACATGGAGTGTTGAATAGGATCCATGATTAGTCAATGGTTCTGGACATGGACCATGGTTTGGGATATACATTGGATACCATATACATTATCATACATTACCACATACATTATTATACATTACCATATACGTAATCAATCATTCTGTGTCATGTTATGATCAACATACAGGTTTACAGCACTACCATCTGACTGGTGTACAGCATTCCTGTGCTGTGTTTGTCATGTCCATAGAGCCGGATCTATGGGATATATAGAGTGTGTGTTGACTGGTGATATTGTCATTTATGATTTCAGTTCTAGCCACGTATGAGAATCAAATCAACGTGTTTTCTGAGTTCCTTGAAGACTTCCCGGACACGGATGAGCCAGTGTGGATTCTGGGAGCATGTTACAATATCAAAACAAGTAAGGGATCAATTCTCCATCGGCCTGTTTATGAGCTGTCACAACACATTTAGAGTTATAGATGTGGTTCATAAAGGATCACAGTTTCAGTTCAGGTGTGTAGTACTTTGATCAAAAGGAAAATATATAACATAACTTTGTTTATTAAGACTGGCAGGAGTTAAGGTTTAATTCTATATGTACATATAAAAGCGAACATGTTTCATATTGAAAAAGGAGAATGTAAAAATGAAATGTGAATCATAAGAAAATATTAAAGCATTCAAAGCACAAACTCAAAAGAAATGAATTAATAAAACAGTACTTGTTAGCAGCTCAGCCAATACTTATACAGTATGTGCAGAAAATACTATAAGTATCATAAACTAATATATGTAAAGTATGTACATTCAATCAATTTTTGCTTTTTTTACACCCAACAAAGATTAGGAATAAAAACGAAAACGGCTCAAAATGTCCAAGTTCAGTTTTTCTTTCTTGCCTCTTTTCCACACAATCCAGTGAAAGCCGAGCTGCTCTCAGATGTGCACTCAAGACTGTGGTTTACATACAGAAAAAAGTTTTCTCCTATAGGTAAGTTTGGGGGGTTTGCCTTGACTTTTGAAAGTAAAGCGGACCTAAAATGCACCAAGATCATGAAAGACAGTTAATTAGAGGAATGTCACTTCATTTGTGTGTGGTGTGCAGGAGGAACCGGCCCTTCATCAGATGCAGGATGGGGCTGCATGCTACGCTGTGGACAGATGATTCTTGCACAGGCTTTGCTCTGGAGGCACCTGGGACGAGGTAAATAAACTCCATAAAAGGAAAGCATTCTACAAACTACCTACTTTTTGTAGTAGGCAGGTCTGTATAGTATTCAAATTTAAATTTAATACTTGTAAGATATTTGCTAAAACACCCAAAGGATTATAGTTTTGTCAGACAAAATTTGCACACATGCTTGCATTGATAATGTAAATTATATAAGTGTTTTTCTTTTCAATTACCAACAATGCCCAGCAAAAATCTGTATAACATAAAACTCCTGCTGAGTTGGATATAAAAATGTTTTTTTTTCATTGTAGAATTATTTACTCAACTTTATGTTCTAGACTGGCGATGGGATCCAGAGAAACAACAGCCCAAAGAGTATCAACGTATTTTGCACTGCTTTCTGGACAAGAAGGATAGCTGCTACTCCATCCATCAGATGGGTGAGGAGTTAAAAATATGAGATTTATAATAATAATAATAATAATAATAAACAATACATTTAATTTGAACAAAAATCGAAAACAATCGAGCTTCACAAATGTTAATCTACATAATTCTAAGATGACTTAAAACAAACTGCCAATGTCTTGATGATCTGCAATAGCAGGCCCCTAATCTGCCAAAAGTTCACAAGGCCTTTGGCTGTCATAGAGACAGGTGTGATATTACATCTGATATTTTTCTGCATAGTCAGTAAAAATAAAAACATATATTATATTTGTAACATGGATCGCATAAATCATTTGTGTTTAAATATTTTTAAAAGCAAAATCATTATCTCATTGTTAAGAACAGTGTTGAACAGTGTTCTTGGTTCTGTGTTTGATATGTATATAGCCCAGATGGGTGTTGGAGAAGGCAAGTCTGTTGGAGAATGGTATGGTCCTAATACAGTGGCACAAGTGCTCAAGTAAGGGTCAATATAATGCTGTCAAAATATATCTTGAAGGGGATTTCCTGAAGCATGATCATAAATTGTCCTTTTCAACACTTTTAGTCCTTCAAAATTGACACTTAGCACACTGTTATGTTTTAAACCTATATTATTATTTTTGTAAAAACATAACAAACAGAATTTGAATAGTGACACGTATCTTTCAAAAGAGCAGGCTCTTCTCAACTTCCTTCTGTTTTTCGCGGATGTAAGAATATCAGGTTTGTCACAAAAATGGGTACTGATAACTACATTGAGGGATAAACAATAACAGAATGTTTGTATTTGTTGCGAACTGTCCGTTTAATACTTGTGGTCTATTTACCTATAGGAAACTTGCTTTGTTTGACGATTGGAATTCTTTGGCTGTGTATGTGTCAATGGACAATACGGTTGTCATTGAAGACATCAGTAAGTGTTTTTTCTCTGACTATAAAGTAAATCCCTAATTATAATTGACTTGAGTTTATTGTTTTTGCCGATGTCTGGGATCTTGTTTTCACCCTGTATTTATTTTGACACCATCATCTTTTGTACCAGAGAAACAGTGTCGTCAGCCGGTTCAGGGGAGTAGGCTCAGGGCTGGTCCCTGCAGGCGGACCGAGGATTCTGTGTCAGGCCAGAGCTGTTCAGAGGGCCACGGAACGCCCATTCATCTTCAGTCGCATGGCCTCTTGGACTGGAGATCCCTGCTGCTTGTGATTCCTCTTCGGATGGGCATCAACAACATCAACCCTGTGTATATTCATGCTCTCAAAGTATGGCAGTTTGTGAAATGCTGGAAACTTTGTTCTGAATCCAAATATTGTACAGTAGAGGCCGAAAAGGGGTCTGTGGGAGGGCATCTTTGTATTTAACTTATAAAATATAAAGTATATAGAACATGATGGACAAACCACATAATATTTTGTTCTTTAAATAATATTCAAATATGATCATTTTATGTTATTTTTATTTGTCGTTCTCTAGTGTGTTCATAATTTGCAATCGTTGACTCGTTGATCTTTGCGTTGTCATGTTTTACAAGTTCTTCTCAAAGCCAAAATTAATTTGACATCCCAAAACTTAACAAAAGTGTCGTTTCTTCATTTAATTACAGCATTTAATGTTTGGTGTCGTCTTTTATTAGGAGTGTTTTAAATTGCCCCAGTCATGTGGCGTTTTGGGAGGAAAGCCCAATCTGGCTTATTATTTCATTGGATTTATTGGTGAGTTTGCTCTCTTTTTTCCCGTTGTTTTGAAATGCATTCATATCTTTTTCCTTATTGTCTCAATAACTAAACGGCAATGTCAGAAGTGGGTAGTTGGCCAACATGCGCGGCAATAAAAGAGCATTTCTTTTATTCAGGAAATGAATTTGGTTATGCTTTGATAGTGTGTGTTATGTCCTGAGCAGATGATGAGTTGATCTATCTGGACCCTCACACCACCCAGCAGGCTGTGGAGTGTGAATCAGGCATTGCTGTGAATGATCAGAGCTATCACTGTCAGAGGACACCACATCGCATGAAAATCACTCATCTGGACCCTTCTGTTGCACTGGTAAGGTGCTTTCACAGAGATGTTTTCATGGGCAACTTTTTTAAAGCAACTGGAAGGTGTTTGAATAATTAAATGACAATAAATGTGTGTTTGTCGCCAGGGTTTTTTCTGCAGAAGTGAGGAGGACTTTGACAGCTGGTGTAACTTGGTTCAGCAGGTGGGACTTTGACTTGTTGTTCCACACTTACACACAGTTCATGGTATGGAGGTGGTGTGAGAGGCACTCTTTATAGTTTTGATGTATTATTTTTTTCTGTGAAAAAGGAGCTGCTCAAGAAGAGTAACATGCGGATGTTTGAGCTGGTAGAGAAGCACCCATCTCACTGGCCACCGTTTGTTCCCCCCACCAAACCAGAGGTGCAGACTACAGGAGCAGGTACTGAAGGGCCTATAAGTGAACTTGCATTCAGGTCTAGATCCAGTCCAGCATGGGATGCTCATCATCAAATCAATCCCAATGAATAAACCAAGCCCCTATATTTTTCTGTTAAGAATGTTTAAAAGTGTACTGATTGTAACTGACTTTGGTATTTCTTCTATAGAGTTCATAGAGTCTCCAGATAAGCTTTTCGAGTCAGAGGACGAGTTTGAAATCTTAAATGTGTGATCTTGTCTCGAGAGTCCTGGCTGAGGAAGCTATGTTCTTTTGCCCCACGCTGCACAAGTGCCTCAGATCAACACCAAGCACAACATAATTACTGTACACAAATCCAAGCAAACGATAGCACACAACAGTCAGGACACTTTAAGACTGACAGACTGCTGTGCGGTTTATTTTATCTGTGGTTAGAAAGAAACACCAAGCCAAGGATCTCTGTAGCAAATTTCTGTGATTTTCAGCCTCATTTTTAGACTTGTTTTTTAATTCAAACTGCATGAACTGTTGAACTGTATGATGGAGCGGTGAAAGACCTGCATGAGGATATCTTCACAACCTCAAAACACTCTACCTCCTGACTGCAGGAGATGGCGAATATGCGACATGTTTTATTCAGTGTTATTCAAGGAAAAATTCCCTTAAAGTGCCTCTCTCTTGGACATTTATGTGTTCTGAAATGGTTAAGGTAAAGTTTCTTTTCTTTATTGGTGGGTTGAGGATTTGAGCCACCCCACACTGGTGTAAATAGTTTGGTATTAAGATATTTAAATGTTAAGCTTGGAGTGGTCCTATTACATTTCTTAAAAGAATCAACTATAATGCTATCTTAAAATAAATCCATTCGTTTATATGACAGCATTCATTTTATTGGTGATGTGTATTAGGTAAATCAGATTAAAACCGAGTGGTTGGTGTTTGTAAAGAAAATGCCAATTTTTGTTATTAAATGATAATGAAACAGATATTTCTATTGTTAATATCTTAAAAATGCTAATGGTCCAGAGGAGGGCAGCAGCTCGGATCTGACATTTAAAGCACCCAAGGAAATGTTGTGTGTACAGTGCAATGTAGTCTTAACATGTCTACACCAATGTTGCATCAAGATAAAATGAGAAATCACCAGCACAACATTCTGTCAGGGATACCTTGGCACTTTTTTATTGCAATAGCTCTATAACAAGCAAAAACTCAATCTGATAAATTTACACCAAAAATAAAATATAAAAATGTGAAACTGACCAAAGGAAATTTTAAAACAGCCTCATCCTGAAAATAACTCAAGGAGGTGCAGTGTAGCATGTTGACAAGAGAAGGGGTATCAAAAATTACAATATTTACAAAGGAAGACGGTGCTGATAATGGTTCGCTTCAGTCGTTGTCATCAACACGTTTCAGCCCAAACTTTCAGCAAAAGTGTGTACTGACCAAATGAAATACAAATTGTCAACACAGACTCTGCACAAAGTTTCCCCCCCGATGCTTCCTTTTTAATAATTGAAAGAAGGCAAACAACTCGGAACAATATCAGTATCCCCAAACTATAACCTCAGTAGAGCCCCTAGTACAAAAAACACAAGCTCGATTATTTTTCCAGGCTGTCACTGTAGTTATTGTGTAAAAAAATGCCCAAGAAACGGTATACTACGTTTTTTATCTCCATTTCACATTTCACTTACATTAAAGCAACGCAATATCATGACACAATAGCATGACACAAAAGCTAGTCAAAGAAAGAAAGCGGCTGTGTAGCCGCTACCGAAACGAATGGAAAAATTCACTGACGTTTCCCAACATCATCTGGACTACTACTGTAAAGCGTACACATCTTACTACACAGCTTTCAACCACAACCTCAACCCAACATGTCTTCATATAAAGCTTTCAGGTACAAGCAAAAAAGGACAAATAATTCTTGGTAAAAAAGGCCCAAGAGTTGAGGATAAAACAGGTGGTTTGAAGTTATATATACACTGAATTCCCTCTCTCAGAGTTTTATATTCATACGAACAGCGATGCACTATACAAACTGTCCCGCAAACAGTGAACATCACTGCATAAAATGGAATAAATAAATAAATAAGCAATAAATTAAACAAAAACAACAGGATGTACCATGTCAGGAATGCAATGTAGCATGAAGTTCCTGCTGTAATGTGGCAGTTTTTAAGACTTGTGAAATGCAAATAAGTTAACTTTCAAGAAAAATAGTAAACAATTCTTTTTTTCTGTCCAATGGCTACATCAAGGACTAAAAACACTTGAAATCTATGTAAACAATGCTGCATTGTGTATAAACGAGGATAGAGAAGCCATAGGTCTGTGATCATGGAAATAATAGTACTTTGCATCTCAATTGACCTCAAAGTCGGCAATACTTGATATCGCACTAATACAGGCAAGGTTAAAATGATTTTAAGGAGTCTTAAGGTTAAAAGGAGTGTTCCTTTCAATGCCATGAACAGGAGGTAGCATCCAGAAAACACTGTGTCATTTCAAAAGTGCTCTTAGAAAAGTGTCTATACTTGTTTTTAAGCTTTGCATTGGTCAAAATGCTTGGACTTTTGAATTCATCCAATTCAGATTTAAAAAACAGTATTGTAAGGAGATGGACATTTTCCCTATAAAGCCAACTGAAAAGTTTTTGTGGCTGTACACTAAAAAACAACAACGAAGTGGTCTTCACAGATGTGGTCCGTGCAACAAAATGAAACCCTTTTACAGTATGTGCACTGCAACTCAATGCTCCCTGAAAAAATATTCATTTACTTTATATAAATAAAAAAACAATATAACCAAGTGCGATGTGTGGCAAGTGTCTTGAGGAATAGGGGATTATGGGACGGTACTACTGAGTACCTAGCTCATTATACAAAATGTTATTCAATATACAAGCTCGTCCTATTTACACAGATCTATCCCATTTTGTGTGGAGAACCATAAACCTGTAACATAAGAGCTATGATGCACTTTAAATAAGGTACAAACAAACACTCGCACAAAAATAAGTGCTAGACGGCTGGAGCTCACAGCTCTGTGAACCCGCTCTAGAATACAAGACCGAAAACATTAACGTTCCTTCAAAAACAGACAAATGAACCGGTTGTTGAGGCAGTTGTGTAGGAAATCCAGAGCAAAAGAGGTTGTGCAGTTCCTCAGTCTTTGTTGTTGGAGGTCTGAGGAAGAGGAGGCGGATTCCTCTTCGGCCTTCTACTGGACTCTGTGTCTCGATTCCCCTTGGGCATCAGCACATGACTCAATCTGCAAAGGAACAGAGAGAGCTCATATTATCAAATGCTTCAGTGTGCATATATCATTTTTATTTGATAAAAACAACTCAATAACATACATGATCAGGATCAACTTTACAGAACCTACAGTCATACTGCAATCCCGGAACCGACCAATCAAAAGACTTGATGGGCGGAGCTTGGTTAGGACCATGGCCAGTAAATATAGATGATAGAAAATATTTGTTTTTGTCAAACATCCAGACATTTATCCATCCAGTTTAGTACTATATGTTTTTTAATCTAATATTATCCAGTTTTGTTGTAAGACAAATAGCAATGTGTACAGTCACCATTTTCAAAATAGAGTTGATGTCTTTATTATCGGAATGGTTGGACAACAGTTGCATTTCTTTCTTTCATATGTATTATTTTATTTTATTCATCCCAAGTCTTTAGTTGTCTTAATCATATGTATATATCTACTGAAATGTAAAAAATCTAAAACTTTTTTTTTGTTTAGAGTAAAAGGTTTTATTGACACCATTACCTTTGCACTGGTAATGATCACTGTATTTTTTTGATAACAGAATATGGTTGTATTTATCTGACATTAAAGTGTGACATTTTTTTAATTCATACACCCTCTAGTAATTTCAATCCTTTAACTCTTTGTTCAGCAAAACGCAATTTTCATTTTCGGGTCAACTATCATTTTAATAAAAAGCCAATATGATCTAATGATGAGTATAATAATAATAATATATGAATATATTATTTGTTAGTTTATATTAATCCCAACAAAACAGTAAGGTAAGACACATTAATGACTCCTAAAATTGGCATGTTAGCCAAACTATAAGTTTTTTAAGTGTTACCTATTTCTTTGTTGTTGTCACCACAGTTGGATATGCATTCACAATTGTAACAACTTTTAAGTTGAACATCAGCGTACCATGTGAGTGGTAAACTCAAAATATAAAAGTTCTTAGAAATTTGCCTTCAGTCCGTCAACAAAAAGCAGATGAGCTTACATTAAATAGAAATATGTTATTGTTCAATGTAGGTAGGTTTGCAGAAGAGCTCATATGCTGAACAAAAAAAATAAGTCTTGTACTTGAAGTTTTGAATACCTGATAAAACCATGTAAGTTTAGCCTCATAAAGGCAGTCGAGTGTGAAGACAAGAGTATGTTTGCTGCATGCATGTGGGTTTCTTTAATATCATAATTGCACATCACAACCTTGTGTCTACACAGTCGCTCTGTGCTCCTTTTTCCTGTGCTTTTCAACGTGCAAAACAAACTTTAAATCATATTAGTTCAATGTTTCTTAAAGCAAAATTAATGTGTCTTTTCATATTTTTCATCATCATGTCGGATACATTTCTCAGCCGAAGTCTCTGTAAAAAAGGCTCATTTCATTAAAACAACAGTGAAACAATGACACAAAGTGCTATTGAGATTTGCCATTAATGTGAATACAAAAAGGCAGATTATTTTACACAACATATTGCACTGTTCAGTTTCACTACACAGTCTCATTTCTTTCAGTCAAACCCAGAAAAAGAAATGTTAAGGCGCTTCTGCAGACGCTGTTAGGTGGTTAGTTGCTGCCATTTATCTTGTAGCATAATGGGAGACATAAATACAACCAACCTTTTGAGGCAGTGGCATGTCCTCCTGACATGGAGAAGTCTATACCAGCATAGGCTTCGCTCTCTTGGAGGTTACTATGAGAGGGGTGCGAAGGGGGCGTGTCACGTGTCACCCTGGGCACTTCTCTCAGGTCCAGAGCGATGTAGTTGAGGTAGCTGGATGAGGTGTTCTGGTGTGATCCTCCTGCGACAGAGTTTGTGAAGTCAGGAGAGGCTTCCGAGTGTGACCACATGCTATCAAAGGAGGTGGAGTTTTGCCACCTAATAGTTTCGGGGAGATTTGGATTGGGCGGGAGCCTGACACTGTAACCGCTAGCAGAGGAACCAGGCGATGGGATGAAAGTCTCAGAACTATGTCTTCTCCTGCCCTGTGGGTCGGCTCTGATGATCTTGGGCTCGGTTTGATTGATACAGAGGTGCTGCATCATTCTCGTAGGACTGTCAGCATTTCCACAACGCCTGGGAATATTTTCAGGATCGAAATTAGATGAAGCCTGTCCGTAAGAGCATCCGGAGGGCCGAGCGTAGTTGGGCGGGTTCCATGGTGCTACGAGAGAGTGACGTGGGGGGCGATCCTTTAATAGGCTGTCTATGTTCAGGCCCAAGTAGTCCTGATCTGGCGAGGAGCAGCACATCTGGTAGCAGGGCTGAGACGGCGGCGTGGATGGGGAGTGAACAGAGGAAGGTGAAACAGCAGCGTGGGAGGCACCAAAATTCATGTGGATGTACTCTCCAGGACTAGGCGGGCTTGGCGGCTCAATGGGCGACATAGGAATGTATTGGGTCTTTTCGCGCTTCTCTCGTGAAGGAGCTTTGTAGGAACGGGGCAGAGAGAAGTAAGAGCCCAGAGATTTCTGACCTTCAGGCGAGGACTGGGAAAAGCCCTCCGCCATAGTAATCTGTGACATGTCCATGTAGTCGTCATACTCGACCTGTTCTCTACTAGACGGACTGTCACCAGGGAGCATCATCATGTAGCCATATCTGTCGGACTGCTGTGAGGAACAAGCATGAATGTCCAGGGTGGCAGGGTGGTTTGCTCTGGGTTGCATAGGGATGTAATCTGTGTTTAGAGAGGGAGTCATGCCATACATCATGGGCATATAGCCATCGTCTTTAGGCAGTTTCTTTTGACACTCAGAGCTGAGCAAGAGAGGCTTGTTTGGGTGATGTAATTCAGAGTAAGACTTATAGGCTGACTTCAGCAGGCACGAGCAAACCTGGTATCGTTTTGACTCCACAGGACTGGATTCATCTAAAGATGACGAGGTTTGCGTAGCTTTTTGCTGTGTGACACCAAAACCGCTGGCCAGCTTTGGCTTGGAGGAATGTGCTAGCTTGAGAAAAGTCCGTTCTATGTAACTGCTCTCCTCCTCAAAGGTCCTGGCTCCATCTTTATGCCAATCCATAGCCATGTATTCCGTCAGCCGGTGATCTTCCCTAATAGGCGGGGTGTTGCCAAGGGATTCGGGAGTGGTGCAGCTTGCATGAAAGTACCTGAAATCACAGGGGCTGGGACAAAACTCATCCGAGGAGTTGAAGCCTCCATCACTAGGGGAGCCACAGATGGAGGAGCTTGAGGGACGGGTGTGCGTTTCAGAGGCGGAGCCATGCCCGCTGCTGCTAGACACACTGATGGGGCTGGTAGCAGACAGGAAATGAGACACAGGAAGCGAAGCGGAGCGGGTGTGATGGGTGGAACAGGGTGAGGCGTGGGCGCAGCAGCTGCCACTTTCTTCCCGGCCCGCACTGAGAACGGGTGTGTTTAGATGCACCAGACTGCCCGTACCAGAGCTGAGTGGCCGGTCCTGGGTGCCTTCGCCCTCGCTGGAGGTCCGATAACGTTGGCCCCTCACTCCTTTAGCTTTCCCCTTAGGTGGTGTGCCCGTCACCGAATCGGTTCTGGAGTGCCGCTGGAGCCCGGTCTGACTGGGAGGAAGGTTGCCGAGATGCCGGCGAGTGGTGATGAACGGTATTGGATTGGACCCGGACGACTGGCTTTTGCTCCGTGGCCTGAAGTCAGGAAAGGCCTTCAGAGCCTTCATGGTGTCCAGAATTGTCTCGTGCATGTTCTGCGCCACCACAGAGTCCTCAACCTGTACCCAGATTTCGCCGGGGCCAATGGAAGAGGAGCGGCCGACTTCGATGAAGAAGAAGCTCTCGGAGTGGCCGCAGCGGCGAATGTTCATTAACGGCAGGTTCACAGCGGGCGTCTCCGAGTTCAATTTCACCAGGTGAATAGTCTTGGCGGAAAGGCACAGGCGGTACACCCCCATTAGATTCCTGGTCTGACCCAGGCCTTTGGGTTTGACATTGACCTGCCACACCTCCTTAAAAATAGTCCCCGGCGATATCGTCCCGTAACCGTCGTCAAGTTCGTCAGTGTCAAGCTGGCCCTTCTTGCCCTCGGTCATGAGTTCAGTCAGGGCCAAGTACCAGTCCTCCTGCTCCTGCTCATTTTCCGCCGCCACCGCAAAGTACTCGTCTTTAGTGTAAAGGGCAATGAGGTATTTGTTCTTAGCGTCAGCCCTCTTGTTGACGGTAAAACATTGGGAAAGATAGATCGCCCTCTTCGCAGGGCACGTCGCGCCGGACGTCGCGGCTTTGAGGGCATTCCGAAATTTCTTCTCGCTGTCATAGTACTCCAACCGGCTAGGCCCCAGATTGCTCGGGCCCCTCAGGACGAAGAACCTCTTGTGTCCATGCTTTTGTTTCCGGAGATATCCGCACTTCCAGACGTCCCGGTCCACGCCAGCGGAGCAGACGGCGGCGGCGGCCAGGGCAGCAGCGGTGGTGTCAGCACTGAGGACTCGGCAGAAGGCAGAGTCATGTACTTTATACTGGAGGGGAGGCAGATTCTTCCTGGAAACAGCATCCTGGGAGATGCTCTCATCAGGAAACAGGTGATGTACTTTAAAATGGTAGGGCGGATGGTATCTTCTGTGGGGCTGAGAATGAGAGGAGGCCGTGGAGTGCAGACGGGAGCCGCTGTTATTGATTGAGGAGGAGGAGGAGGAGGACGGAGGGTCCCCGTCGCCGTTTTTGGTGACAGCGCGACTAGGTTGCGCCTCCAGCGTCAACATGACGCCGTGATTTGCTAAACGTGGCCGTTCTTCCATGGGACAATGCGCTGAAAGGTCACTTCACCTCCGCGTTACACCGACGCGCGGCCCATTCTTCGGGCTCCGATAGAATCGCTGCTTCGAGTTAACCGCTCCGCCTTCCGCTGTGTCTTCCCGGAAGTTGTTCAGCACGACGAAACGCTGCGTGTTCGCAAAGCCTCCATCGTCACTCGCGGCCATTCTAAATCTTTATTTGCCCGCTTCACTCATGGTGGCTACACATCACTACAGCCCAGCGAAAACATCACGTGATACGCGCGTCAGCGCGCGACGCGGGGTGAACGGGGACAGTCTGCCCTTGTGATTCGCCCGCACGCAGAAAGGCCCGTGATGGATGGCCCTCTGAACCAATGGGAGGCGTCAGTACGACGGACCCGGTGTGCTGATTGGAGGGACGGAGCGTCGCCTGCCTCCTCTTGCAGACTGTGTTGTTATAATGAACATCTTTGTAATGAAAATAAACATGAAGCCGAAGGGAAACAAACCCAGCAGTGTCGTCAATGTTTATTTATTACAGTGTTAGATTAACTCATAATACTGCACTGAATAAACAATGTATTTAACTGCTGGGACAACCGACAGACAGAATTAACATTGTTTATTTATTTATTTATTTGTTTATTTATTTATTTATTTGTTTATTTATGCCTGTCTATACTTCAGGTCAAAGGTTGGATCAGCCTATAATAATTCTTTGTCGTCCATTTTTATGTTTAAGAAGGAAATTATTCTTGAAACCTTTAGAAGTTTGGGCATCAGGATTGAAAGAGCTCTATAGAAATAGAAGCACACAATATTCATGAATACTGCAGGATGGGGATTGTGCTTCCTGTTAATGACCATTGTGAAGTTAAAGTGTATATAAAGAGTGCTGAAATGGGCTGAATCTATCATGTGCTTATTATGGGCTGTATTTTTGTATTTTCACTAAACTCATATCCGCATTTCCATGGAAACCTTGTTTTGTCAACATGTTGTGTTTCAAATACACATGTTGTGTCTCTCTTTAAGTTTTTATAGCATTATTTTATTTTAAGTCTATGGTTGTTTATTGTCAAGCAAATGATATTATGACACTACGTGTTGCTCATAAACGAACACATCCAAATTAAAATATAGTAATTATATTATGTTCTATTAACATATAGTTGATATTTTTAATTCTCGTTTGTACATTTTAATTCACATAAATCATAAGAAGTTTGTTTTCTCCCATAAACTGCATTCTTTTTTCTCGCATCCATAACGCAGGTTTACTTATCTTTTTTAAATAGAAAACTTGATCGTAGACCGGCATTTTTTGATGTTTAAACACTATCAACAAGGGTTTTGTACAATATGAACAATTGGTTTAGTTTAATGGTTACAGTTATATTCTATAAATATTTTTATATCACGGCTATAATGTAAAATGTCACTTTCATAAAGCTGGAATTGCCCAAATGCAGTTTGGTCGATATCAAATTTGTAACATTCTTGCTCAAAACAGACACAGAAATAATGCGATGTTAGTACATTTATTGTCATTCAGGTATTGGCAAAATATTATACTGACAACAGGAGAGACCCCAAAGTCTGTGATTACCGGATAATTCTCTCATTGTGAAGTTGATGTACAGCCGTAGATTAGTTAAGGTTTAAGGTTTCAGTGATTGTGAATAAGATTCAATGAATTGTCTACAATGTCATCCTTGAAAGTGGATCAATCACCTTTTGTCTGTTGCCAGAAGATCAGCAGATTCCGTTGCCATCTTTATTAATTGAACAAATCTCTTCAACACATGACCAATTAATACAGCTATCTCATCTTCAGCTTCTTTTCTATCATCTCTTTACACTTGCATGAACTGTATTGGCTGCCCATATTTGTGGTAGATTAACTGGCATCATTATTATTGTACACATGTTCGCATTGTGTCCCTTGAGTTGTATTTATTAACTTCTCTGCTGATACAGACGTATGTGCCCTCCAGATCACTTTGCACAGCGAACGATCCACGTCTGGTGGTGCCCACCCAAAAAAGGTAAGAAACCACTCTCACGCACTTCCATCTTTAAAAACACCTTAAAACCCATCTTTTCCGCAATCACCTAACCCAATAATAAACCTCTTTGACATCCTCACTCTTTATAACAAAAAATACTTGGCACTTGGTTCGTATGATGTGTTTTTTCATACTAAGACTGCCATTATTTCACTTACGATTGCTTTGTTACCTCTTGTATTAAAAGCTTCTTTGTAAACCTCATGAGTCGCTTTGGGTCTGCTTAAGGACTCAATGTAAATGTAAATATGGCTTCAAATTTATATGATTTGGGACATTTTCTACCTATGGTCCTTTAAATTAAGAAGAGTCTTTAATTTCTACTTGTTTTTGTGCAATAACACAATATATATCCACACATTTACTTTCAAGTTAAATTTAAGCATCTCCAGTGCACTAGAACTTCTTGATCATCGCCCTTAATGTTGGAAATAAGAATGCTTAGGATTTTATCTATTTTAAGATAACCCCTTCATTTTTTATGTAGCTCAACATTCTTTTGCTGCACATCAGAACTATACTCTATGGTTTTACTCATAGTGATGAATGATTTAAGCAGTTTGGACATGTATAACTAGTATGTAAGGGCAGTCGTGGCCTGGTGGGTCGAGTTTTGGACTCGTGAACCGAAGATTGCTGGATCGAGCATCGGACCCGCGGGAAATACCACGACTGAGGTGAATTCCTTGAGCAAGGCACCCACGCACCCCCACAATTTTACCACAATTTCTAATTTCAAGAATTGTGGCCAGTGTATTGGAGAAAAACTTTTTTTCATAATATGATATTCCACCAACTTCAAATTGTTTAACCTTATTACATATTTATATATTTTTTTAATAAAGGATTAAAAGCAGAAACAATGCAGATTTATTTTTGCAGATTCTTTTTGCTTATATTTACTAAGTGTGGCAACAAATTTTTGTTCATGTCTCTATTATTTCTATTGTTTGCCTCATGTGTGAATGGCTTTGGATAAAAGTGTCTGCAAAATGTAATTTATGTCCATAACAAACTCTGTCATCCCACACACTGGACACTGTGTGTTCACGGCCTTAATAAGCAGTATTGTGGCATACCGCAATTGATCATACACAAGCACTTTAGAGTTAACATACCGATGACATCCTTATCAAAATATAACTAATTCTGTGAACTAACTCAAACCACCATACTTAACATAGTCATATATATAAAATACTGTGCAAAAGTCTGGCAGTATTTATGTAGATCCGGGGCTTATATTGTATCAGCAAACACTAAACCTTGTGTGAATACAGATTGATACATCAGGCATGTTGATCGTCTTGATATCGAGTGCCATGTTAGCTATTTCTGCAGAATGCCGGTTGCTATTAGGAACAGGCAGACCAGAGCTTACCACATACATGTCCTCTATCGTCTCCACCTGAACAAAAGCCAAAAGTGCGTTGGTGGAATTGCTAATAGCACAATTATAGTCTTGCTGTGCTATGAACAACTGTTTGTATGTTCTGTAGGAATAATGTGCCGCTGTGAGTTTGAATCTGATTGCAAACTATAATTTGGTAAACATAATAAAGTGTGGATTCAGTATTGGCCTGCATGTTTTCTTCAAATTATAGAGATAATTTTGGTTGTTTCTAAACACACATATGTTAGTCACTTACGCAGGTAAGCTTTCGATGTACATTTCATCTCCGTTGCCTATGTATTTTTCTTTACCAGCACAAATCCAAATTCTTAAAGCTGCAATCTGTAATTTTTGCTTCTCTATCTCATCATTACAACACTGCAAAATTTCATGTCCTCACCCCATGGCTGATTCTTGTTTATTTTGACCAAGACACCTTACCCTCTTATGCTCCCCGGGTGCTTCGGTGATAGCTGCCCTCTGCTCCGGGTGTGAGTTAAACTAGATGAGTTAAACGCAGAGGTAACATTTCGGGTATGGGTCACCATATCTGACAAATAGGTCACGTTCACATGCAGTTGATTTGTTATAACCCACCTGATAAGGTGCAGTGAGTTATAATAAATACTTATAGAAATTAACTTATAGAAATATATAATTTACATGATAAAATGATAAAATGATTCCTCAGTTTCTATTCATAGTGGTGTAGAAGAAACAGTTTCTCTGTTAGTTTCAATCAGTTTCATCCCTGCCTGTACTCATCTTGTTTTTGTGGACTTTTATATTACCTGTGTTACTTTTTAGTTATTTGTGGTTCTTTGTAGTTCTGTTGTTTATTTGTACTATAGTACTCTCTGCTCACACTGCATTCTGTAATAATTATAAAAAATTAACCCTTTCATAAAAACATATTAATCTTGATAATGACAAAAACTGATTAAAGGTGGTTTGCTGATTTAATTGAGTGTAGCTGTCTAGTTATTCTAAAGCTGGTTTCCAAGACTGTAAAGCTGATGAATTACAAAATCTTTCTGAAACCTGGTTTTCAGGATCCGTTTATTGACATTTAGTTTAATAATAGGCCCATATTGACCGCATGTATCTTTGATAGAGTGCATGTTTTTTTAGTTTCAATTCCTTTTGAAAGTTCTAGCTCAACGGATTTGTTTAGATGGTCACCAGCTGTTATCAATCTGTCACATCAGAATATGGAACATGTGTATCAGCACATACACATATTTAATGTACAATGGAGAGAGGGTCCTTGAAATGTGTGTCAAATGTGAATGACTTGGAACTGATGTTAAGAAGACTCTGATATTACTGATAACCATAATGTAATATCCAAATACATTTAATAAGAAATGATTCACAATGTTTTACCCTGACATATTGATTTAAAAATGTGTCATCACCACAAAGCTGCCTAAATATTTGCATGTAAAATATACAGCTGTAAAGACTTTTAATTTAAGAATTGTGGTTTAATGTTTGATTTTAAATGCTCACGTCATTTGTATTTCTTGAAAGAATGGAAGTTATTTAAAGGCATGTTATGTCCAGATCGGAAAACATACCATCCATGTTTATATATATTGGTTATTATATTTTTGAAATTTGCAAAAAATTTCAAACTACAGAGATAGTTTTCATGTTGTTTGCAAAATAACACAAAAGTTGTGCATTTCATTATACACATGTGGATGTTTTTTTCTGGCACACTAGCTTCTGGAAGATTCCTCTGGCATTAGTTTTGTTTTACAATTTCTCAGTTACAGGATTTTATTATAAAAAATACAATATTTCCAAGAATGTTATTAAAGAATCGAAAATTTTACCTTTGTCCACCATTATTTAAATGCAAAACCACTAATACATGTCTCAAAATATCTTTTTCTGAATGTCATGAGGGTGAATAACTAGAACTATTCCTGTAATATGAATTTAATTAAGAATAATGCACAAATGAGTCCATTTACACACAAGAATTAGAATACTATCTGGGAAAGAGTAAAATACATTTTACGTAGCTTTTTACACAATGACTACAACAAACATATCTCATTTATTACAGAAAGAACTGCCAATGGATTCTTTAAAATGTACGGTTTGAAAAAACTTTAGAGAATTACCTTGAGGGCTCATACTCATTGGCACATGATCATCAGCAGAAATAGAAACATTAATTAAAAGACGCATTAAGTTTTTCCTTATGTTTAGTGAAATTATTTTGTAGTCTGAGTTGAGATAGGGGTTTGGGGGTTCATTAGATTCTTTTAAGGTTTGAAGGGGGGCTTGATCAAAGAAGTTGAAAAAGAACCACTGCTTTAAAGGTATACTGAAATATATTATATTATATTACCATACCTGTTTTGGGCAATTACAGCTGTGACATTTGCAGTCATACATGTTCAAAATGACATGTGGGTAAATGAACACATTTTTTATGTCGGTGTGAACTTAAAACACTTGTTTTGGGGGTGTTCAATTCAGATTTTAACATATGCAGCTACATGAAAAGGAAGAACATTACTAAAGAAAAAAGAATGGAAATGTGCCCTTCAGAGGTGTAAAATGTAATCCTGCCAGTGTGTAATGCACCGCATATTTATAATGATATGACAGCTGAATATCAGACATACTAATACCGCATACATGATAACTAAAAGATCACCAACATAAATAAGGCTTTGTTTTAAATAAAAATGTAATATGCTTTATTTAATTTGCTTTAATATGAAAATGCACAGCAGTACTTTGTTCAAACAGTCATTGATACGCAACAGCTTGCTGGATGAAATGTTCAACTTATTTTGAAAAGCAGGAAGACAGAGCCCACAAAATTGATACATATATATTTAACATTCAGTTATATTTTGGCAAGAAAATTACCTTGAAAATATTGATGTTTACATGTAGAGTTATATATAAATTGACAACATTGCCATTAAAAGTTATTTGTTCTCACTCACTACAGTAAAACACTACAGTTTGAACGACTTTATAATGCTCTATACTTAAATCCTTTTGAAAACAAAAGCAATGCACTGTTTCTACAGGGTTCTACAAGGCAATTTTTGATCATTGATTTTAATCATTTTACAAGCTTTTCTTTACATAGTATTCGGTGATAACTTTAGGATAGAAAACACGATTATCAAAACAATTTAAGGTTCATGTGACTGTTCATAGTTATTTTTGCAATGGGTCATGTTTGCTGCAGCCGTAGCTGTGGGTCTGGAGGTTCTGAGGAGCTCTGTGGCAGAGACTCGTCCACCACAACCAGCCTTGGCACTTCTTGTCCTCCTCAGAAAAGCTATGAAGTTGTCATTTTGAGAAATACTTTTGGGAGCTCCCCCACCAAGCGTCTGAGATCCGGGATCACCTTGCTTATTTTCAAATGAGTCTTTGCGACCAAGAAGCTTTCTTTTTGATCTGCAAAAGGAAAATGAGAAGAATCTTATTGAACAGATACTTTTGGGATGAAAAGAGAATTTCATCAGCATTTTGTGTTAGTATTAACCAACCGGTGAATGATGGTGAACAGGTCCTCTGTTGTGTGAGATTTGGACTTGTAAAGAAACACATCATTCTCCTCTCCCACTAATTGTAGAGGCCCAAGGTCAGGCATTGGGTCCCTTGTCTCTACATCATATGTAGGATGTGCTGTTGAAATGACAGTTTTATATTTTTAGCAATTAAATAATTGCAATTAATTGTGTGTTTTGACAGTTTATCAAAGATGAACATGAAGAGTAATGCTTACCTTGACTACTTGACTGGTGTTGTTCAATGACCATAGGATAAGATGGAATAACACCATATAAAGTGACATGAAACTGATTTGCAGATGTTGGTGATTTTGGAGACTTACAGAGGTTAGATGGAGACTGGACTTTATCTGAGCCTGAGGTTGCCTGAGCTGGGTAATCATAAGGTGAGCTGTCCACATCTGAAGTCTTGGCAAGAGGTGGTGTTGGGGCTCTTCTCTTCTTATGAAGCGCATGTTTGTGTGCTTTGTTAAGTGGAAGCACATTTGATTTCGGTGGCTCAAAAGTGCATGGGAGTTGTGTCTGACGGGCCTCTTGCATTGGCTGTGCAATGCGTCCTTCAAGAAAAGGCTGCTGCCTGTGAGGATGCCCTTGTACACTGGCTGTGTTTGGGGAGGATGAAGTCAATGTGGATTTTACTTTGTTAATCATTGCATAAATGTCATCCTGTCTTTCACCTGCTAAGAATTTTGCAGGTTCTGGATCAGAAGTTGTTCCAAAGCGTTGCTGTATTATGGCACTGGGTGGCCATTTGTTTCTCCGGGGCTTTGGAGCCACTGGTGGTTTTGCTTTAGAGCTTTTTGATGGGCTTACAGAGTTTCCAGCCCTTTCAGTCTCTTCCTCAATAACTTCTGCAGTGTCCCGGGCATTCTCTGGGTTGGAACTGCTGACTGAACGCAAACAAACATTGTTAAGTTCCTCCTGAGTCACCATTGGCATTATAAACGTACTGTTGCTCATCCGTTGCTTGGGTCTGGTGGCTTCTGTACTATCAGAGTTGCGGCGATTTGCTTTTGGTTGAACTGTGGAGGCTTCTGGATCAGGGATATACTGCTTTGGTTCAGGAAGCTGAAGAGATAGTCTTGCATTTCTATTCCTCGCTCTTTGGCCAGGAATAGCGGTTGATGGCTTAGAGCGCATCCTGCAGCCCAGTTGGGAAGATCCCATGTTAGATTGAGTGGGTGTTTCACATTGGCTTGCATAACCACTTGACGGAGAATTTGACCCAAGGGGCTTGGAAGGAGAAGATATAGAGGGCTGGGAGGCAGAGGAGTGTGAGGAGGACGGAGAAAGGGGAACTTCAGCATTTACTTCATTTATGGGAACAGACACTGAGTGACCTAAACCAAACTTGCATGGTTCACTGGATCGTAGTTCATTAAGTGCTCTATGACAAGTGACAGAAGGTTTCATTGTCACCTTTTTAAGTGCTTCAGATGTAGAAGCTGATTGATTGCACTTACTACCTTCTGACTTAGGTGTTGGAATTAGATCTGGCAGAAGCTTGATATTCTGGGCATCTTTTTTGAAGGCTTCAAAATGCATCCCAGCTCTAAGCCTTTGCAACGACACTGTTCGAACAGGAGGGGCTGGTTTCCTTTTGGCCTTCCTGAGGATGATGCTCCGGGACCTACACCGTGGAACTGCATCTGGAAGGCGATCTCCTCTCCTCACAGAAGTACTGTCACTGCCGCTATCCTCAGAACTGCTGCTAGGATACGAAAGTGCATAGCTTTCACATCGTCTCCGGGTCAATGCTGGGTTGGTAGTTACGTTGGTGGAAAGAGACAGGGAGCGTCTGTGAAGCTCTATGTTACTGGTGGGTCTACCCTTACGTTCTTTCTTTGTGGAGCTCATGCCATCTTTTTCCCGTCTCACCACAGCAGCAGAGTTAGTAGATAATGCCTCGCTTGGTTCTTCTGGGTCCTGGAACTGTGGAGGGGGTTTGATAACGTCGGGTGCCGCCAGAAAGGAGTTTCTTTTATCATCCCACTCAGGTGAAAATGTTGAAACATTAGGGCCACACCAGCCCTGGGCAGAATAAACCAAGGTTGTATTTTCCATCTTTAGATTTTACTTCAAGGTTGACTCTTTCTTATAAATAAGAGATTCCATACTTCAGTGGATTCTTGTAAATACACAACCTGAGACAACAATAAAAATCAACAAAAAGTGTTGTCATTGTAGAGTAAATTAATGTCTAATATCTTTTTTGAGCCACTTGTGAGTGTTGTATCATCATCCAAATGCCTAAAGCAAAGTGGTCTAAAACCATGAGAAAGGAAAACACGACTCATCTTGGTCTTTGTTTGGCACATGAGTGGGTGTTTGCCATGGCAACAGCTACCTGTTCATCTATACAGAAACAGAAAATCTTAACTGTATTTGCACATACATGTATGCATATGTAATATATGTAAAGTCAACATGTGATCTGGTTAATCCAACATCTAAACAATCTAATGTTTTACAAGGAAAAGCAAGACGGCAAAACTACAGCTGGGACCCCCATCTGTATCCTCTCAAGAAAACATTTCTCACATTGGTGCAATGTCATCAGAAACAGGATAGACTTTTATATAATTTAAAAGAAAAGAGTTAATCTGTACACTTGGAAAACACTTATTACTAAACATTTTTCTTAATAAGAAAGCATCTTTAAAATGTATCTTCCGAATATCTCTCCCTCTCAATCCATCCTCCTGTTTTACCATCCAATCATTTTTCATCACACCACTAAAAATGTACATATTTACTAGCGATGATGTCATGGTACACCTCATTGCTGCAAACATAACAGAAGCAGAACGATAACAGAAAATATCTGCACTCTGCTCCCAATTTTATCAAAACTTATTGAGTTATTTTATCACGCTGTATCAAATTGTTTAAATCATGAGAATCCATCCACTGAATTAATTAAAAAACATCAATGTTCATTATTTTTAAACATTTTACCAGATATTATGCCAGAGCATCTGTATTATATCAGAAATGTATGATTTCAGTTGGAATGCCTTTCACATATAAAGAAAAGGCCAAAAAAGCTCGAGGAATGCAAAGGAGATTGAATCTTAAATCAAACATTAATATGCCTCTATTGTGTTCATGAAGGTTTTGCAATATAAAATGTGACGCAGACATCTGTCGACTAAAGAAATTTTTCTAAAAATGATGTCGCTGAAACCTCAAAACCCGGCTACTCGTGGCTCTACCTTTATAATTGTTTGTAGACAGTGGTCAGTTTGAAAGCCAAGTAAACTTGCCAATGGGTATCTTTCAGATCAACATATACCAAGAAAAGACAAGTCTTGCCATCACATGCATTTGTGTGTGCATTCACAGATTTATGACGCTGTTCCAGTGCAGCATTCCAGAAAAAGATGTTTTGTAACAATGCAGATTTTGTAACCATGTTGTAATAAATTCTTAAAATAAGGTCCTACAGCAAAACCAATCAATCTAGCATATTTTACTCTAGCAGAAACAGAACACCATTATCAAAATGTCAACAAAGCAGAAAAAACATCAGAAGCGACAAGTTGCACGGCCAAAGTCAGAGGTCACTCTGTCAAAACACAGGATTGCTGCAGAGGACAACGTCATAAATACAATGATGCATAATTTATACAAACCTGTGATTTCTCAAAGATCTGATGTAGATCAAATCCAAATGTCTCAAAACATCCCATGTTTACCCATTCCTCTTACCTTTCATTCGGCTCTGGAGACTGAGCTATGTCGTCTGATGTTGTTCCCTCTCTCTCTTCCTCCCCACTCCAGCTCAATGCATTCACATGCTGTTGCCATGACGATAGGAAGTGGGCTGCTTGCTTCCTCTCTGAGTTCAAGTTCGTTGGATGCTGGGAGAGAGAGAAAGATTACATAAACACCAAATCCTATAAAATATGGGAAATTCACGATCAAGATCGTCTACTTACCAGCTCAAAAGTCAGAATCGGCCAAGAGTGTGTAATCTACAGAAATTTGATAATAGGCTGTATCAAAATTGGCCAAACAAAACAAAAGGGATTAGTGAACAAGCCGCATTAGTTTGGCAAAGCAACTCAACAATAAAAAATACTAGACACCTTGTCAGCTCTGAAAGAGGCATGTCAATGTAAAACCTGCAGGTGTTCTTCTTACAAAACATGAACAGAGATGCTGGAATTTACAGTAGGTCCACCCAGTTTCAAGAACACAGGAATCCATGTTTACCATTGTTCTGCAGTTTCCACTGGTGTTAGTGTGTTTGAAGAGGTGTGAAATATATAATTATTCTGCATCACAAAATTCAGTTGCATAACCCCAGCATGTTTCATAGTGACTATTGGAAACTTTAAGGGAATAATCTATGATTTGTGTAGCAGCACGTGAAGGAAAGCAATATAAGCTTTGCCGTTTTTACGATAAGATCAAATGCATTTGAAACGGCACAGCAACACCCAGACAACAACTACAATATTGAAGCAATGTAGCTGGGAAATTTACACTGGTATGCCAAATTCGAGACAAATGTATGTAAGAATGAATCATAGATTTGAAAAGAAACAACCAATGTACTGTTGTGTCAGCTCCGTGTTTCACTTTCAGTTTTAGCAGGATCTGGAACTGCCAAATGCCATGGAGTGGAGTTACTGGTGAAGTGTTTTATTTGAGATTTCTCATATCCAAGCTACAAGCCACACAAGTTTTTCTTTGATCATTATGAGGACGTAAAAGGATTAGATTATCATTTAACAATAATACACTCTATATACCCAACTAATAACCGGGCAAAAGGCGTTAAATACTATATGTGCTGATTATAAAAGACATAAACATACTCGAAGGATGCTGTGCATCAATAGAGTATTACAAATGGATACAACCATACATGTCTTTAATCATGTGCAAAAATGATAGAAAATTATGTAGTATGTCCGTAGTCTGTATACATGCCAGTAGCGTGTACTGTTTCCAGTGTCTCTGAATTTACCAACTATATTAGCTGGGAACTTCCAGATTAAGCTAGTAAGCATTTCTTTGGTCTGGAAAACACACCACACCCTTTGTCATTTCTTAACCAACTGTCACCAAAACCTCAAGTAAAACATGAAACACTCCCTTCAAATAGAGGAACTGAATTTGCTCAGGCAGATAGGGACAGGAAACAGTTGCCTTTTTAGCTGAAAGACTGAATTGAGGTAAAGCCTGCAAAAGGTCATTAAAAGTACAGGGGTGGAGGTACAAATCACACAGTATGAAATGCAGACAACACCCAAATGCAGCTTCTCTTAACCTAAACCCGAATAATTAGTACAGTATGGATCAGATCATCTGTGCATTTGACTAGTTTTTAATTCAGTAAAAAAATATCCAAATTAGGAAACGTTGACAAAAATATGTATAAAATAAGTGTAAAAAGTATTGAGGAATATGTGGAGGTGCCTTATCGCTTCTGGTCCACCCACAAACAGCAGTGATATTTTGGTCTCTAGATATCACCTTAAATATGAAGTTTCAGTTTTTCATCACTTGTTATGTAATCAAGTGCAAATTATAGGTGTGAGTAATAAAACAAACCCAGAGAGAGAGAGAGAGCCAGAAAGAGAGCCAGAGAGCGAGAGAGAGAGAGAGAGAGAGAGAGAGAGAGAGAGAGAGAGAGAGACAGAAGGAGAGACAGAGAGAGAGACAGAGAGAGAGACAGAAGGAGAGACAGAGAGAGAGCCAGAGAGAGAGCCAGAGAGCCAGAGAGAGCAAGAGAAAGAGCCAGAGAGAGAGACAGAGAGAGAGAGAGAGAGAGAGAGAGAGAGAGAGAAGAGAGAGAGAGAGAGAGAGAGAGAGAGAGAGAGGAGAGAGAGAGAGAGAGAGAGAGACAGAGAGAGAGAGAGCCAGAATGAGGAAGAGAGAGAGAGAGAGAGGAGAGAGAGAGAGCCAGAGAGCCAGAGAGACGAGAGAGCCATGAGAGAAAGAGAGGAGAGAGAGCCAGAGAGAGAGAGAGAGAGAGAGAACCAGAGGAGCCAGAGAGAGGAGAGAGAGAGAGAGAGAGAGAGAGAGAGAGAGAGAGAGAGAGAGAGAGAGAGCCAGAGAGAGCCAGAGAGGAGAGAGAGAGAGCCAGAGAGAGAGAGAGCCAGGATAGAGAGAGCCAGAGAGAGAGAGAGAGAGAGAGAGAGCCAGAGAGAGAGCCAGAGAGAGAGAGAGCCAGAGAGAGAGAGAGAGAGAGAGAGCCAGAGAGAGAGCCAAGAGAGAGAGAGCCAGAGAGAAGAGAGAGAGAGAGAGAGAGAGAGAGGAGAGAGAGAGAGAGAGCAGAGAGCCAGAGAGGCGAGAGGAGAGAGAGGAGAGAGAGGAGAGAGAGAGAGAGAGAGAGAGAGAGAGAGAGAGAGAGCAGAGAGAGAGAGAGAGAGAGAAGAGAGAGAGGAGAGAGAGAGAGAGAGAGAGAGAGCCAGAGGAGAGAGAGGAGAGAGAGAGAGAGAGGAGAGAGACGAGAGAGAAGAGAGAGAGAGAGAGATTTCTAAATACATTGGATACTGTCTCGTTTGGGACTAAGGAGGCATGGTTACCACAAATTCATATTAAGGGAAATAAGTTATTTAAAAAATAATCAGACCATGTCAACATAACAAACCAAGAGGAGTTGAATGAATATTCTTCTCCTTGAATCTACTCTTCGCAAACTCTCTTAACCCTAAAACACAATTTTTGATTATTGGAGAAAAGTGTGAGAGTGTATTTATTGAAGTTTGTAATAATAGCAAACTAGTATTTGAGTTTTTTAATTCTGTTTAAATGTGGAGTGGCCCTAAGCTGCCCCCTACAGTTCCTGGACTGAATTGTCCTAATACGAATCCTGAAATGATTCTACACGTATAGAATACTCGTAATTCTATTTGAAGTGTGCCCCCCACAGAGATAGGTGAGAGTGAGACTTGAGTGAGATGAAGTGAGATTCCTTCTCTCATTGGTTCTGATGTGAGGGCTGAAGATCCCATCAGGACCATGGTTAGCGCCTGTCCACAATCTCGAGCTTATAAATCTGATATTAATCATTATACTGCAATACAGAACACAGCAGAGAAAAGTTTATTCTCTGTACTTCTTCTTCAAGACGATTAGTCTCAATTTTATTGTGAGATTTTATGAGTTAAACACATTTGATCACCGTTACTTATGAATCACATCTTATGAAAAACAATGGTTTTGTGTTTGTTATAAATTGGTCATTAGAAGCAGCATATTTTCCTTTTTATTGAAACTGTATGTGTTATTTTAATTCTCTATTTATTCTATCCAATGATATAAAAATAGTTTTTTTTTGTTGTGTTCAGTTTGTGGTTTTTTTGCGTAGTGTAAATTGTGTTTCGTGTGTTTTATGATGTCATCTGTTATAATGACGCGGATTGTGCATCGCAGCTCAGATCAGAGGATTGACGTCAGATGCGCGAGTCACATCAACAGCCAATCAGATGCAAACAAGCATGCGCCGCTGTCTGCAAAATGCCAACGCGTTTTGACATCTGAAGACGGAACGCTTTCAGACATGAAACCTTGACGTGTGATGAGAATGACCGGAAGATGTTTCCATCTTTAATCCTGAGAGATTCATGGGATGCTTTCATGTGTCCTTCATCTTCTTCTTCACATGACGGAAGAGGGATGGAGACTCTCGCCCGTTCTCTGGTGGGTGGAAATCTTTCTTTATTAATCTTTCTTTATTAATGTCTGAATGAAGTATTGCCACCTTTATTTCCCATGCAGAAGAGGATTAAATATGAAATAGACCCAAAATAGCTCATTCCCATCTCTTTAACTCCTAATATGCATTGAAGATTGTTTTATAAGCTCTGACGGAATTCATTTCAATGCTACTGGAACATCTTTATAACATCTATATGACATCTATATAACATCTATATAACATCTATATGACATCTATATAACATCTTTATAACATCTATATAACATCTTTATAACATCTATATAACATCTTTATAACATCTATATAACATCTATATGACAACTATATAACATCTATATAACATCTTTATAACATCTATATAACATCTATATAACATCTATAAAACATCTATTTGACAACTATATAACATCTATATAACATCTTTATAACATCTATATGACAACTATATAACATCTTTATAACATCTTTATAACATCTATATGACAACTATATAACATCTATATAACATCTATATAACATTTATATAACATCTTTATAACATCTATATGACAACTATATAACATCTATATAACATCTATAAAACATCTATTTTACAACTATATAACATCTTTATAACATCTATATGCCATCTATATAACATCTATATAACATCTTTATGACAACTATATAACATCTTTATGACATCTATATAACATCTATATAACATCTTTATGACAACTATATAACATCTATATAACATCTATATAACATCTATATAACATCTATATAACATCTATATGACATCTATATAACATCTTTATAACATCTATATAACATCTTTATAACATCTATATAACATCTATATAACATCTATAAAACATCTATTTGACAACTATATAACATCTATATAACATCTTTATAACATCTATATGACAACTATATAACATCTTTATAACATCTTTATAACATCTATATGACAACTATATAACATCTATATAACATTTATATAACATCTTTATAACATCTATATGACAACTATATAACATCTATATAACATCTATAAAACATCTATTTTACAACTATATAACATCTTTATAACATCTATATGACATCTATATAACATCTATATAACATCTTTATAACATCTTTATGACATCTATATGACAACTATATAACATCTTTATAACATCTTTATAACATCTATATAACATCTATATAACATTTATATAACATCTTTATAACATCTATATAACATCTATATAACATCTATATGACAACTATATAACATCTTTATGACATCTATATAACATCTATATAACATCTTTATGACATCTTTATGACATCTATATAACATCTATATAACATCTTTATGACATCTTTATAACATCTATATGACAACTATATAACATCTATATGACATCTTTATAACATCTATATGACATCTATATAACATCTATATAACATCTATATAACATCTATAAAACATCTATATGACAACTATATAACATCTTTATAACATCTATATGACATCTTTATAACATCTATATAACATCTATATAACATCTATATATCAACAAGGATTTTAGTCTTGTAGCCTATGTTAGAATATAAGATCAAGTCTTTTCCAGTGATATGAGAGCATTACATAAGAGGAACTGTGAAGGTCTGTCTGTCCACATTAATGTTTCTTGTCTCTCTTCCAGTGATTCACCCTCCTGCCGCAGCAATGAGTAACCTGTACCAGAACACTTCTTACACAAACCTGGATGTGCTGGACGCGAAGAATGGGTCGCCTGTCCTGTCCTGGGAGGTGGAGCCACTGCCCATCATCATCAACCCGTGGGATGTTCTGCTGTGCGTGACAGGGACGCTCATGTCCTGTGAGAACGCAGTGGTGATCGCTCTGATTGTCTACACGCCCACATTGAGAGCGCCCATGTTTGTACTCATTGCCAGTCTGGCCTTCGCCGACCTTTTGGCCGGCCTGGGCCTGATCCTCAATTTCATCGTCACCTACATAACGGATTCAGATTTGGTCTCTTTACTGTCAGCGGGGCTTCTCATTACAGCATTCTCAGCCTCAGTGCTTAATATTCTTGCCATCACCGTGGACCGATATTTGTCTCTGTACAACGCATTGACGTACCACACAGAGCGCACGGTTATTTTCACCTACATGACCCTGATACTCACGTGGGTCACCAGCACCACACTCGGCTCACTTCCTGTTCTGGGATGGAATTGTTTGGATGATGAGACCACCTGCAGCATCTGTCCACCCGTGAACAAGAACAACGCCGCGGCCCTCGGCGTGACCTTTCTTCTGATTTTTGCTCTCATTCTGCAGCTCTACCTTCAAATCTGTAAGATTGCTTTTCGGCATGCCCAACAGATTGCGGTTCAACATCAGTTCATGACTACCTCACACTCTTCTTCCACCACAAAAGGGGTCTCCACACTCACCACCATCCTTGGCACCTTCGCGGTTTGCTGGATCCCACTTGCCATGTACTCCCTGGTGGCGGACACTCGAACCCCCGTGATCTACACCTACGCCACAGCTCTTCCAGCCATCTGCCACTCCATCATAAACCCAATGATTTATGCTTTCAGGAACCCTGATATTCTGAGATCTTTAAGGATTGCTTGTTGTGGGTGCATGCCTTACAGTTTAACCATGCGACCCCGGACACCAAGCGACGTGTAGCACATCTTTGGCAGTGGCCTGTCTGTATCTTTTAAAACCACATATCATGTATAATCCACATATTGTAATTCATTGGAGCGTGGGTGGTATTATATTATATATTATAGTGGTCATGTTAGACATGGGTTGGTACACGTAATGCTTGACACTTGGATATTTCCGGTTGCGACCTAACTTTAAAAAAAACAAAAAACAATATGCACTTATCACAAAAATATAATTCATAAACCTTATTACTTATCACTTGATTATTAATAGAACGGCAGGAAAATTAACAGGCTACCTAAAGTCATGGCAATAAGGGTGCTATTTTGGATTTTTACCAATTTGTAATTTATACTGTTTTGGTTAAGATTTTTTGTAAAATAGTGACAAAATCATTAATTGAAATTTATTTTGAATAAACAATGTTGAGTACACACAAGACAGAAATGAACCAATGATCTGAGTAATAACTCAAACTATGGGAGACCAGTTATACACAATTTCATTAAAACATTTACTACATGCAGTTTACACGTATTACTTTGTAAGGGCACAGTTACGGGAACACTGCAAATATTTCTGTGGTGTGGTTACAGTAGTGCAAATAGAGGTTTTCTATGCATTTTGATAGATTTGAATCAATACTTGATATGTACTTTTACAATCCCACTTAATATTAGTGTAATCGTCATCATCAACAGGGTTTTAATAATAATCCATATGTAGCATATACTGTATGTTTTTTATTGCCATTAAGCACTGTGGTGTGCCTGCATTCATTTGTTTACCTTTACACTCGACAGACACTTGCGAAAATGTGTGTTCTTTTGGCAATAAGTCAAAACATCTGGACATTTACAGCTCATTTCCGATTATAAACATGTTGTTTAGAACTACAACCAAAAATGGCCTTACAAACTCTCATATGGCGCATTAAAATATATACTATACTATTATCCTTGAGTCATTGTAAGGAACTCCACCAGTGGTGTATTTAAGAAGCTCAAACACGTGACTGGCAACTACAGAATCAATAATGCATTGTTCAATTCTAATTTACTTAATGTATGCTATTATTAGTTTAATGATGGTCCCACAGCTGGACGTAAAGGGTGTAAAATGTTTGATACAGTATTCAAGTTTTACAGTGGCCTTTTGTTTATTGAATACTTCAAATAGTGTTCTGTTATTGTCACTAGATTATATGTTCGAAAAGAACACATCATCACATTATCCACAACAAGGATATAATACCATATAGGCCTATTCTTGGGTTCGATAAGTCAAGCAGTTTGTCTGCTGGGACTGTAAATGCAGCCAAAGAACCAGTTGGAATTTGTTGCTTAGAGAAATGAATAATTAGTTTTTAGAGTCAGCATGTTTAGGGTTTTGGATGTACTGTCTTGTTGCTGAAAGTTTTACTTAAGTGACTGATTGTTATTGTCTCAGACATTATCACCTTTGTAAAACAATGAGCCAGTCTTGATAAATATTTTTGTACTGCTTAGACAGTTTACTTCTTATATATTGTGTAAAGAATAGACTTTTGAGATGTATGAGATTTCCTTACTGTTCCAAACATTGCATACCACGGTCCCAACTGACTTTTTTCTAGCATTTAACCCAGATATGAATGACTATGTTCAGAATGGTACTAAGCTATTATTTGCTGTATATTAGAAAGTATTGGAACAGCATTCATCATGCTACGATGAATGAAACACTACATTTCTGTCACTTGACTTCTTTAAAAAGTTATTTACATTTGCCAAACACTTTTATCCATAGATACTACATTGTGTTACTACTACATTTATGAGTTGAGTTTGAGTGGAATCAAACCCATGACCTTGCCATTCTGTTAAGCTGCAGGAAAGCATTGTCCAAATTGGATGAAAATGTGTTTAAATAATTGAATTGATTAAACAATGAGCAAATAACTTTGTTTATTCACATTGAAAATGGAAATTAAGTTAGGCGCTGTGTATTGGGGGATACAGTGGACATGTTTTTGCACGGTCTTGCAAGATTTGGATAGGGTACATGTGCACATATACACATAACTTGTAAAAGACGGACCCATGTCAAAAAGGGGCAAATCCTACCGTTGGTTTGTAAGGTAACCTATTTTGGGTAGTTTCCGTCCAAGATGCTGGGTTGTTTAAACCCACTGACTCTGGGTTATTTAACCCAACCGCTGGGTTTGCACCCTTTTAACTTGATGCTGGGCTGAAAATAACTTTAGCCTTAGATACCATCTGCTTCAGCAGCACCCCTGCAGTCACTTTAAAGTTTAACTTTAAGCAACTGTCCACTCAACACTGCACAACACACTTATAGAAAACATCAATGCTTTAAGCAAAGTTCTTGTAAATGCCCTTATTTTATTTATAGACACCGGGTAAAAAGGAATGTGCATCTGTTGTTTGTCAGCATCTAGTCTCTGCATCTATTTTATCCACAATGAATCAGTGGAGAGCTGGCGGAGGTATAACCAACAGATGGAGTCTCGCTGATGCAGAAGGATGCCCACGTCACAGCCTAGGAGGGATGCTGAAAACATAAACAAGTCTCCCCATACGTCTGACTGCTAATTTACCATGCTGTTGGGTCACCTTAAAGGTAAATTGTTACCATAGCTCTATCTCTTTTAAAATCAACATTATTTAAAATCAAAATGATAAAAATTTTGGCTTAACATGCTATTAACGTGACAACTACAAACACATGCACATTCGTGGGTCAGTGGTGGAATTCTTGCCCAACATGCAGAAGACCCGGTTTTGATTCTGATTATTTGTCATCCACTGTTTTGTATCTTGGAAACAGTTCGATCATTTAGAAAATCGGTAGGTTTCATCTGGTCTAAAGGAACTTATGATATTACCAATGGGGAAGATGTATATAGAGAAGAGTATAGGCCCATACACGGATCCTTGAGAAAATCGGTAGTTTACTTGTGTAAGATTTATAAATTTCCCATCTTGATGAAGAAATTGGTTAGAAAAGTCCAATTTAAACCATTTTATTGCCTGTCCCTAAATACTGGTGTAATTTTGGAGACTATCTTGTAAAGTGAAGATCAAGGCACACACTGTAGTGAAGTGACGTATTGCCAAGTATGTTGTTCCATACTTGGAATTTGTGCTCTGCATTTAACCCATCCAGTAAGTGAACACACACTGTGAACACACACTGTAAACACACACTGTGAACACACACCCGGAGCAGTGGGCAGGGGGACGGTGCTGTGCTCAAGGGACTCACCTAAGTCGTGGTATTCCCGCTGGTTCCGAGTCTCCAACCAGCAACCTTGGGATCACGAGTCCCAGACTCGAACCACCAGGCCACGACTGTACAATAAAGTTATGGAGGTGCTCGCTTTTGCACTTTTAGTGCATTTTTACATCGGATGGTGATCTCTTCCCACGCGATTCAGAAAATCTCTAATCGAGTTGGTCTCCAGCTTGGCTACAGTTCACCTGTTTCTGTTTTTAAGGCGAGTGTTGTAGTGATGAACAAGGGTGAAATGCTTTCTTATCAAACCGTTGTTTTCTTTAACCATGCCACAGTTGGTCCAAGTCTGGCAAATTGTATGTGAATCTATCTTTAGTAGTTGACGGGTAGAATATAGAAAAATAAGATATTTATTTAAAGGCAATTGGTGATTTGTAATGATATGTGCTGTTTGGCGAGCAATAAAGCTAGAAGGCATAGAAAATGGACACTTGATATTTAAAAGGCCATGTTTCAATCTCTGAGCGAGGATTAAGAGTGAAATGTGAAGGCGACGGAATTAAGCAACCGAGTGGATATTCACGATGTTAGATGTGCTTTCTATGTTAAGGAACGGCTGTAATGCTTGCTGCGTTGATCTTCTTTTGATAACTAAAACTTGTGGTGGTTTATTAAAATGGAAATATTAGCCAAGGCGTCTACTGCATGTTGTAAGAAGAGAATGGTTTTGCCTTACTTGTAACGGCGGCTATCAAACTATCAAAAGTAGTTTGGCCAGGCTGTTTGTATTTTAAAGAGTCCCTACGGACCTTTTGCTCATTTCACATTTACACATCTGTGAAGTTACAAATCCCAAAGAAGCCAGAAATTAAATGTCTTGGACTGCAGCAAACACAACGATTATAGTCATCGAGTTACCTCTGTAACGAGTTGATGATATCATGTTACACTAATGTGTCAGGAGCTAAAACCAAGTGTTAATAACAGACAGAATAAAAGAGCATAGCAACAAGGTAGTATGACAAAACATCTATTCCTTGAAGTTTTAATCATGTATATGTCACGTGGCTTGAGTTGACAGAACCCAAATGCAGACAACTCATAAACAAAAGGTTTATTTTCACAAAAAATACATAAAAAAATCCCTCAAGGGGCTAAACAAGATAAAAAGAAACTTGACAAAAAAAAACCACAGACAGGTAGGTGATGAACCAGCACAGGACAGAAAACACAAGGGCTTTAAATAGGGTAAACACAACAAGGGATAACGACACTGGGCAGGTGTGGGGAATGAAACAATGGCGGGAAGATACACAGGATAACAAGGGGGCGGGGTCAAGAGACGAGACAAGAGAGCACATGGCATGTCATAACTAAACAATGCCATGTGACACTCACACAGAACACAGATCTGCCATGATTCTGCCAAAATCAGGAAAAACATGACCAAGATAGGCAGAATCATGACAGAACCCCCCCCTTAAGGAACGACATCCTGGCGTTCCTCAAGGGAGCCGACAAACAGAACATGACATAAAAACAAGCAGCACAGGGACATGGTGCTGTCACGACCCGGTCCACAATACTAGAGAATACATGACAAGAAGGACCAGATCATGACAGCACCTCCCCCTCAGGGAACACCTAGTAACCCTGAAGGGGACACGACTGGGGGAACAAACCAGACAGGGACAATGACAAGACCAAAAAAAAACATCACAAAAATAACAAGTCCCAGAGACACAAAAACAATTGAAGGGCCACGGACAGGAACAGTTCCGGAGGGCCATCTCCCAGCAACCACCAGGGGGCCCACAGACTGGAACGTACAGGAAGGCCCAGAGACAGGAACATACTTGAAGGGCCACAGACAGGAACAGATTCCAGTGGGCCCACACCCAGCATCCACCAGGGGGCCCATAGACTGGAACATACAGGAAGGCCCAGAGACAGGAACACACAGGAAGGGCCACGGACAGGAACAGATCCAGAGGGCCCTCTCCCAGAATCCACCAGGGGGCCCATAGACTGGAACACACAGGAAGGCCCAGAGACAGGAACACACATGAAGGGCCACGGACAGGAACAGATCCAGAGGGCCCTCTCCCAGAATCCACCAGGGGGCCACAGGCTGGAACATACAGGAAGGCCCAGAGACACAAACACACTTGAAGGGCCACGGACAGGAACAGATTCCAGTGGGCCCTCACCCAGAATCCACCAGGGGGCCACAGGCTGGAACATACAGGAAGGCCCAGAGACGCGAACACACTTGAAGGGCCACGGACAGGAACAGATGCCAGTGGGCCCTCACCCAGAATCCACCAGGGGGCCACAGACTGGAACATACAGGAAGGCCCAGAAACACGAACACACTTGAAGGGCCATATACAGGAACAGATTCCAGTGGGCCCTCACCCAGAATCCACCAGGGGGCCCACAGACTGGAACACACAGGAGGGCCCAAAGACACGAACAGTGTGTCTGCTGGGTTTTTGAGAGCTGTCTGCTGGGTTCTTGAGTGGCTGGTTCATTCTGTCACGTGGCTTGAGTTGACAGAACCCAAATGCAGACAACTCATAAACAAAAGGTTTATTTTCACAAAAAATACATAAAAAAATCCCTCAAGGGGCTAAACAAGATAAAAAGAAACTTAACTTGACAAAAAAAAACCACAGACAGGTAGGTGATGAACCAGCACAGGACAGAAAACACAAGGGCTTTAAATAGGGTAAACACAACAAGGGATAACGACACTGGGCAGGTGTGGGGAATGAAACAATGGCGGGAAGATACACAGGATAACAAGGGGGCGGGGTCAAGAGACGAGACAAGAGAGCACATGGCATGTCATAACTAAACAATGCCATGTGACACTCACACAGAACACAGATCTAACACAAATCATGACAGTATAGCTACTAAAACAATAGAAATATTAACCATTTTTCACTTGTTAAGGGGCTCTTTGAATAAAGCTATATATTTTAAAAGGGGGGTTTGCTGTGTCACACACTTTGCATTATTCAGTCTTATTTATGTCAACACATCAAATAATAATGCACGTTCAAGGTCAATTCAGTGGGTCTTCAAGTATGCTTGAAGTATGGGAACAAAATTAGACTACTTTCATGATATGAAAAACGAATAACACAGAATACAGAAAAAGTTAAACAGGAACATTTTAATTTGGAATAAGTAAAAAGCATAGGGCTTTATAATCTGTAAAGAGTTTCTGTTTGACATGACCCTTTAATGCGAAGCACAAGTAGCCTTTTGTTACTTGTCAGTAACATGCGCAACTGATTTGCACAGTCCTATTTGTGTACGACCTTATTTGAATGGCAGGCAGATTGATGACATCGCCATTAAACATGGCTTTTAACTTGCGTGGGTTTCTTTAGCTTTAGAATATAACTTTAGTTGTATGCTTTTGACCTATTTTGCATTGTTGTAATATTATTTATATTAATATTTACAAAACATATTCTTTAAAGCACTTAACTGCTCCGGGTGTCTTTGTGTAAATGTTGTTCCTGGTATGTCACAAATTTGAATCTATAATTGTGTGTTCCAGGACACAAATTTTTCCTTTTCTTCATGTCACTCAACAATAACAATTAATCATCTGGCTGATGCTTTTATCCAAAGGGACTTACAGTATTATGCAATAGTCAAGCAAACAGGGGTACGGCGTCTTGCTAAGGACACTTCAATTATTGTCTGCTGACCCTGAGATTCGTTCCCGCAGCCTTCTGCTTACAAGTCCAACTCTCCAACCACCAGACCACAACTGTCTCTTCAATACTACCTTCAATAATCAGGCTACCTGAGCATGTACATATATATTATTATTCCCTGATATCAAAAGAAGTCTTAAATGGTTTTCTAACCAATACCTTAACCATAAAATCGCTATCGCAAAGGATAATTTGACTAAAAAATTTAGTTTCATCTAACCTCGCACCTTAAACTAACTTCACAGTGGGAAATGGCTACCCCAACCCTGTCTGTCAAACCTAAACCTAATGTGACGGGAAAAGTCATGTCCATGAACAAAAAATAATAGGTTATAGTTTGTGACAATGTTTCAATACCGTGTGAGACTGTGTTGGATTGTTTTTCACATTTGATATAGTTTCCTATTTATCTTTATTCATAAGTTATGATCAAGGGTGAAATATGTTCCACCTACCCTGGTCACAACATTGCTCCACCTACTCTAGTCAAAATATGGTATACAAGGAAGAACTTTGAAAGGGAATTGTGTGCGCTGAAAGTGTGTATCTCAGATTCTGTGGCAACAATGCAGGATCAGGTGGTATGTCTTGCCGCGGTTACAGTACTGGGACTTTTGGAACAAGGTAAAATAAATCTAGGTTAAAACTTGTTCAAAATTCTTTATTGAGGAAATAAATTTACACTGTACAAGGAAACATCACATTGTCTCGAGACCGTTGATCATTTTAAAAGCGATATGTGATTAAATATCTTGCAAGTTTTTGTATAAATAGCCAGTCTTTTAGAATGCAGCGACCGTTGTTTTGATTATGTTAAAAGCATGGTAAAGTTAATGATTGAAATCAAACTTTAATGCTTTTTATCTCATTATTAGATACCAAACCATGGTTGTGACAGACTGACACAAATTAACATTTCTTTCCATTAGCATATTTTGCTCTCATGGTGATCTATGCGCGGAGGAAATATTCGGTGACACCCCCAGCCACCACAGGTCCCCCTGAGTTTGAGAGAATCTTTAGAGCTCAGTAAGTTCTGAAATTTAAGCAGAAATTCATTGTATAATCCAAAAGATAACATTTAAGGTTCATTATATGAAAGAAAATCCATGATCTTTCTAATGGGGATTATATGCTGTATATGCTTGTGTCATTTGTCTTGTATTTTAACAGGGCAAACTGTTCTGAATATTTTCCCATATTCGTCTTCTCCCTTTGGTTGGCTGGAGTTTTCTTTAGTCAAGGTGAGTTGACAGTGTGACAGTAATGCCATTAGAGAGATTTATTGTCCGCAATGTAAAAAGATGAATTTCAACATCACACCGTTATTGCTAGATATAAGTCAAACATAAAGAAATGCTGAATAGCAAAGTTTCTTGAGGACGTGCCAATATTTTCTGAAGATAAGTGGATAGTCTTTTATTAATGATTACAAATAAGAAACCCTTAAACATTTATGAATCAGGTAACATCATACAGTATTAGGAATCAGGGATGTACATTTTTGACCTGGGCTATTTTAAGTATATTTTGACATAATTTTTAGGTTTGGACTTAATGTAAAATTGTAATTCATGGAAATAACGTCTTAAGGGCAGGAGTAAATTCAAAACAAACCTTTACCATTATTAAAATTCCTTTTATTTTTCCCAAATTCCCATCACTGTTTTTCAGATTCTTAAACTTCCAATGTATGTTTGTACTCTTCAATCATAAGGAAATGAGTATACAGTGCTACAAAAATACTTGCTCTTCAGATTTGCATGTAAACAAAAAACTCTTCTAACACCATGCAAAACATCGAGCGGTTTTTCCACATTTTCCTTTCCAACATACATTTTTTGTGTGCACACCGTCAGCAACGAGGTCATTAGAAGGCAATGGTGTGTTACATTAGCATTCTCTCCTTACAGCCTTCTCTATACAAGTTTTCTTTATTAAATTGCTAATTCTATTGGAAATATATACACATGGGCATTGTATCTAATGAGATTTCTTTTTATTTGTTGACATTGTTTTGTAATTTTTAATATCTTTTTGGAATGAGTGATCTCGCTTTTTATTAATATCTTAATTTTTTAAGCAATTGCTGTCATCCTTGGACTTTTGTACCTATGTGGGCGGTACTGGTACTTTCATGGCTATGCAGAATCCTCTCAGGGAAGGTAGTGTTTTTTACATTTTAACTTACAAGGTATTTTTGGATTTGCATTGTGTTTATGACCTGATGTATCATATTTGTTTTCTGGCAGACTGAGGCCTTTGTACTTCAGTGCAAAGGTGCAGTGGATGCTGATAACTCTGGCTGGCCTAGGGATCATTTTCACGATCATTCAAGTCTATCTAGGGCTAGACCTGTTTCATACCTTCAAACATGTTGTGGGCTTTGCTGAACACACACAGACATGAAGTACGCTTTACCCTTTTGGTGTAAGTAAAAGGAGAAGAACCTGCAATTTAGGAAAAATTATTAATTAATTTACATTGATGCATTCAGCAGAAACTATTAAGAAAGAAACCTACAGTGCATTCAGGTGATACATACATTAAAAATTATGCTTATATATTTGTGAAAACTCTTTGGTATTACTGTACATGTATAAATTCATGTTTAATTTGATGGTCAAGAAGTCGAATGGTTGTGTAACAACAAATCAGTAAGAAACGTCTTGTAAAAAAATATTTCTGTGCATTTCAAATGGATGTGTAACCCTCTGAAGAGCGCTTTTAAAAAAGAATAATCATGATCACTAAATAGAAGGGTCATTTCAAAGTGAGCGCTAGCTGAAAGAGAACTGGAAATCTGAACTTAAGTACAAATATGGGTACATTGCTGCAATTGTCCACAATAACAAGGAAAGGTTCTGGTGTTAAAAAGTAATTAAGAAAAATTAAAAACCTTCTCTAAAATGTTTACATTGGCATAGTAACCACCTCGTGGATCGTGCTGATGGAGCAACTAAAATATGGCCAAGTATGATGAGAGTATGATCATGGGCTCAGTTGATCAGTAACATAGGCGTATGATGAGGTGGGCATTAAAGAGTCAGGAACTATAACCAATTGTTTTATAGACAGGCTAAAAGCAAAACGTAATTAAAAGGATTCAGAGTGGGTCTTGGAAATGTGAGTAAAGAGATAAGTTAATGATGTTGGTAAGAGCAGGTAAAATGAATGGAGAGATAGCCTGAAGGATATGGGAGGTGGGAGTGGGTTCCAGCGGACAGGTAGTGATGCCTGTCCGCTGTCAGTGACTTGATCCTCAGTTAGTGGAGAGAAATAGGGGAGAGAGATGGTCACAGAAGTCTGAACATTTCCAGTTGAGGGAGAGCCTACAACTTACTGCTGATTATCCTCCGCAGTCAAGTCCGAGGAGGGTGGCACTGTCTTCTGGTCCTCTAATTTGAATGAGCCCACCCAAATGTTAAGGTAGGTTAAGAAGGCGTAACTTGCATTATAGTCTAGTGGATGATACCGCAGACATGTCCAGGGTGATGGGAATTTGAACCAGAGTTAAAACCAGACAGATTATGACTGTGACAGGATAAAGATGTGAGAGCAGTCTCAAGAGTTACTGCAAAAGTATACTGACAACAGCTTGGCAAGCAGTAAGTGTTCGGATTAAATATTACATTTACCATCAAATTAAATCCCCAAGATAGTTTACTGTTAAGTGGGATTTCAGGTGCAACTAACAAAACGTCCATAGAAGAAACCTTCGCTTATTCTAATAAAAACTTCAACCACAACATCCCCCTGAGACCACATTTACAATGTCACAGTTCAAGATAAGCCCTGTCAGTGTGATCAGGACCATAAGTGAAGAATACATGTTATAATTGATAGGTTTTCCCCCATACTTAACTCGTGCTAAACCAAAATTTTGCTGATATAATAACCATAACTGGTCTTATTGGTTTATTTTGTGTATGAATGTTTAAATTTTCTTCATTTAGTAAAAATCTTAATTTAATAATGAAGAAATTAAATACTGACAACCTTGTAAGTCTATTCTTTTCCATGTCTGTCTTCTCTTAGTTGGATAAGACATTCATTTTATTTATGGTCCTTATTTACATGCTACTATAAATCATCAGTAAATGTACGCATTTTGCATCCAAATGAATGCTATTTTCTTAAACTAAAACCTAAGCTAAGCCAACCAATAACTGATGGGTTTATAGAAAAAATCAGATGCAGAATGCCAGAGAGCATTTATAGTCATGTATCTGGTGTTGGAATGTTGTGTTTGTAACAAAATATTGAACAAGTAACATGTAAAAAAGACAAACAAATTCAATCAACTTTAATAAAAAGGTTAATGCTTAAAATAATTTAAACTTTATTTAAACTTGTGAAAGTGTTTTTAGTTCAGACTGTACAGTGTGTGAGGGTGAAGGACAGAAGGGTCACCGCCACATGGCACAGGAAGTGATCAAGGTCTTGTGATGACGGAATTCTGTCAATCCACTGGTTCAGGAAGTTGGTCAAAATTGACTTGAACATATTCTTCAATGCCTTGCTACAAAAAATGTAGAAATATACACGAATAAGATTTAAACATTTTGTAATTCACTTATTCTATTGTACTACCTTCACAGATGTTAGGGAAAGTTTAGTTCTGGCTGTTTAATAACTTCTAATTCCTATTGGTTCAAGAACATTACATAATCAATGGTTCCTTTGGTGTAATTTTGATGTTAAACATAAATATGATGATATTAATACATATCTAGGGTGGTATAGTTACATCAGGTTAGATCAGTGGATAATACAATTTGTTACGTTTTTTCTTTTGAAGACTTTAATTTATGTAGGAAACTTAATTGACAAAGTTCTACAAAAGTGCTTAAAGAAAACACGTTTTAAAGTTTTGCTTAATTTATTTCTGTCCCTTTTTTTGGTTTATGAGGTCACTAAATTCACAACAGCTCTCTGTAATCTCTGGCACATTCCCAGAGCGGAAAACAGAGCCTCAGCAGGAAAGTCTGACTAGTGTTTCCCCTTTCCCTTCCACAAATTCCATAAAGCACTTATCTGTGAGATTAAGAGAAGTGTTATTCGCTTTGTGTGTTATTAGGAGTGTAAGCTTTGTTGTTTCCATTGTCAAAAAAAGGGTTGCCTGTAGTAAGGTAGAGGCAATTACATTTTTAATTTGAAACTTCTATTAAACACAGTGTGTGAATTAAAGTGGGCACTAGTGTTTAATATAAATATTGCAGTCAACCAATTAGTCCTTAGCTCATCCCTCCCTTTGAAACACAACACACAGGTCAAAGACAGTTTTGTATATTATCCAGTATGGCATTTCTATCAATAGTCCTACACTGCTCCTATAAATTGACTTAACTGTAAAAATAAATATATCTTAGAGAAAAATTTAATTTTGTATGTAACATAAACTAAAAATATTAATGTTGGAAACATAAAAATGCAATAATGTTATTAAATGTTATTAAAAATCATGCTTAATTATTTGATTAGATGTGGCAATTAGGTGTTGTTTTTAAGAATACAATATATTGGGATAAATATATTGTCCACGTCTGATAAGCACAAGGAAGTCTATTGGAATAGAGTATCCTAATCGCATACAATTTGCATATTTTGTAAAGCAAATGCGTCAAGAGTGGATTTATGTAGTGTTCCTAGGATATTATTGTTGCTATGTTCATTTTGCCGTTTGACTTCTATGTTGTGTTTAGGCCTAAAATGCTTTTAAAATGTCATGTTATTGTCCACTCTGTTACTCAGTAATGAATCTATGCTATAATTTTACTTACGTGATTAATGTGCTCAGGAGTCCCTATAAAAGAGCACAAAATATGATTTGAGTTTCTACACAATGTACACATTGCTCCATATATGTTTTATTTCTGTGTTTGTTGTATTTGCCACAAGTACCTTGAGAAGTCTGTAGCTCACTGTAGACAGTATCCGTGCCTTTTGTCAAAGGAACTTAAAAAAGAAACCGATATACATTTAATGAAAAAGTATTTATAAAAAAAGAGTTCTCAAAAAAAAAAAGACATGCAATCACAAGGAAGTTTTGGATTTGATAAGTACTGTTAGTGGAGAAATACAATTACCCCAGCCTTTCCTGTTTATAACATGTCTCTGTAGAAAATAACCACTATAATTAAAACCCAAGACATTTGATCCATTTGCTGATTGGACCCCACCCAAAAGTGACTCAACCAGCTCATGTGTGGCAAGAAATCAAAATCTTTCTCTTAAAAGGACAAAATGGACGATATAGAGATGAAATGAGCATGAGATCATGGTTTAACATACTTCTGATAGAATCTAGATGTTGGGGATGAACCACCTCTGTGTATTCCACATCTCCTTCATTCCGTGAACCTGCACTTTCTTCACCAACATCTAGGAATTACAAGGAGAGTTCAACGTTTTTTACTGTATTTCACATTTAATACACTTCCTTCCACTCTAAATTGCACAGAATATCAGAAGATTAAGGAACAACTGGCAACATTCATTTCCGTAATGACTTACCTATAGGTCTTTCACTCCAAACACTCTCTTTGTCTTTGACCCTCACTGAAACACAAACAAAAAGAATGTATCAATCTTGAATCTCAGCGGAACATAAAGTAATCGCAGATTTTGACAAACTCATATGATTGATTTCCATATTTAGATGTAGCTAAATATTGCGCTTTCTCTTCAAACAGAGATTGTTGAAAACATGCCGTTGAAGTAGTCTGAATAGTATTTTAATGTCTGATTGATTTTCATTACCAGCATTTTCTGTGCCCATGAACAGCCTCAACTGGACTCATTTAGCATGATATTGCCAAGTAACATTTCCTAAACAACATTAGCATTACCAATTCTAACTGTATATTTAGCATACCAATAATTATACTGTCAAAAACATAAATATATGTTTTCATAAATAATCCAAACAGATTAAAAGACACACAAAAACAGACAGATGTTTAAATAATGTTCAACAAACAAATTCCAAAATAAATATTTCCAAAATAATTTTATTAGGCTTTAAGTGCTGATTAAAGTTTTTGTTGCCTGCTAACCAGGAAATATACACACATTATCATAGGGATTACTGTATGTTACAGTAAATGGGGTTTAACACAAATAAACCGTTAAGTTTACAATCCAACAAATCAAATACACGAATTAGCAAACACACAACAATGGGTGAACAAACATTCAAATGCTGCAAGCAAACCAATGAAGCTAAAGAATAGACAACAGACAAACAGATGATTTAGACATTAACACATGTGTTTTTTTTTGTAAGGGAAGGATGTGCAAACAATGATGCATGCTGCTCTGAAAACCAATGCAACATTTAATATATAGAAGTTATGAAACAGAATACTGTTATAGATCAAGTTCATATAGAAAATAATATTAGTAAGCCAAACCTTGCTCAAAAAAATCATGTTAAGTTTCTGTTTACAAGTACCAAAGGAATGCAAATATAAAACGAATTTTAAGTAAACTTTTATCCTGTAAGCCAGGAAGATTCAGGTCAATTTTCACTATTTTGTGTTGTTGCTAAATAGCTTTTTTGTAAGTACATACAACCAAAAACAGACACTAAAGAGACTTAATGTATATTATGGAGAAAATAAGAAACGAAATAGAATACATGGAACTATTGCAGTAAAGTCTCAATAGACAAATCTAACTGATAAAGATTGTTTTGAGTGTAAGTGATTATACTTTTATATTTATTGTGAAACTAAGTAAGTGTGCATATACATTTTTATATAACATACAAAAATTTCGGAAGATTGTAATCACTTTTGTACCTATATGTGCTGTATGTTAATACATCAAAACACTATAACATGATAACACGATGACAAACAGACCTGACAGGACAGACATAAAATACATAAAATAGGAAGTGGCTACCTGTGTCAGTGTTATAATGAAAATCTTTGGTGAGATTCAGGGCTAAAATCTCATCTGATCTAGGGCTTGCAGGCTTTCTGAGAAATGGCAAGAAAAAATTATCAATTGAAAAATATTTTTTCCTATTAGTGTTCTTATTAAAGATGGTCTTTATCTTTTATAAATATGTATATATATAGAGAGATTTGATTGGTTTTGAACCAGTCTCTATTCCAAATGATTCGGAACCAAATTAAGCAACCAACTCACACTGATAGTTTGACAGCCATCTCTCTTTTCCCTGTCACAGAGAGAAAAGGTGAAAAAGAGAGTTTTGTTCACAGGTCAAGCCCGTGTGCAATTTGTGATGCAGGGGGACTGTAGGTCTCTCTACCTTGCTTGGCCTTGTAGCGCATCACGAAGAAAAGCACCAGCAGTGCTACTAACAGCATGCAAAATGCAGCAATCAAGGCCTTTTTCCAGACTGCGAAACTCACTAGAATAAAAAATAATTTATTTCAAATAAATTCATTCAAACTTACACATTTTCATAATTACCATTAATATGCAGCTGTACAGAAATAAGCTGTATTTCTCTGGAGTTGATATAAAATCTTTGGATGTGTAACATTCCCACACACATATTCCTTATATAAACATAATAAAATGAATATATCTAAATAAACATGTTTTACATTGCTCATAAACTGTGTGTTTAACTACAATAATAAAAGTTTGATACTGATCTCAAGTGAAATCATTCAACCACGGTGGATCAATTGTAATGAATTTGTTTGTACAATTTGAAATGTTTTAATTATTAAGAAAAAGCATCATTAAAGCCCAACCCCAATCCAATAGTAGCTCTCAATGACAAAAAAATCTGAAAAAATTGAGATCACGCTAACTCAGTAAAATTGTTCTGAATAGCTGTGAGCTGTTAGTTCAACTTGTTCTTGTCAATCATATATGGAATAGAATGTAACAATGTAGGACATTCAGAAATAGGTTGTTCATTATAGCCATGGAATTAGGCCAGTTTATAAAATAAATCAAGCTGTTTGGGTAATATCATCAGTTTTGTGAATTCTAAATTCTTTTTGGCGTAATTTTTCAATTCTGATTTTTTGTAGCAAATTACAAATAAAAATGTTCTATTTGCATTTATCTGTTGGAAATTAAAACTGGAGAGGATAAAAAAATCCTCTACAAGTTCTCTCACTAAAATAAATCTCGTAAACCCAAATACTTTACTGTATAGTACAAAAGCACATCCACTGAAAATAATATAACAATTGTAAAAATGAGTATAACTGTTTATCTTTGTGATATTTACTAAGCCATGTGAAATATTTTTTACAGTGCAGACCCTAAACAATGCAAGGTATAATTTAAACAATAGTAGTATTTGTACATGTATTTAGAAAAGGTTGTTCTTAAGAATCCAGTTTTAGTATTTACAATAGAAAAGAGAGTGGTACTTTATGGAAGAGCGCTGGAGCTGACCTTCAAAAGTGATGAAGTCGCTCTGGCTTGTTTCTTCAGCTTGGTTAAATGCCTCGCAGTAGTATGATCCACTGTGCTGTCTGTTCACCTCTGTTAGTGTGTATGCTGAGGAATTACTTTTAACTGTGGCAGTATGAAGATGTGAGTTGCTGCTTGTATAAAACCTGAAACTTATGGGTGGGGAGCCTTTTGGAATGCCACATATCAACGTAACGTTATCACCCTCTTTGATGTTTTCTGGTACTGGAAGAACTGTGAGTAAAGGTTTCCCTACTGGAACTAAATGCAAGAGAACAAGCCACATTAAATCACGAAGAACACTGTGAACAAATGATTTTGATTGTGTTTCTCTAAAACCACAAGTAAAAAGTAAAAAGTCTCTTACCTATTACAGGTGCATAAAGCCTCTCACTTATTTTGGGTGTGCCATTATTCTTTGCTTCACACCAGTAACTACCAATGTCTTCAGGAGTTGATACTTTGGCTATAAAGGACGCCTCATCATGTTGGGTAGACACCATGGTCCAGCTCACATTGAAGTGGTTCTTCTTTAGGGTATAAATAATTGGAAGACTTCCATTCTCAGAATGACAATAGATCCTGAATGGCTTACCAGCTATAACAGGATCATGTACTGAGATCTCGGGTTGGGATACAAAAACTGCAAGAAAAAAATGGACTCTTCACTAATATTGAGATTTATAGTTTCTAATTTGACACTTAACATATATTTCCATATTCACGGGAAAAGCCACGTCTAAAATGGAATGTGGCTTTTACACAAACTGCACAGATAAATCTAAACAGAAATTACAAAATCCGAAGTCATACATTTTGAAGTATAAAATTAAAAGTAAAAAGAGATCATTCATTTAAAATAAACTGACAAAGAACCAAATCAGGAAGTTTAATGCTGTCTGTCTGTATGGATGAAAAGACATTTCCCACCTTTTGCTTCTAAGAGCACACTGCGACTCTCTTTACTAATCCCATTCGCTTCAGCCTTACACGTGTATTTTCCATTGGTCTCTTTGCTGGCCGTGACACCGTACCTGCCATTTCTGATTAAAAGTGTATCATCTTTAAAAACCGAGTATTTAATTTCATCTCTTTGGATTCTTTTTGAGGCGAAGCTGTTGACTTGACAGGTGACAATGAAGTATTCTCCTTCAAACACTTGAGCTGGGGTTAGGCTCAGAATTGGCATTGAAAAAAGTTCTGCGACAAAACACAAAACATGATCAGTCATAAAATCAGTTATGATCAGTTATGTCTTTTTTTGCTCATATCATGTTTGAATTTCTTAAAATATTTTATATCCAAGAGTTGATACCATTTATTTACTCATGTGACAAGAAGCCATGTACATTTTGGCTGGTTTCCTGTAAATTGAATATCTTAATTTAACCAAGATCTAGTCCTGGTTTTATCTAATCCCTGTGTGGGAAACCGTCCCCTGTGTCTGGGTAATGATTATCCTGCCTGTAATTATTGTACATTATCCCATTCATGTGACCTTCCCACACACCCACTGATAAACATCTCTCACCTTGTACAGTTATGCTCACTGAAGACGACTTATGAATAGCACCCATTTTTGAAATGCACTCATATTCCCCTGAGTCGTCGGCCTTAGCGTGCATGCTGTAACCCTTCTCCGTCATGTTCACGAGTGTGGATGTTCCATGAACAAGAATGATTCGGAGTTCTGAATTTTGCGGCTGAAACATATCCACAGTGCAGCTGAAGCTTAGGACGTCGCCCTCAATCACATCTGTTGACGGACTGACTGTGATAACAGGTTGGATCTCCAACTCTCCAATTGAAACAAAGAGAAATGTTAGAAAAAACCATGTCACTTTTTTCTGGGATGAACAAACCAATTTCTTCTTGGCTTACCTTGAACGTGAACCCTGATCGCATTACTTTTGTTTGAAAAAGCAATTGTGCTACCAAGGTTGATGGTATACTCGCAATACAAACTCCCAGTTCCCCCGGGTAGAGAGAGTTTTTCCTCAATTCTCTGATCATAGGTGGACTCGCTGTAAAGTTCTTCAGATCCATTTTTAAAGAAGAACGTCAAGGAGCCGATTTCCCCCTCCGCTGTACATGACGCGCTTAAATCCTCTCCCTCTGTTAGTCTTATTTTATCCACAGTTAATACTGGTGTCTGTAAACCTGCAGACACACATCTGTCAGAATGAACTCTGAGAAGCAGTACAAGTCGAGAATGATGAATCTTACCTTTGACTGTTAGATCTGTCATACTGCTCTCCTTTTTTTGCTTCTCAATGACCACAGCGCACTTGTATCTTCCTGAGTGACCCACTCTGGCGTCCAGTATGTTGTAGCGGTGATCCGCAGCACTGGTCAAAAAAGTTTTTAGCGGCTGGTAATCTTTGTAGAATATGTATGTGTAGTTGGGTAGAGACCCTTGGCTGTGGCTGATCTCTGCTTGGCAAGTGATGGAAACATTTGTGCCTCTCTGAACTTCAAAACTAGGTTCGATATAGAGTTTCACACTTTTAATGATGAAGTCTGGAGGAAAACCAAATGTTGTTAGTCAGGGACAACACCACTAGAATTACACAAATGAAAAGGATTTCTCTGGGACAGATTGTTCATACATGAACTATTCTTTCAAAGTTGTGTTTTTGTACTCTATCACGTTCATGGTTCTTTACTAGACAGCCAACAAGTCTTATCTGTCCCAATACCCGAGGGGTCTTAGTGTGGTATATATAAACTTTGGGACAGGAAGGAAAAGAGCTCCATTTGGAAAGTCTGTTCACACCCATTCATCAAATTCCCTGAGTGACAGCAGATAGTTGTACTTAACCTAAAACTTGGAACTGTTTTTGTATGTTTGTTGTACATGCCACAAATGAACTTACAAACCACATATAGATATTTATGTCCATCAAAAACATTAAAGTTCCAACTGAAGCCTTTATTAAGTTTCGTGTATTAAAAGAAACGTTCAACAAAAGAAAGTCTATATATTTAAAACATTACCAAATCCAAGCTGACAATATTAATGTAGTTGTGCATATCTGCCACAATTTCTAAAGCAAACTAACTGGGCCATATTTCTATTGGTACTGATACAAATTGTGGTTATCGAGTTCTATCAAAACTAGCGAATGCATTCATTAAAATCAAATTAAATTAAGACCCAAATAAAAATTCAAAAGCATTAACATTACAAACTCAATTAAGTTTGAGGCACTAAAAATAAAAATAAAATAACTGAAACCTCTCAATGTGAAAAATTGAAATAAATAATAAAATTGACAAAAGGACATCAACAATAAAAATAAAATTAAATATACATTGTTGAAATTAAATCAAAATATGAATAAAACAACAAGCACGTCATTTGTCAGATGTAAAAGTACCATGGAAAGAAAACAATGTCACACGACTAACTCTCAAACCAGGACATGTGACTTGTTGGTAAAAAACAAATGACATCCCACATCCACAAATGTATAACGATAACCTTTTTAACTGCATGATATGGAAATGTCTGGAATTCCTCTTTTAGTGGCATAAACAAAAGTGAAACACATTACATATACATTTGCAGTGGCATGCACTGGTCATCAATACAAGGTTTTTCAAGTATAAACACTGCATACAAGAGCTGCATACAGACCTGCATGGGCTTCCTCTGCTGATGGGATCGAAGTGAAGGATTTGTTGTGAAGAAAAGAAGCACAAAATAAGATCAATCCAAAACAACCATGGACATGAATAACTAGAAGTGAATGGTGTGTCCTTACAGGTAAGCAGGAATAGGAGGAGGAGGAGGAGGAGGTTGCCCATCCTTACAGAATGCTGGAACATCACCTGTATGACGGCACACAAAACTCAGTGTGTGTCTCGCTGTGCGATAATATGTTGTGAAGTTGAAGGGAGGAGCTGCATGTGTGGGATTTCACCTCGGCTTGGTTATCACTTCACCCAGCTTTTGAACTCATCATTTCACAGGAAGTGAGTGTTGCTTCCTGAGGAAGTGAGGCCTGAAGAAGGAATGTCCACTGGATTTTGTGATTTTCTGATGAGCATTGGCGGGATGGTGAAGAAGAATGTATTTACGGTCGTGAACGACAATCGCTTCACATGAGACAGAAAGTGTAAACGTAAGAAGTAAAAATAAACACTCACTGTAGTTTTATTCTTATTTTTCAGCCTGCATGAGAATGTCATTATTTCAATCAAGACAACTGTGGGTCATCCGTGAGCAAGGAGCCTTAGAACAATGGAGAAGACAGAACCGAGTTTTGCTTTTAAGAACAAAAGTAGCTCCATTTTTAATTTAAAAGGAACAGGATCATGTGATTGACTTTTGATTTGGTTCTGCAAAAACAAAGCTTTGAATGAGGAATATTATGACTTATTGATCATGATTGAGCGTCATGTGTCATGTGACTCTCTCTTGGATGAACTACAGCATTTATCTGTGAACTGAAATGGCTTACCTTAGTATGCTCAGAATGACATAGGACATTTTCACAATTTGTATTGATGATGTCATAGACTTATATGGTTATACAACAGGGTTCCAGTACTTCATGCTTGGACACATAAAGAGAAAGAATATACCTCCCCAAAAAACTTAATGAATCTGATATTTAAATGTTCAGGGAATGTTTTTGTTAATAATATATTGAAGATATTTAGGAAAAGGAAAAAGCATGAGGTGTGTATGTGACAAAATAGGACGCTGTGCTTGAGAGACTTCAAATATCCTTAATAATAGCCAACAAATGATGAATGGATTCTTCTTTATCGAACATTAAATAGTATCTTTATTTTTCATGTGTCCATAAATTAGGAAAATTTCCTATGGGTGTGACAATACTTTATCCAATAAAACAACTGCTTTAAAACCTTCAAAATACCTTTGATATTTAAAAGCTTTAAAAAACCTCACATGTGTATTTAAACCAGCAAATGTTTATCTGTGCTATCAGTATAGTAAAAATCTGTGCTGCAAACTTAATTTTTGATGCCAAGGTATGACATTGCCCATATATAGTAATGAATTAATCTTCTTTAGATTATTGCATGGAAAGTAAGTGTTTTTTTTGCGAAGAGGTATTAGAAAGCTTCCTGTTTCCAATGTGACAACCTCAAGACTGTCCCAAAATGTGCTCTGAGGTACGCTTGTGGACCTGTGCTCAGTGGCCTATAGGTCTGCACTTACAGACTCAGAGGAGGACTGCAAGCCCGGAGTGGGCCATGTAGAACAAAGCCATTGTTAATTGTTTGAATATTGACTAATAAGCAGATATTATGATTATATGACACACGGCTGTTTCTCCGTTGTTTTATTTGCAACTCTTACATGCATATTGATCAGAAATCCTACATTGTGAAAGACATTAATACACAAAATTGTCAATATCACTTTCAAGCAGTGGTACAAAAATCTATACAACAATAAGTTTCAACACACACTAGAAATATTTCTCTAATTGACAATACTGACAAATTGTAATATACTCTTTCTGACAACAGTGCACTTTCAGTCATGAAATGCTGTGGTTACATCTAGAACTTTCTAGAAAGTAGTTTGTGCGGACCAAATACTGTTATGTAACGAAAAAATAAAACATAACATCTTCAGACACATTTAATCACATAAACACAGTGTTAGTCAACTGCAAGCAATACCAAAGTTATGGCCACATCTGTAAGGAACAAAAGCAAATATTGCACACATCAAGAAATGTATTAACTGTTATACTAGGGTATAAATATTCATCACAACACTGTCCACACTTGAACAAAGTGACAACATTTTTGAAAATGGAGAGGTTCATATTTAATAAACCAATGATTTGATTGTCCGACCTGTTTTCAGGGCATCTAGCGCGAACCAGAGATACGGCAGATACATCTGTATCTATGATTTACCAAAGCTAAAACAAGGGTTGACAATCGTTCTGGTGTACCACAAAGGATGGATAGGTATTTCTATATTTTTCTGACCCGGACAACTACAAAAATATGATAAAAATCACACAAATACTTTTTTCAATAACTATTATATTTGCGGCTCTGCAATATGTGTTAACACTTATAATTACACAGCGTTATTATGAGACACACTGTTTTCTGTTCATGTGCTTCCTCATCCACCTACTGTAAATTACTTGAACAAAAACAATGTGGATTCTCTACTATCATCCGTATCATACTATGTTTCTGCACCAACCTCTTTACTAAACTCTATATTGCACCAACTCTTTCTCCAAGTCTTTAGCATCTCACCTCGGCTGTAGGCCCGTACATCTGAGGACATCTGACTCTATGAGCGTTATGTGACTCTGTGTGCAGTTATGGGTAATAGCAGCAACATGACGGTGAGTGGGTGTTTCCTCGCTGTCTCAATCCGACCACTCGTTCTCCTCAGGTTCAGAATCCTCATCCGATTCGCTGTATTCCACGGCGATGCGTCTCGACAGAATAGTGGCCACGTCATTACCAACGGGCTCTTTCTTGGCCTCCTGCTCTCTCTGCTCCTGCACCTTACGCAGCTGGATCCCTGGAAGAATATGAAACTTTTCCTAGATTTCATCCTTAAAGTATGCAGTGGATGTGTAGTTTTGTTTTGCGTACTAACCTCTACGGATGGCAGCCAGCAGGTCGCTGCGAGCGTCGCTCATGGGGATAAGTGGAACCTTGCCCTTCCTGGGTAGAGTGGACTCTCCAGATGGATGTGTGACCCGGGCTGGGGATGGTGCGTGGGTGGGGAGCCCTGGCGGGGGTGGAGGTGGTGCCACTGGTGGGCCGCCCATCACTGGATGAGACGGGGAAGGGGTGTAGGCAGAGGCAGGAGCTGGAGGGGGAGATGGGGTATAGGGCCGTGTTAGGCTGGCGACAGTGCCCGGAGCCAGCGATGGAGGTCCAGACGCGCTGTCAAATGCGGTCTGAGATGAGGGAATGAGGGGAGGGGGTGGAGGAGGAGCCGGTGGGACAAAATGCTCGGGTATTTGGTGACCGCTGTTAAGGAAATTTAATATAACATATATTATTATTATTATTATTATTATTATTATAAGATTAAACTAGTTATCAGTTGATCTGTAGAATTGGTGCTGTGTACAGCAGTAAATGGTAAAACACATGCCTGAAATCTTTTGCAGCTGATGGACGCGGCCCGTTGAGGGAGGAGTCGGGCGAGGGTCCGTGGTGCGCCTGCACTCGACCCAGAGAATGCTGTCGAGCCGAGGCCGTGGATGAGGTTGGGGGCCGGTAAGCTCTGTCCAGTGATTGAGTCTGTGAGGGGCCTGTGTCTTTCCCATCAGCCCCTGCTCCACCAGCATCCTGTGGGTGGTTAGGACTAGCCGGGTATGAGTGCTCATCTGACATACCAGATCTAAATTACATTAAAGAACAAAATGTTAGGGTGTAAAAACGAATTTCATAAAATTCATTTCTACATGTAAAGTGTAGAAATGAATGACATGCAGACAATCTCTTTAGTTTCTTTATTGTTTTTCCTAGAAGATTCGTTTGATAACAAATGGAAACGTTTTCAAAATCTCCTTTCATTTATGCATTTTCAGCGACTCACATCGCATTACTATTCGACTAAGCTCGAAATGTTTTTTAGGCCATAAAAGTGAACATTACCTATTACACAAACTCTCACAGCTTAAATTGGTTTTATTCTGAAAACATCACTCGCCTGTCAGGTGACAACGAGCCCTCAGAAGACATGCCGTGGTAAGGAGACGGTGTCAGGCGTGTTTCTGGACGGAACTCCTTATCATAAGCCATCATATTCCATTCCTGACGGCGGTTACGAGCTTTACGAACTTTCTTCACCTCACGAGTCGGATCTTCTGTGTGTTTTTGCTCTTGCTAGATGTACAACCACATGTTAGAAAAACTATATTCGATAGCATATGCAAATCATATTCTAGTGAAGGTAAGATAAATAATGTAAATATTCATCTCTATTCACATGTAACAGTAGCTATTGAAAAATATCCTGTAATAAAATCAGGATTTATGCTATTGCTCAATACCGTTAGGTCCCACATGGGGCTGACAATTTAAGAGCACTTGCCTAGAATATTAAACATGTTTCTCTCTTCTTCGACTGACTTTACTTTGCTTAATACACAGCCAACCCATCATTCCTCATATTAATACTTCATCTTCCTTGTTGTGTTGCCTGCTGTCAAAACACACACTCATAAGCCAATAGGATTAGCGGGCTTGTGCTCAGCCTGTCTAAATGAGTCATGCAGTAAAGATGATGAGGCCGATGAGAAACTGCAGGAAAAGAGCAATGGAACATACGCCTGAAACATCCTCGAGTACGTGTAAGCCATGCTTTACTTCTCATGATGTACAGGGTTTTCCGACTCCTTACACAAAATATCTTTTCATGTCACACAATATTTAAATTCTCACTTAAAGTGCAGAACTACACACCAAATCTCCAAAGTCTATAAGCTATTTCTGAATCTCTGACTTTAATTGCATAAAACATGAGGCACAACTCTCTTCCTAAACTACAAAAAATTTAACAGGATATGACTTGCTTTCTGTTTCCAAACACAACCAATCAAAATGTTACACTTATTCACCAATTCAAAGACACACACACGCACACAAACACACACGCACACAAACACACGCACACGCACAGAAAACACACGCACATGCACACACACACACACACACACACACACACACACACACACACACGCGCAGACACACACCTTCTGCCTTCGTTTCTCCTTTCTTTTGTTTTCTGTTGCTTGCAGCATCTTTTCCTTCCATAAGTTGAAGAAGTACGATGGATCTGTGTAGAACTTTAACCCGTCCTTTTTGTCATCTCTGTAAAACACCAAACGTTGTGTTTAGAAACAGGGTCAGGAGTAAAATATATATTTATTTCAAATGTTGATAAATCATATGTCAGTTATAAACAGGCCTTGAAAAGCCAGATTGCAAAATTCCAGTGTTTGTTGCACATCAGTAAAACAAACCTAAGTAAGGTCTCCCAATAGCATTAAGAAAGATTTATAAGAGAACAAAGCAAACATATTCATTTAACCGATCATAACATGCAGAGTCAGTTTCTATATTTAAAAACCGCCTAAAATCTCATCTCTTCTGTATACTCCTAACCCACTAAAACCTCTTTCTAACCTAATCACTGTCTTTAGAATATACATATATATGTTCTTTACAGTGTTCTGCAAAACAGTTTTCAGACACAACATTATTTTTTATGTTTATGTCTTATGGACCTGTAGGGGGTGAGGATGTTCAGGGGAGGTGGTTTGTCACAGCGGTGATACATCTCCATGACCGGGTTGGGAATAGAGTTTCTGGACACCACCTGTTGGTCCTGAATGGTGGAACTCTTGAATGCCTTTCGCATGTTGATGTCCTGTAGAGAGACTGTAAGCGCAAGTACGCGTCAAAAATTTTCCTAAATGTTCATATTTCAAATACAATGCACAGCACCACAGTAGAACACATTTTTTAGGAGCATGTCATTTAAAGAAATATTTCATCCTAAAATAATGTAATTTGTCTCCATTGACTTGCATCGATTTTATGGTCAGACAAAAGAAGAGAGCAACTCTTTTTGGATTCCTATGTTTTGTTTGGCAGAGGAAAAAGGATTGGAGGGAGGGAGATTAAATGATACCAGAATTTTCATTTTGGGATGAACTATCACTTTAAAGCAGCATTAGGAGATGTTATTTCTTAAATGTGTAACGGGTGTTACTTGATCATTGTGAATTTTGACCGTACTGTAAGCCAAGATGCACAAGGTTTGCTTGGCAAAACTACATTTCCCATCATTCTCTGTAGCTGAAGGAAGGATGAAATGCAATGGAATGGGATAGGCCTTTATATTATTTTTCACCCAACCCTGCCACGGAGAACCAAATGTTTCTTATGCACTCTTTAATGCCCCAGCTAGCATCCAGACCTTATTTCCTATCTTGAGAATACACATCTACTACAGCATAATTCAGTCACAGCTTCTCAGCTCTTTCATTACATTCAGTCCTCAGACACACGCTCTCATCATCTGACCAGACCGGCATCATTAACATCCCTGTGTTTATATTCTGTTGTGCATTCGGGCAAGATGAGATCATCAGTAGGCGTGTACTTGCATATGCATGCTCATTTTTACACACCCTCTTCCACGGTGGAGTCCAGCTGTGTGACCTTCACCGCCAGCAGGTCGACGCGCTCCTGTAAACTGTTCATGCGCAAGTAGAAGCTGTTGGCCTCATTAAACAGTTCCCCAAAGATGTCCTCCGCATGTCGACCTGAACCAATAAACAAGGGTTTACACTATTCATCTATAGGGACACTTTAATTCATGGCTTTTGTAAGTTAAAGAGGGGTATCATGTATTTCATGCATTATAAGTGCTTAAGACGGTTATACATGAGTATTCATGTTCAACGTGGTCCATGCGTTAAAAACCGAGATGATCACGGATGCTGCAGTCCGGAAACAGTCGTATAGCTCTATCTGGATTCTGTAAATGTGAGTAAACTAAATACTTTTCTAAGATACGGACATCGCTATTCTACATTACAGGTACTTAAGATAAGACTAATCTTACTGACATAAGATTGACAGAACCTGCCTGAATCTGAACACATTTGTTGAAAAGTATATATATATATATATATATATATATATATATATATAGATTTATAGTGTTTCTATAAGTGTTAAATTATGTACTCTGCAGATTTTGTTTAGAAACATCGTGTCCCAAACTGAACAACGCACTGTCTTCTTTAAAATACCTATGTGCTTTGTAAAGTCAAATTTTTTTTTCATCTGACAGAATCAGTTGCAAGCTGATGCGGTAACAGAAACTGTTATTAAAAGAGGTTGCATGCTTGTGGGCTTGTGATCAATAAAAACAAGTTCAACTGTGCTCACTGAGTCCTCCCAGCTGTTTGATGATGGCTGCCAAAGTGCTGTTTGTGACACACTCCAGCTCATTGGTCACTCCGTCCGGCAGGGCTCCCCGGCACAGGTGCCTGGGCTCGATGGTTCTCTTCACAAGAGGCATGATCGACCACAACAACAAACACACTCACCTGTAAGGAGACAGAAAACATAAATTATTCCCTGATTATAATCCAGCAGACCTTATACCATGAATGATCCTGGACCACCCTTATTAAAGCACTACTGTAATCACAAGTTTCATTATAACAGCAGTCAATGAGAATGTAAGAAATGCCTATTATAACACATTCCACTTGAAAACACTTACACATAAATGAATTTTATCCACAAATTCTCTTTGCAATCTTGCAATCTAATTTAATAAGCAAATCTGGAGTATCCAAATAAAGTCAATCTATAATTGGTAATCATAAAGAAGATCATGAAAACTTACAGCCCAAATAACCATTGTTATATGACAACTTTTTATTTGAAATCGACAACAAAACGTAAAAGGAACACACTCTTCCTGCGCCTTACTGATATCGACACAATCACATTTATTTTACAGGTCCATATATCTCAAAATGATTCAAACCTCTATGACCTCTAGAACTGTCCTCCACAGCCATGAAGCTATTTTGAAGAATGTTGGTAGGTAAATGATGTTAGAATTACCTTTAGTTGGTTGAGCTATCACTTTAAGAACTGTAATCAAATCCCATTTCATTATAGATACAATACAAAAACAAGAAAACTATTTTCTTTATAGAATCTTCTTAAAATGATAATCACAATTATTACAAAGATTATACAGATTTAATAAAAATGTTTGCAATTTACATTTTGGTTTATATATTTTATTACATGTTTTACATTGTCATTCAGACGGACACTCACTTTCATGCCTTTAAGGCTTAGGCTATTTCCATGACAACCACCCAGGGCCCTCTCTCATGCTCTGTTGCATACTAACCCTTCTAGAATCATCACTGATACAAGCTCAAGTCTTTTAGTCTCAAACAAATTCTCTATAAAGCTCCTTTAAACCCAGGATCCAGAGCTACATTCCTGAATTTGTTTTCTCATTTCCAGCAGAAACAAAGCTTTTATGCAACAAAAACGGTGTAAGTTTCCTTTTTGTGTCTCCAAAAAAGGCTTTAGTGTTTCCTGAAGTGATTTACACTTTCTCCAGCTGTTAAACAGTGAAATATACAAATGCTTATATACATTATCTGAGGTTTTCTCCTTTTTTGTCTAAATAGCATTAATGGTTTGTTAAATGTTAAGCCAAATATTTAGCATTTACTCAAGTTCTTTAGTTTTAATCGGCCCAAAAGTGAAAAATCTTTCATCATTTACTCATCCTCCTGTCATTTCAGACATGTATGACTTCCTTTTATCTGCAGAACACAAAAGAAGAGATTTATGAGAATGTTGGTAGATGACACCCATTCACTTGCATTGCTTTTATATCCTTATAGAAGTTAAAGGGTGCCACTGCTGATCGATTGCCAAACATTATTTCTTAAGATCTTCTTTTGTGTTCTTCGGAAGAAAGAAAGTCACACTGCAAAATAGAAAATTCTTCAAATGCATTTCTGTCTTGTTTTTAGTTCAAATAACTAAAACTTAAATCACAGGACATTTATCTGGAAGTGTGTTGTTTAAAGAAAGGGAATATACATTAAAAGTTCATTTATGTTTAAACCAAAAACAAAATAATCTGACAGAGGGGTGAGAAAAAGAAACTTAAATTTCGTAATTAAAAAAATTAAAATGAATTGTTTCGTTTATTTTTCTCTCCCTACCAACAGATTATTTTGCTTGTTTAAAGATTCTTTTTCATCATTCATACGCTTTCTCTCCCAAAACAAGACAAAATATGTAAGGTCACACTTCTTGCCAAGTAAATGTGACAAAATGCTTAAGGAAATTTGCTTTTGCACTGCATACAGGTTTGAAACGACAGGACGAGTGAATGATGACAGAATTTTGGCAGATGAAAGCCTTTCACAGTCTAAATTAAACTAAAAAAGGAATTTATTTCTCCATAATCAGCGTAGTTGAAAGCACATGATTGAATTGATTAGGTATAAGAAATTGTATTCTACTTTCACAAACATTTCGACCAACAATTATCAGTATAATAAAGGCCAACACACCTGAAAACTACATCTCATGCAGTCTGTAACTTTGCAATGTCAATGTAAGCTGTCCGTTAAGGTGTTTCGCTGAAAGTGCATCAGTAAGAAAGTTGTTGGTTTAAAAAAAAATAGTCTGCAAGGAATATTTCAAATCCTTTTCAATTATTGTACCCATTTGGTTTCGGTTGAGCATTGGACAACATCATGTATCCACACAGCTGAATTATCTCTCACTTCTGAAAGATGCATAGCCTGCCTTCACAGTCAGAGGCACAGCACTGATTCATGTGAGGAAACCATGGCAACGCCTCAGCAATGCTGATGGCAAGACACGCCAGGGCTCCTTCACCAAAAACCCATTTACGTAATCACTTGCCAGCGCTACGCCTTGGAATGTGAATTAAACCCACATTCTCTCGCATTCAGTTGCTTTTCATTCTGAAGGACTGAAGGAAAATTCACTGCTGGCATTTCAACCAGAGCAGCGTGGCACACTATTCACTACAGTGACATGTGATCAAAAAACCCTTAAATGATAAAGTCTCGGTTTGTGTGGTTATCAGATGTTAAGAGAGATTGTGTGTGCCACAGGTGCAGTTATTTCCTTTATAAAGTGATAGAAGTGCACATAGAGATGGGTAAGATCTGTATAGAACGAGTGTAGGTGGGTTTGTGAATGACATGTGTTTAAAGCTCACAGTGACATTCAGAAAGGCTTTTAAGAAATAAATGAATATCAGGCATCACACATTATTAACAACCATAACAACCAAAGTTAATAAAATGAAGACATAACTTCAAGCACTAGAATTTGTAATATTTGAGGTGATATAGTTCTGATCTTTCCTTTGTGGGCACTTGAGAATATTAGAACCCCTCCAGCAGACACCCATGGTCCATAATGTGCCATGATGAGTTCAGATGATTGATAAGATCCAGATCAGTTTAACCCATGCTGCTTGACATTCTAATACACAAGACTTTAACACATAGAGATTCTAATTATACCCTGCTGAAGACATTATTGGTGTGATGTTGACTTCTTGCTGATCCCTCACTAGTGTATTGCTATGACGTCACTGACAGCACTATGATGGCATGTGAGATGATAACAGGTGCATGCATTCTGGTGATGGTGCTTATGAATAAAACATAAAACAATTATTAATCTATATAAAAGATCTCAAAGAAGCTTATTTATAGAGACGTCCACATACATTAGAGATGACCAATGATATTCAAGCACGGACCGTTATATGATGAATGCCATCATTTGGAATCATTTTTCACCGATCAGGAAAATAAAAGACTTTCAGAAAAGCAAACATCAGATTTTTAGCATAATGTCTCCAATTGTGACTTACTTACAAATGATCGCAGTCTTATTTTCCGTTGTCTTCTCCCTGATGTCGTGGATCCGGGGATTCTTCAGGGTAGTGTGTCGTTATTTTTAGGTGTCATTGTAATCGATGGCTTATTATTGGATGGAAAGCGGAGGTGATGCTGAAATCTCACTGTATGCACGCGCGCTCGCGCGTTGCCTTGGAAGCGTCGCTTGTGACCGCACGCGCTGCAGAGGAGACGCTAGTGCGCATGCGTGAGAGTGACACCCCGCACATACATCACTGAGACATGATGAGACAACATATAACTGTGTGTGTGTGTGTGTGTGTGTGTGTGTGTGTGTGTGTGTGTGTGTGTGTGTTTCTGTCTGTCTGTCTGTCTGTCTGTGTGTGTGTGTGTGTGTGTGTGTGTGTGTGTGTGTGTGTGTGTGTGTGTGTGTGTGTGTGTGTCTGTCTGTCTGTCTGTCTGTCTGTGTGTGTGTGTGTGTGTGTGTGTGTGTGTGTGTGTGTGTGTGTGTGTGTGTGTGTGTGTGTGTGTGTGTGTGTGTGTCTGTGTTTCTGTCTGTCTCTGTGTGTGTGTGTGTGTGTGTGTGTGTGTGTGTGTGTGTGTGTGTGTGTGTGTGTGTGTGTGTGTGTGTATCTCTGGAGGTGCTGGTGTGTCCCACACATCTCTCACCCATCACCCTCTTGGGCTTATCAGCTCATGTGATATCAGACTTTTTCTGTTAGTGGATTTTAAATCACACACTTTATTTGTAATAAAAAAAACAATAAACACAAGTACAAAGACATTATTTGCATATGTTGTTTTTGTTCTAATTTATTTTGGATTACATTTAATCATAAGTCATATTACAGAAACGATTTAATCACTAACTCCGGTGTCAGGGGGAAGTCATGGCCTGGTGGTAAGAGAGTTTCAGGCTTCTTATCCTTGGGTTGTGGGTTCAAGTCTTGGGCCGGTCATACAATTACTTAAGTGCCCTTGAGCATGGCACTGAGCCCCAAACTGTTCACCAGACGCCTCAGGATAAACAGCTGCCCACTGCTCCGGGTGTGAGTTCACTACTGTGTGTGTGTGTGTGTGTGTGTGTGTGTGTGTGTGTGTGTGTGTGTGTGTGTGTTCACTGCGGTGTGTGAGTTCACTACTGTGCGTGAGTGCACTACTGTGTGTGAGTTCACTGCTGTGAGTGTGTTCACTGCTGTGAGTGTGTTCACTGCTCTGTGTGTATGCTGCTGTGTGTGTGTGTGTACAATACTGTGTGTCTGTTCACAGTTTGTTTGTGTTCACTGCTGTGAGTGTGTAAACTACTATGTGTGTTCTCACTGCTGTAAGTGTGTACAATGCCTTGTTTTTGTTCCCTACTGTGTGTATGTTCACGGTTTGTGTGTGTGCTCACTACTTTGTGTGTGTGTTCACTGCTATGTGTGTGCACATTGGATGGGTAAAATGCAAGAGCATGAATTCTAAGTAAGGGTAACAATACTCTGTTTCACTAAAGCACAAGTTTGAGTGCTGGACCTTCATGGTCTTCAATTTAAGAGCTAAATAAACGTGATCATAAAAATGAAATCCCGTCTGATTAAAATCAGTCCACAAAAATATCTGTGCAGATAAATCAGGTGGGGAGATTAGAAATAGAAAATGCTTAAAATGTCTCTAAAATGCTTAAAGATTAGAAATAGATCATGTTTTCTGTGAGCAAGGAGCCCTAAATATGCTTTTCAACCAATGCTTGAACCACACTTAGGAAAATTAGTCATGGTTTTTAAAACAAAAAAGTTTCCCACCTTTATTATTGCTCTTCACTTTGATGTACAAATTAAATAAATCATACATTGAGCAAGTAATTTTATTATACTTGTAAGAAATACTACTACTTCATTATTCCAAAAAGTCACCTACCTTTTAGTTTATAAAAGTATGTAAAGTGTAACAGTATTCAACTTTGTGTATGTTTTAACACTGTTATTTGACAAAGTAAATTACTGACAAATATACAAAAATTATTCTTGGTTTTATATTAAAAAAGTACATTAATAGCAAAGTTAACTCAAAACTTTATGTAAGAGTCTATCAGAGAAGATTAAATCACCTGTACTGCAATGCAGAACATGAACAATAATTATTATATTTAAATTTTAAGACCAAAAACCCCAGAGAAATGTTGTTGTTATTCCACCGTGAGCTTTGGGTTGTCTCCAGACTTGCATGCAAGGGTTTATTGACCCAAAACAGCTGTGGTGTCACAGTATCTCTTTGGACATCCTTCAGGTTCATCTCTTTGTCTTAAAAAGCAGATTATCATCCCTCCTTTTAAAGTGCCCAATGTGTGTTGGCATGTTAACTTCCAAACATTTTCACTCACTTGTATTGGCTCTCCGAAAATATGTTGCGCTTATTTCTTTGCGATGTGATATTTGCATTGCAGGTAGTGACTGAAGGCATGGCGATAGGTCTTGTTGAAGAGGGTGTAGATCAAAGGGTTCACACCAGAGGACACATATCCCACCCATACAAAATAATTCATGACCTGCTCAAGATTCTGGCAGTTGTCCTGGCAGATAGCGATAAGCACATTAGTGATGAAGAACGGACACCACATCACCAGGAAGAAGAAAAAGACAATGCCCAGGACTTTACAGGCCCGTTGCTCATTCTGAATAGCTTTCATCATTCCTCGTCTTCCTTGATCTCGTGGACTACTAACCTGATGCTTTTTAAACAAAAACGCGGGAATCTGAGAGGAGGGGCAGTTGTGAAGCAATCTTGTGTCGCTTGTCTTAGCTGAGGAACATTTGGAGTGGCTCTTTGCCTCTTTAGGAAAGCTAGTCCTTTGTTGCTGGAGGACACGGAGGGTGAGATAGTAGCAGACCACCATGATGACCAAAGGAACGAAGAATGCGATAAACGAGCCAATAAGAACGAAGCGAGGCTCATTCAAGACACAAGTGCCGTTCACAAATACCTTCTCCCGATCCTGAAAACCCAACACTGGAATGGGAAGTGATAGCACTGAGGGTGGAGAAAAGAAGAGAGAGACTTTAAGTCAATTTAATCACAGATTAAAACTTAGTATTTCTGATTTTCCTTCATTCTACCCTAATACTGGGAGCTATGAATATTAGAGTCCAATAAAAATCCTTTATTCTTTATCTATTAAGACTCTTTATTTCTCTAACTGTACTATGCCTCTTATGTTTTATGTTTTCCTACAGCCACATTTTTAGGCCCAAGAATATTTCAACTTGGCCTGTTTCCACATTTCTTTAGTTTGTTTGTCTTTATTTACAGAAAGGTGTGTGTTTGTGTATGAACATGCGGTTTTCAAGTCATGTAATACAGGCTTAAGATAATGCATTCAAAACAGATTACAGCACTGATCAACAGATAAATATGAAAAAAAGGAGAATATATATATATCATTGGCACACTGGCAACCAAAAAATATACTTCTAATGTGTGGCAAAACATTGTTGAGCGGGGGTACTCGAACTCAGACTGGAGTCCAACTTGAGTCCAATTTTAAATAAACTTGGAATTGTCAAACATTTGGTTGAATCTGTACACTAACCTCGCACGGACTTGGCCATTTTCAGCTTTAGAGTACCGTTAAATCCACTTTCATACTGGCATCTCACTTGTGGGTGTCAATATAACTGCCTTACCCTTGCAGATAAATAACACATCATACACAAGACTGTATGGCCGCCTGGCACAATGTCATCAAAGTCCGCAATTATTTATTTTGCTTTTAAAAGTCATAAAGAATTGATCTGCAAGACATCCACTATTTTATGTGCAAAATTTTGCTGTCGGGGCTTTCTAGGTGTTTGTATTATAACCAGCAGTGTTAGTAACGCTATTAGATGCCCATCATGAAATCAAAAGAAGCTTGTTCTTCTGCTTAACCTCTGTTGGAACTCCCTCCAATCTCTCACTTTTCTTAGCCATAAACTTAATTATGTAATTTCATAAACCTAATAAAAGTTCATTCATATCCTCTATTTCTCTTTTTAAATAATATTTTAATAAGAAATTAATTGCAGGGGTTGATGTTCTGAGGACCTAAAAATGGTAACAAGATTGAATGTTTTATTTAATTTATGTTGGCATTGGTTGAATTAGGTGAAAGGTAAAAATAACAAGATAAGAATTATTTTTTTTTAACTCTGCTTGAGTCCATCTCGGCCCAATGTGGACCTTGACTTAGACTGGGATATGATCGAGGACTTGTGGCTAGCATGTCTTGGAGAAAAACATAAAAACAATTTCACGAAAATTTCTCCTGCACTTGCAATTTTTATTTTAATATTTATTAAGTTAGATGTCAAAACGAGAACCAATGCAGATTTATTTTTTCATGTTTTTCATATTTACCAATATTTTTAACCAGGACAGGTGTATAGACTTTACTAGAGTCAGATTGTTGCATTAGTTCTCACCTGTAGATATGGTCCAAACAGTGGTGATCTTGATCTTGGCCTTCAAAGATAAGTTACTGCGGCTGTACAGGATTGGATTTTGAATGCCAATATATCGATCGATGGAGATAGCGCAGAGGTGCATGATAGAGGCTGTGGAGAAAAGTACATCCAGGAAGATCCACATGGGACACAGCACTTCAGGGAGAGGCCATGTGTAGTCTAGGGAATGAATTACAGAAAGAAATCAAGAAAGAATTTGAACAATTCATCGACTTTTCTATTGTTTTTGAATTGATACACTTAATCATCAGCACTAAACTAGTATGACCTAAAAACTCTTTTTTTTATTTACTCATCCTCACATCATTTCATACAACTAGAAGTCTCTTGTTGCTCTGAAACACAAAAGACGATATTTTGAAGTACTCTGATAATGAAACAAGCCTGGTCCCCATTGTCTTCCACTGTATATATAAAACACTACTGAGTATATTTCTCAAAATATCTTCTTTTGTGTTCTAGAGCAGAAAGAGAATCACTTTTCAAGGTCGACAAACCAAACAGAGTCTTTGCACAAAATAATAGTGCTATGCCAAAAAAGAACCATTTTTGATTCTATAAAGAAGTATTCAGTCTTTCTTACCTTTTAATAATCTGAAAACTTTTGTGGCCCAGAAAAATTGTTAAACGTTCTTTGTGAAATCCTTTAGATTAAAAATGGCATTCTTTCATGGCAGTGAAGCACTTTTTAGATGTTTGCATTGTGTCTGTTCAGATGTCTGATCATTAATGAACGAAGTCAGCTTTTACTTACTGTAGAGAATAGTGATAAGTGAGGCTGGCATAACCAGAAAGCCCACCAGCATGTCTGCCACAGCCAGTGAACAAAGGAAGAAGTTAGTGGCGTTGTGAAGCTTGCTTTCAAGGGACACTGCCATAATGACTAATATATTCCCTGCAATAGTGAAGAATATTATCACCAGAATGAACAGGGCTGGCCAGTTCTTCTCTATAGGTTGTGTGACATCTAACTCAGAGAGGTTGGATTTGAAATAACTTTGGTTGATGCCCGAAGCGTCATTCCAGAACATTGTATGGTTTAATGTAGCCATTGTGGAAAAACGTCTGATAGGGCCTTTCACTTCTGTATATGAAAAACCAGTTTCAGATGTCAGGGAAGTTCAAGGTGCTTCTTCAGACCCGTTGAATGTTGTTGTGTCATACCTAATAACGACATAAAGTTAGATTTTGTCAATTTAAGAAAGAACAAACCAAATTGAATAAATCACATCCAGCAACAAATCTGATATTCGTCTGTGAAAAGAGCCTGCAGAACACAATTTTAATGATTTTAATCCGAAAACAGTAAATCACAAAAAACAGGCAGGGTCATATCTGCAAAATAGAACAAGCAGAGGAACTGTACAGAATAAACCGGATATCTTTGTATAAAAACATCAGAAAAAAAGGCTAAATATAATGATGAGTCGTTTTACATGTCCCAACATCCTTACTCAACTGGAAAAACAGGACTTCTTCAGAGCTTGCTTTTAAATTCAAATAGAGAAACCCTACAAACTGTGTAAATAGATATATTAATATATCTTATTAAATATACATTCACAGCAGTAGAATGGTAAGTTTGCGCATCAGAGTTAAGAAGAGAACGGCACAAATTCACATTATATCCATCTTTTAAACACCAATCTCTGCATTTATTTTTAGTTATCAAAAAGTAAGACAGAATTGAATAGTTAATAGGTACACAGTATATGGTGTTCTGATCTTTTGATTTGTCTCTTGTGCCTTCCCTACATTGTCAGAAACGTTGTTAGTGTGTTTTCTCATCCTTCGGGCAGCAAAAATCCCTGTGATTTTCAGATAAGTAATCGCACACCTCTCTTTAGTTCAGTGCTCTTTCAATTGTCCTCATAACAGTATATAAATGTTTTGTTTAAGTCTTGTTTTTATCCAGACCAGTTAAAAAAACTATTAATTAAAAAGGTTATGTAGCTGAATACTATAAAGGGTCTATATGAAAATGGTCAATAATAAAGTACGCTCTTGTAATCTGTATTGTAAACACTATTTAAGAGATGGCATAAAAAGTTTATTGAGGCACCCATTAGGCACCATTACCATCCATTTAGTCCCCCTGGGTGCCATTCCAAAATTTGATTTGCTACTGGTGTTGAAATCTGATTTCATCTCTCGTTGAACAACCGCAGAACACAGTTTCCTTGCATGAGAGAATACTACACTAAGAGGTATTCCACAAGCATTGTATTTAAGGTATATTCCCATTGTGTAAGGTAACATTACTCTACAAACGTGGTTAAGGACACTTTTGCAGAAAAGCAGTGGAATACACATGTCATTCATAAACATCTGTTGAAGGTTATAAAAGAGACACTGGATTTTTCACATTGTACGTTTAATCAACAAACCTAAAATGATAATCTGATAATTTGTCATGGGTAACAAACTAATCTTCAGTTATTATATGTTGACTTACTAAAGTAGCCTTGCCAAACCATGTATAAAACTAGCTCCATTACAGCCAAAATGTCATAAAAACTTAAATCTAAAACACAGTTTGGCTGACACAAATGTTGCTTTTTTATTGTATTTTTTATTACAGCACAATGGCGTTACATGACAAACAGTAGTGAATTCAGTTATTATTTCTGCACATGACACATTTGGTTTGAACTTACACACAGACATCTAGTAAATAAAGACAAAAGTCTAACCCAAAACTGGTGTTGTTAATGATGTGCTCAGAGAAATGTCAGGATGCGGACTTTAGAAAAGAAAAGCCTGTGTTAAATTACTGTTCTCATTACACAAATATTCCAAGGAAAACTGAATGATTTATTCATAATTTTTGAATGATTTACCACATAAAATTTTTTTTTATTCATCATTATGTTCTTATAGTTTTTCTGCAAAACAGATTTTAGTACATTTTATAAATATTAACCGAATTATTCGCACACTAAGGTTTAAAAAGAAATAACCGGCCCTCTGATGGCAAAGTTATTTTTAATCCTGGGTGGACAGAGGAGAGCAGAAAACTTCTTGAAGAGAGTCCGAGAGTCAAGCAAGTCATTAATTCTAGCTTGGAAGAACTCAGTCTTATAGGGATGACACATAGGACAAATACACACCTGATTAGGAGATCATTACCAGATTCTCCTAATTGTGTACTGGAGCTGGTCTACACACTTCTCGTGGGAGCATTGCACTTGCATGGCCAGGTCTAGAGGAGCTTTCCAAGCTTCTGTATGACTTAGAAGCAATCAAAAACCTGGTAAAGAAGATCTCCATCCTCTTACTTGGTAATACCAGAGAGATACCTCATGAGTCTGATCAATGCAACACAATATCAGTTGTGCACCTGAGCATCGTCGGGCATTTCAACCCTTTTTCACAAGACACCACGAGCCTTGTTTTTCAATGTGTGGGTAAACTAACCAGAAACGTTCTGGGACCAAAGATCGGTTCCTTATATAAGCAAAGCCCTTGAACTCATCTAAAGATGGGTATCCTGGGTGGGCATAATATTTATCCAGATAGATAGAGGGCAGTCGTGGCCTGGTATGGACACCATACTTCGCCACACGACACGACATGTCACTTCACTTAACTTCACTTAGATAGATATTGTAACCCACAATACATGCGTGATCATTTTTACATTTTTATCTAAACCTGCAGAAAGGATCCTCTGCTGGGTGTGATGCATCTCTCTCATGTCAACAGTTGAGTTTTGACAGCAGATGAACATAATTTGTACAAGGAAAGAAACAAAGACAAATTCCCCTCAGCTCAGTTGGTTTGATGGTTTTCAGAATTTAAACAGACTAACTCTTTGTGTTCTGTTTACTTTGTGTAAAGTTTTTGTTCACAAATATTGACACATGCAAGCAACTGTTTCAGGATCAGAGATAAAACTAGATCTAGATTAAACTAGAGATTTCTGAAGAAAATGTGCATGCCCTGGCCAAACTCAGTCGTCTCTGAGATACTATCGTGTTCAGATATGGCAGATTATGGGCCTATTATAAGTCAACGGGACATTTCAGGTGGCTCTCACACCCAAGGGGTATAACCAACACCCTATTGTGAGGTATGTTTTCACAAAGCGTGCCAGCATCTCCAGACGTGGTAAACCAGATTTTTCTTGAAAAACTTCTCTCGGAGCTATGTCCTGTCAAAGTTGGACGCAGTATCAAGTCTGTAGTATTTTTTTTAACCATCCGCTTGATTTCTCATTCATGGGTCTATGTGAAACCGTACGAGAAGAGGGCCGAAGAATTGATGGGAGACAATGACTGTTCAAATGTTCAAACTGGAACTCACCTCTGGCAAATGTCAGAATATGGGTAGATAATCCAATTAATGCATAATAAATTCACATAAATTCAAGCATTTATGCATCCTTTCAAAATTGCCACAGGCAAAAGTTGAGCGGTTTATAGGTCAACAAAAATGCCAAGTAGCACGTAAATGTAACAAAATAAATATTTGGAAACAATCTTATGATGCTAAATGTACACAAGGAACTATCTTGTTCTAAAAGCATACAACATTATGAAAAGAGTAATATAAATTAAAACAGGAAATTATTCCCTGCATGTCACGCTCACATTGGTTGTAAAAGGACGTATCCGCTTAAATCATTCTTATCCCAATCACCATGTAGACATACCTAAGAAATATGAATTTTGTTCTGAATAATAGAAAATGATCACTGATTCATATCCAAAAACAACCCAAAAAAAACTTACCCCAATAATTTATGTGACGTGTGTACGATGTGTATTTTCGATCCTTCCAGTTTCATGCCGCTGCATGCTTCTTTCCTTACTGACTATGTAAATTTATCCCTGCTTAAGAAAGGTGTTGCCAAAAAAAAACAGGTTGTGACGGTTTCACAGTTCAAGTGAATTACGTTAAGTGGGAGGTTTGTTGGCTCAAAGTTTTGAATAAAAGCAAATCTTAATAAGACAAAATAGGTCTCATATCAGAACCTGTAGAAGTAAATCCTACTGCACACACATCTAACACACAGTAAGCAGGTATTAAACATATTGTTGTATAAAGTTGTGAATCCTACATAAAATGTACACTATAAAAATGTAATAAATACACTGCGACACAATAGAAATAACACATCATGTAGATTAGAACAATATGGGCCACCTTTATTTTTTTAAGCAAAGCTGTTAAAAAATAAATTCCATCAAAATGAAATAGTTCTGTAATGAAATACCATGATAAATAACATAATAAAATATATTTTTTTTTCATAAAATACATTCCTTCATGCAAAAATGACAGTTAAGACATAATTTTACTTTTTATACATACAATTGCTAAAATGATTAAGAACAGCTAAACATATTTGTTTGGTAACAGTCTTATGAGTTTCTCTGTAATCTGTGTTATCAATCACTAAAATGACTACATCAGCCCTTTCAGAATTAGTACATATCTTTTTACAAATTAATAAATAATGTATTTACATTGTAGGAAAAACAAGAATCTCTAAGGATTGATTCTCAAAGCACCGTTAATGTCTCTTCCAGCGTGTCAATATGAACCAGGGGGATTTTGGCCACTTCAAAAAAGACTCTGTGCACACAAATGAATAGAAAGAACAGAAGAATTACAAATTCAGGAGAAAATAAAACAATCAAATTCCACATTATGGTCTGTAATATGATCTAAGTGACTCAACTAGATTTACCTGTGAGAATACTTGTTGTCCACTGCTTTAAGTTTGTCGTTTGAAGGACTTTCCAGAACTGCATACAACCTTCTCACCAAACAACTCAAGTCACTCAACGCATAACCGCTATGATACTGCAGAATTGGAGTCTGTGAAAGAAAACATCAGCGACGGTTACAAAGTTACTTCACAAGAAACAATCATTCTAAATACAAAAACTATGACAGGAATGAACACACTTGCCAAAGGAGATACTAAAGCTCAGTTCCGCTAAAGTCAACACGCAATGTTTTTCGCAATCGTGTTACTGCTGTAATGTAAAGTGTTTCTATAGGGATATATACATGACTTAAATGAATCAATCAGAAAGTTACTTTACTAGTTTAAGGTGGAATTTTGTTAAAGATGATGATGAAATGTATTGTTAATTGATTGACTTTCATCCATCTTGTCAACAAGTTAACCATAGACCTAAAAGAGTCCTGTTTCTTACCCATCCTCCAAGATCTTTGGTGATGAGCGCTAACAGAAGACAGGCACAGGCCAGTCGAGACGCTCTTTCTGACACAAGCTCTACTTCCAGCAGGCTCAACTCACAGATGTAGCGGGCGAGGGTTAGTGTCTCCATGTTCACACACGCCACCTACAACGTTCATTTGGTTATGAGAAACCCATGGATAAACACATCCTTAAGGATCAGTTAAGTATAACTTGACAAAATGTAATTATTATCCTCCAGATCCCTGTTGTTAGTAATTGAGCTCTGACCTTCGCGTAGCGTCTGAGGAACCGGTAAGGCACTGGAATGTTGATATCAAAGTTGAGTGCCTGCAAAATGTTTACTTCCAAAGAGATAAGCTCTCGCCTTTTGTAGGCATCATCACAAATGTACAAGAAGTCATCAACACACGGAGGACAACGTTCCTGAAAAAGGCAAAATGTTAATTGTTGTGTGAGCGATCATTTAAGTAAATTCTTCACCATTTATTACATTTCTCTTGGTTCAATGAAATCCTAGATATAGATAAAGATAGAATCCACCTGCATGTGTAAGCTATTTAGTCCCAGCGTTTTTTCTTTTCTAATTCTAAAATAATCGTACATATCCATTTGTTGTATAAGTACAGTGCCTTAAGGTATAGTACACAAAATGAAAATTTCGCTTTTCAAGACAAAAGATGTTTTGGTCCCTCACCTCAAACTTGGCAGCGATGAGCATCGCGGTGGAGCCGATGAGCTGTAGTGACTCCCTCAAAACGACAGTCACGGACAGGTAATGATCTGTTATCTTCACTGCCAAATAAAGCGTCTCGTGGTTCAGCTCAAAGTTTTCCTTTACATAAGGGAAACAATTAGACACACCACAAAGAGATTCAATCATTTACTACAGTGAAAGTTAAACTGATGGTTTACCCTGCCTATTGTCATTTTAAACATGTATGACTTTCTGTTTTTCACAGAACAAAAAACTTGGCAGATATAGGCTGGCATTGGTTTTGTGTCCATACAGGTTTGAAACAGCAAGATTGTGAGTAACGTTACTCACTGTGTAGTCATGTTAATGCAAGACACTAAAAATATTTTACATATTTCAGATAAGGATTGGAAACACCTGCATACCTTTGCATATAAAAGTAAAAGTATTAGATTAACTAAACAATATTATTGCACTAAACATAACAGAATGTTGTACTGCAGGGACCCTGCTTCTCCCATGCCATAACTCACCTGAACTTCCACCATCCAGTCAACCAGAACACCTCTCATGTCTTGAGTTAGGTCTGGCTGTTTTAGCATATAATCCCCCAATACAAAACTCTCCTGTGAGGTGAAGAACACATATGATGAATTATGAAAACTTGATTTTATAGGAAAATACCTAAAGAGTTTTTGTTAGTGATCAGAAGAAATACAACATCACTCCATTCAGATTCATTTTCAGTTTGCCATTTATAAGCTAAACATCACGGATCTTACATAAAGCCTGAGCTTGATGTCAGAATTGAAGGTTGTGAATTTCCAATATCTAAAAATAAACTTATACAAAAATAAAAACATCTTCAACTAGAGTACGCACAATGTATCTTGATAAATTCTACTTATACATTATCAGTTTCTGAATGTGGAACTCTTTCAATCAATGATTCTCACCTCTCTCTTCTTGAGGTAGTCAAAGATGTCTTTGGCATACTCCGGGCTCAATAAACAGTCACCAATGTTTTCCTTATCAATGTCAAACTCTTCAGGCACCCGGGCATCACAAACCTGGAAAACACAATGGCAATAAAACTAAACACACAAGAAATTTCAATCTGTTGTTGATCTTCAGAGCTGTTTTTAAAATAAGAAGCCAAAACAAATAATATTTTAATAATTGCTCACTTGATGAAAATAGAATAGATAGACATTCAGCATCATTGCCAATTAAAGTGAGATGGGGTGCTTTTCACCTTCTGCTGTTGGACTGTAGACTGCTCTTCAGGTTGACATACACTGAAGCAATCTTTTGGCAATTCCTTAGCTATGAATTCAGCGTTCTTGGGCTGCTCTTCAGAAGAGGAATCCTTAAAACTGCAACAAAAAAATAACAAGTACAAATTAGCCAATCTGATCTGTATCAGTTATACACTGCTAAGAACTGTGCAAATTTCTGAATCAGTTTATTTATATGATGTCTAATTGGTAAATTACTCTTTCTGGGTGAATGGATTTGTCTTGACAACAGCTTTGCGGTTTGGAGCCTTATTGACAGTTCTCCCACTTTTTCCTGTGATGGCGATCTGGGTTTTGGTTGTCTGTGAAAATGAGAACAGTTAAGTTTTAACTCAGTTGTCCCCAAAAAGTATATGGACACATGTGACCTCATTCAACGGTAAAAATGTTTTTGACCTCAAGGTTGACTCGATTGACCACAAAAAAATATTTTAAGGCTTATACTGTAATATCCTAGAGCTTGGAATAACTTACAAAGTACAATCAACAGTTTATACCAAACGCAAATATTTTCAGAGGCCTTTGGATCATATTGATGTATAATTAGGAACATTTAGATTTTTAACTTAGTTAAAATCTCGTTATTTCAAACCTGTCTAATCTTTCATCCTTAGCAGAAAACATCAAATATTTGGAAGAATGTTGCCACTAATATTTAGTTGCTTCAAAATATCTTGTTTTGTGAAAGAAAGGATCAGTTCTGGTGAACTACCGCTGGAACTTCTTATACATGCAGATGTCACTTTCTTTGATATTCTGTGATCTGACACTTTACCATGTCTTCATTTTAAAGATCTCTAATGCAAATTCAAATTTTGTACACTTCTATTTGTGAAAATGTTTAGCTCATTTTGGGATGGGCGATTTATATATGGACCAATAATTAAGATATTATTTCTGCTGGCCGAATCACTTCTCATGCTTACTACTGGACACTAGAGATTTAATCTTCACTTTTTATATTTGTGTTTTATTTTTTGACAAGCAATAGATTTAATGCAAAAAAAAGAAAGCCATAGAAATGTATAGTAAATATAATTCAGTGATCACTTTATACTTTTCTAAAGTTAGAATATAAAATCAGTTGTTCACTGTTTGCCTTTTGTTTAATGATTAGAAAAAAAAAATCATATATCGACTCTCCAAATATAAAAGAGATATCGGTGATCATTATCTGACAAAATGTCCATATCGGTGCATCCCTAATAATTATGAAGTCTGAAATGAGTTATCAGAAAAGATGAAGAGTAAAATGTTATAAAGCAGACATGGAAAGCTCTTCTTTATTACTTAACTCACATTGGTCAGATCAACAAAGGCTGATCTCTTCTTGGCCCCTCCCTGAGGAGAAGAGGGCGTCCTCTTGATATTATAATTCTCCTCCTGAAACAAACAAATCAACATCAGCACATAAACAAACCCAAGAGTTCTTTTATAACTGTGCACACTGATGACGTCACAACCACTCAACAGTGCTCGTGTAAACTATGAATCATATATGCGATCATCTCTCACCTTATATCTGACATCATCAGATGAGTGTTTTATACTGTTGTGACGTGGCATGGTCTGTTTCAGTGACGTCATCGATGAAGCTCCTGGTTTAAACCCCACAACAAAGACTCGAAATAATCACCTGTGTTTCATTGAAACTACGGCGAAACAAAGGACGTTTGCTAAAGCCCGATCGTAAATGAGCGTTTCAGAATCAGAGTTCTGCAGAGATAATCCGGTTCGTGTTGTTTGAATCATCAATCATCTGTAAACAAACACGAGACACGATTAAAGACACCTTTCAGTTGGGCTCCACGGAAGCTCAATTCGAACCAGAAGAGGAAGAGAGCTGGCAGCTGATTGGTTGCTTCCAGTGAGCTCTCGGCCAATCAGCATCATGAGATGAATGTACCAACCAATCAGCGTGGCGACGGTGAGCCATTGACGTTAGGTCATTCTTTTTGGTCATTTGTATAAAATCTTATATTTATGTTATTTAAGACAAATTGGTTAAACTAATTAACTGAATATCATAATTACCGCAAAAGTCAATAAAGTAAATGTTTAAATAAATGCACTTTAAGAAGAGAAGAAGCTTTTAAAGACAAGATCCTATGAAAATCTCTCATGAACACGCTGAGTATTTCTTCTGTTATATTTTGACGGTTATTAAGAGTATTAATGCTCTCAGTTACTATAGTTCAATGATGTTTTCATGATTTCTATTTGCTTCATTTCATTTTAGTTCATGTGACATCAAGAGGCTATTCAGTGAGAGCAGATGGGTGGAGTTTATTAATAGCCCCTCCTCTTTGGACGCCCATAGAGGAGGGGTTATACGTAAACTCCTCCCACTCGCTCAACAGCACGTGTGTTATTCCTATAGAATGATTTTAGTGGGATTTTAGCGCCACTCTCGGACATTTTCTTCTTCAGTTCATTAAAGACAACATGTAGATTTATTCTTAAAACCATATATATGTTTATGCAATCGATCCCAGGTTACACACTGAATATTCTAAACATGGTAAAAATAAAATAAAAAAATTAAAACCTTCATTAAAAGAGAAAAGACTGGAGTTAAAATCATATAAGGCTATTTTTATAAAAGGAAGTGTCAACTATACTTTGTTCTTAAGTTGTTTTATTACAAAGGAATGTGCTCAAACGTTTAATACCACTAACTGAATTTAAATGTCTTGAACAAGGAAGAGATCATATATATGTGAATCTAAAGTCAGTCTTTAGGTGTTTTCATTCATTGTTATAATATTGGCTGAAATACTTTATTCTAGATTTATCAAAACAAAAGAAGTATAATAGAAGATGCTGGCAAGCATAGAAACTAATCAAACGCATCAATGCATGCATAAAGAACTGTTATTAAACAGAATCAACACATAAATAAACTGTTTATTTTCTGTGGCAAACATGTGTCAGTGTTCTTAAACAATAATGGGATGTAAGAGATAACTGTAGAGACCAACAGCAGCACAACATCGATGCGAACGTGCAGTCCGACATGAAGCGTATTACCGTAAACCACCACATACACGTGTGCTTCAGATTTTCCACATAACTGTCAGCTTTAAAGAAGATTAAATTCTCGTTCAGTTTTACCCATGCGATCTGTATTTTACATGTTAGCGGATAATATATGCTGGAAACATTATGTTTATACAGTTAAGGCTTATGTTGCTATGTTGGAATGTGAGTGCGCGGCTATTAGACGGATTATGTGCGTGTAGAGTGTTGAACATTTTACATGAGCGGCGCTGCACAGACCCATCTGCGTATGATATCAAAGTATCGCGAGAGCAACGTCTGACCACAGCTTAAATAAACATCTCGCGATACATTAGTGCATGAGTCGATGGTTTTTCACAGCGGTGCAGAGGTCTACACGCCCCCTCTGTACGTGGCAGCGACAAGTAAATATCTGCAAAACGGCAGAAACGAAGCGGAGAAAGCGCCACAAAACCCACGGAGAACATCTGCAGCTTGCACACAGAGAGGTGAGACGCCTGTGGGTCATAACAACTCTTTCTTCTTCACATTAGCGCTGCGTTCTTACATCGCGCGATATCTGCGAGAAAACGCTTCATTAATGAAAGCACGAGACGCGTTAGAACTTTACATGACGTCATGGCGCAGAGTTGAATTAATTCCTGAAGCTCGTGCTCTCTGGAGAAGGGAACGGTCATGTTTAGGGATTCATCATTTTCCATTTTATTTCTTTATTATCCCTTCTTAAGTTCTGTAGTGTGTTAGGCTATTAACTATACATTGTTATTATATGTTATTATGTAAAAGAGTGACTGTGGAGAAGGTTTGTATTTACATTGACATGTAGACATTTAGCAGACGCTTTTATGGAAATTGACTTTTTACATTTGAGGAGAAAATAAAGCAATAAATAGCAGATATAACAATAGCTGACAAAGGGTTTAAACAAGTAAAACCCTTTGCAGCTATTTAAACTTTTATTTTGTATTTTTCTTGTTAAAATCACAGGTGTGTGTGTGTGTGTGTGTGTGTGTGTGTGTGTGTGTGTGTGTGTGTGTGTGTGTGTGGAGAACTTTCCAGATGATGTCATCTTTCCCATGTGTTCACATTCTCAATGCTTGGGTGTTTTCTGTCAAACGAAACATCTGACATTAATGTTACTTGTGTCTCTATGGTGCTGATGTGATGTCATAAGAGACAAATGTGAGGAGAATCCTAAGCTTTTTAAAAGTATCAGTGAAATATAAGTGGACACGTCTTATAGACATCTGGAGAAAAGGATCTCAGGAGGGGTGGAGTTCCAGCTCATGATGGAGAGGATTTCCTCCTTTAACATGAATCCAAATGCTGTGCACGTGTCATGGATTCTAACAGATGATCAGAAGGAGTCAAATGGTGTCAGTCATGGATTGAGTTCATCTGAAGTTCATCAAATCAGATCAGAACTAATATATACATGATCTGAATTTAAGGATGTAAACGGGCGCTGTTGTGTACGGTTAAAGTCACTGATATGAGTAAAAGTGTTTTATGATTTGTAGTCACATCCTTATTACTTTGCAGACCTTCATGATGTCTGATAACAATATCTGACCAGAGACACATTTTACATTACATTTGATGTTTTTGGTAATTCCTGGATTGATCCCATGGCTTAACATTTCATGAGTCTGTGGTTCATCTCAGCTCTAGAATTCAGCAGTGAGTAGACTATAGGCATGGGATTGGTGGTGTCGTGTTTTTAGGTCATGGTCTAGACCACATGCCTAAATGGACATATCCATTTTTAGATTGAAAGAGCAGCGCCCGTTGCCCAAAACCTCTGCCTCCTTCACTTCCATCTGCACATTTCTACAATGTCTCTTTGTGTGTTCGTTTGTAGGTTTTGCACAAAGATGGTGACATGCTTGACGTTAGCACTGCTGGTGATCTGTGTTTTCTCTTCCACACGAGCAGAAATCTTCACATCTATAGGTAAACTTTTGAATATCATCGTCTGGTCTTTTAGTGTTCTTTTGGCCGGATGATATTCCAAACACTCCTCCAAGGGCTTTACGATTATAACAAGAATCATACTTGTCGGTTAATCATTTTGATATTGTAATTGCAATTATAATCGTCGATCAAAATATTTAGTTTTAATGTGTTTTCTTCTTTTTGGGATGCAGCTGCACGGTAATTCTAAACCTCTTAAACTGAATAATATGATTTAATAATATCTAAAGCACCTCTTAACTTATCCATTGTGTTTTGTGCCCATACATTCTGCAGAAGTGAGCATGAAGGGACAGCTGTAATTTAGGCTTTTGGAGATGTAATAGTTTTATCCATATTTTTAATCCTGAGTAGTTTTTGGATTTATTGTGCAGCCCTTACTCCTCCTGTCTTTGCAGATATTATGTAGAATATATGTTTTATATAGTATGTAGTGAAAGACTTTATGTACTGGTTGGTTCTCAAGGTCATGCTGACATTTCACCCTTTTTTTATATAGGCCAAATGACAGATCTAATCTTCACAGAGAGAGAGCTGGTTCAGTCATTGAAGGAATACATCCAAGCTGAAGAATCCAAACTAGAAGCTGTGAAGAGGTGAAACTTTTACTGAAAATAATTTTACGGGCCAAGTTTGTGTATCCCCTGATGCTGTGAAGATGTGATTTTTCTCGCTAAAATGAATAAAGAAAATCTGTCGAGAAGCTGTAGAATCCAAACTGTGAAGAGGTTTTTCTCCGACTGAAATAAACACTTGTTTCTGTGTTAATGTTGTGTTTCTGTTGACTGCAGCTGGGCTAATAAACTGGATGTGTTAACCCGAGCCTCCACATCAGATCCAGAAGGATTTTTGGCTCATCCGGTGAATGCCTATAAACTGATGAAGAGACTGAACACAGAGTGGTCAGAGCTGGAGAGTCTGGTGCTTCAGGACCCATCAGACAGTACATAACAAAACCCTTTCATTCTAAAAGTTCAACTGTGTGGGACAGACAGTCTATATGTATTTACAATTATTTTAACTAGTGTCTCCCTCAGATTAGAGGATTCTAAGACACAATTGACCCCATTCTCACCTCAAGAGAATCTCTGAAAAAGAGGATCTTGATTGGGTTGGATGATCAGTCCAAATTATCCATGTATATTAATAGATTTGATAGAACTCTTCTTATCTTTCGACCCTAATAACAAAGGCTAAATGATCTGATAAACTATACTATTTTGTTAGAAAACCTGCATGTTTTTTGCACAAAAAGTTTCCTGTGAGACTACACCATCACATATATTTGAAAGAATTTGATGGAACATACCTTTTTATGGTGAAAGGTCAAAATAAAGGTTTGTTTAGTTTTCAGTCTTAATAATACAAAATAGACAATATTCTGATGGAAAATTGTTTCCAGAGTATTTGTGCCTCTGAACTCTCTCACCCTGATGTGAACTTGTGTAGGCATGTGTTGCCATATGAATCTCAAGAATGTCTTCATTAACAAGTTTGGGCTAATATACAGTCAGTCTGCCTCTCTCACCCCAAAATTCCAACATTTAACCCCATTCACACAGAATACATGTTACTTAAAGACCTGTAAAAGTGTTCACATTCTGCATTATGTAAACAAGATGTGCATAGAAATATTCTAATGTGCAGCAGAGTGAACGTGCAAAGTCATGTAATGTGGCTGAAATCTACATTTGTTTGGACATGTAATATTATACAGACATTTGTGATACATGCTCATGATCCTGCTGCAGTTTGTTTCTCATTATCTACTCTCTATCTTCTTTTTTGTAGGTTTTCTGTCCAACATGTCAGTACACAGACAGTTTTTTCCTGATGAAGAAGATGAGAAAGGAGCGGCTAAAGCTCTGATGCGCCTGCAGGACACATATAAACTAGATTCTGAGAGTTTTTCTAAAGGCAAACTGCCAGGTCAGGAGCAGCCCACCGGTAACTTCATTTGTCCATCTGACTCATGCACACACGCTGCCATTGTGGCGTTATTGCAAGCATTTTGATAACATTTGAAACCTCATTTTGTATTTAATTTATTTATAATTTTCAGCATGGCTAAATTTCTGTCAAGAACCTGCTTATCTACACCCAAGTTCCTATTATGTGATTTCATATATCCACATCACTGACACAAGATGACTGACGTTAAGTGAGGTTTTATGTGATTTCATGTATCCACAGGTGTGCGCTATAGTGCTCTTCTTACAGTAGATGACTGTTTTGACATGGGGAAGTTGGCCTATAATGAGAATGACTACTATCACTCAGTTTTGTGGATGCAGCAGGCCCTTAAACAGATGGATGCAGGAGAAGATGCCAAGACGCTCAAGGCAGATATCTTGGATTATCTCAGTTACTCCGTCTATCAGATGGGTGACCTACGGCGAGCAATTGAGCTCACAAGACGTCTGGTGGCCATTGGTAAGCTGTTTTCTCTCTGTAGATTCAGCGGTCAGATGGATTGATTCCCACTGTAGAGCAGATGCACTTTAAGAATGTCAATGTTTTACTGGATATCAAGAATATTGTAAAAAAAGGAAATGTTTGTTTACCTTCAGATTCCGGCCACCAGAGGGCAGGAGGGAACCTGCATTACTTCGAGCAGCTTTTGTCAAAAGAACTGAGAGACATGGGCAAAGAATCTGCTGACGATCGACCCATTCAGCTGGACACTTATGAGCGGCCTAAAGATTATCTGCCGGAGAGAGAGGTCTACGAAGCCCTGTGCAGAGGGGAGGGAGTAAAAATGGTAAGTTTATAGTAATCTCAGGTCACTCCACAATAATTCCAGATGAAATGAGTGTAAGTGAAAGTTTGATAAATTATAACTAATTTAACTTTGCTATAAACCACGTCAACCACAGACTTCTAAGAGACGCAGCAGACTCTTCTGTCGCTATCAGGACGGTAACAGAAACCCTCGACTGTTACTGAAGCCCATGAAGGAAGAGGATGAGTGGGACAGTCCTCATATCGTTCGTTTCCTGGAGGCTCTTTCAGATGAGGAGATCGAAAAGATCAAGGAGCTAGCCAAACCCAATGTCAGTAATCTATCAGGGTCAACGTTCAGAAATCAAAAATGATTGACTTCAATTTCATTTCAGTCACATAATTGATTAAATTTTTCTGCTCAGCTTGCAAGAGCTACAGTGCGAGATCCAAAAACTGGTGTTCTGACTGTCGCCCATTATAGAGTTTCTAAAAGGTGAGCTCAGGGGTGGGATTTTTCCATGTAAAAATTAATTTCCATATTTTTGACAATGTAAAAAGTAATGCCATTTGTTAACTATAATTAATGTCAGCAGAAGATTTACTTTGTTCAGAGTGTTTGCCTATTTGATTATAGATTCAAATTTAAATATGAATCGAGTAATTAAACACATTTTTAATAATAAATAATCAATCAAATCATTACTTAACGTAGTTTTTTTTTTCGTACTATGGTAGTCAACAACTGTTTGATTACAAGCATTCATCCAAATGTATTTACTCTTTGTTCATCCAAACAAAGATATTTATACAAGGTTGAAACAACTAGAGAGTGAGAGATTCATATTATGTGTGAACTATCAAAGTTTCTTTTATAACTAGCCTCATTTATTTCTGACTGTTTTTTATACTGCTCTCAGTCATTATAGTTTCTCACTATGTGATAGTAATGATGTTAGTTGTCGTGAGAGATACTGTTTTGATCAGAGCTGTGTTTGTTTCAGCGCGTGGTTGGAAGATGAAGATGACCCAGTGGTTGCACGAGTGAATCAGAGAATACAAGACATCACCGGATTAACTGTGGCAACGGCAGAGCTTCTTCAGGTGATTCATCATCAACACTCTTCTGTTTCCCATTATTTTCCCATGATTTTGAATGATGATCAAATGATACCAATAATGTGTGTTTGTGTTGTTTGTCAGGTGGCTAACTATGGTGTCGGAGGCCAATATGAACCACACTATGACTTCTCAAGGGTAAGATTCACGACAACATTCACACTGTATCCACTGTTAAGACATGTCAAGAGATAAAAATGCACACATCTGTTGCAGCGTCCTTTTGACAGCAACCTCAAGGTTGATGGAAATAGACTTGCCACCTATCTGAACTACGTAAGTACACATGTGTGTCTGTGCCTTTCTTTACTCTCACGTTTTGTCTTCATAGAAAGACGAACCTGATGCTTTCAAAACATTAGGCACTGGAAATCGTGTGGCTACTTTTTTAAATTATGTAAGTATGAATATCTTGTGGTGCCTGCTTCCACATATCATGTGTTGTGTGATCGATGTGGCTACATCTTGCTGTGTCAATCATTCCACGTTTACAAGTTAATTGGCCATCATGATGTGTAAAATCACACACATACTCTCTGTGACAGTTCAGGAAAGCAAGCCTCTTATCTCTTTAGCTCTATTATATGGTATTAAGTCTTGTGACGTCACAGTAAAGACAGGTCATGTGCTGATTTAGATCTGTGGTTTCTCATCTGGACACACTATAGCAGAACTGACTTCATCCCTGTGAACGTTAACAGACACATGTACAGATTCTATGTGGCTGTACTGTACATGTGTGTTCATTCATTGGTTGTGTTTTATTGTTCGCAGACTTTAATATAACATTATTTATTTAATATTCTTGCTGAACCTTCAAAATGTATTACAGATGAGCGATGTGGAGGCAGGTGGAGCTACTGTATTTCCAGATTTTGGTGCCGCTATCTGGCCAAGAAAGGTAAACAAATCTGACGTGACATGACGTTTCAGTATAACACACAAGAATTATTTCACCATATGATTGTCTTGAGGTTAACAGTCTTGCTGATCTCATGACATGTGTTGTTGTTTTAGGGAACGGCAGTGTTTTGGTATAATCTATTTAAGAGCGGTGAAGGAGACTACAGGACAAGACACGCTGCCTGCCCGGTTCTTGTAGGGAGTAAATGGGGTGAGCAGTCAACTGATGATAAAATAAGAGCATGAGAAGCTGCAAATCATCTGCAGATTTCATATTTAATACATTGAGTAAAACACATTATATTTGGCTGTATAATCATTATCTGAAGTCTGTTGACATGCCTAAATATATTTTTTTATTTCTATTACACACAATGTCAAACAAGTTATTCTATAATTTTAAATCAAAAAACAATAAAAGTTGATCAATTTACAGAAAGCAATACACTTTAAATTTGTATTGTTCTATTTATATAATTGTTTTCATCTGTACGGTACATTTCATTGATATTATATGAGATCATTCATGAACATGAATGCACAATGAACATGATCTATTTTCACAAGATTTGTTCTATATGTTAGGTTTAAGTTTTACTCCATATTCCTTGATGAAATTTTTTTGTGCTTATTTTCACTGACAGTTTCAAATAAATGGATTCATGAGAGAGGACAGGAGTTTAGAAGACCTTGTGGCCTGACTGAAGTGGACTGACAGAGGATGGATGTCAATCACACCCGCTGTGCCTGAACAATAATACACACACAGACACACACACACTCCAAAGACTGGGGCAGGTTTGAGGGGCTTTCTCTTTGTCAGGGATTTCCATTTCATTTGTTCAGTATTAAGATGATGTTGATTTGCTGCTTTAGTCTTTCTTGATGGATGTAAGGTGCTGCAGTAATGCATCATGTCAGACCTCTTGTAATGTGTTTGTGATAATTATCTGTATAAATTATTGTTTTGATCTTTTAATGTGTGGTTTATATTTCCAATAAAACATCTATATTTAAACCTTTCTATTGTTTATTTTATGCATTTTCTGATATTTGAGATTTCTGTTTTTAATGAAATATAAAGAGGTGTGTCCTACGAAAATTTCATGTTGCAGATTGGAAAAGATCAATTTTATTTGCTGGAACAAAGTATCTTTAGCAAAGATGAAAAATGTCATTCAGATTGTTGTTTTGCTTTGTAGGGCTACAGATAAATGCGTGTAACTAGGTTTCTCAATAGGATTATAGAAGGTGTGACAAGTTTCAGGAAAACACATGTTGAAGAGAGTTGACCACATTGTCTCAGAAGGTAGCTGAGTGTATTTATGTGGATTGTTGAGGTTGATTCAGTCAGACAGCGACTCAACTGCTTGTGTTTCTTCACAACATTTCTCACATATACATTTAGCCTGAAAGCTGTCATGGAGTTGATGTGGATGATATTCCTGCTGTCGACACACTGGTGTCATTGTACTGAGTTCTATTCTTCAACCGGTGAGTTTAAAACCTGTGCTCTGCAACTATAACATTAATTGATTTTAACATGAAACTGTTTACAGATCATATGATACAGTTGATTGACATCCAAAAAGAGTTTGTAGAATGTCTGAATGAGTATACAGAAGAGCTGCAGAGACAGTCAGACATTCTCAAGAGGTAAGACACTTCAGAACATGATGAATCTGATATTTAGCCATTTACAGACATGTTACAGAGCAAACCTAGAGTTTTGTTGTTTACTAAAACTGCCAAAATGAAAATATTAAGACGTTTATCTCATCAAAAACACTGCATGAATATTTATTGAGATATAAATTCTAAACAGAAATATGAAATGTTGCCTCTGCAATAAACTGAATTTGTTTTCCAAAATATTGCCTAAACATAAATAAATCAACTAAAGTAAGTTAAACATATACAAACAAATAAATAATTGCTGAAAATAAACAAGTTTAAAAGCTTAGAACAAAATGGAATGAATTTAAAACTGAATGAACTTTAATAAAGAGCAATAAGAAAGTAATTAAGGCATATCAAAGCATCTTTGTGTACTATGAGCATGTAATATATTGCAAGCTTAAAGACAAAATCTTTTGGGCTATCATGATGTATATATTAATATTTTATGACTATATCAACTACATTTAATTGATATGAGTTTACTCTAACAGGACTCTGTCTATATTTTAAAGAACATACGAGGCCATAGAAATGTAACACAAGTGTACTTTTGCCAAAATGGGTAAGCGTGCCATTCCCTGTCCTATATATTCAGTTATATGATGGTGTAAAATAATTTTTCAGGTTTTGTGCTTAGAAATATTTTAAAGCAATGAAAAATAAAATCACAACTTTTATCATGTTAGACCTTTATAACTCTCTGACAATATAGTTATGTACTTCATATTATATTGCATTACTGTCAATAGATGCTTTAAGAAATAACACATTAGACCTTAAATGTTGAATTCATTGTGTATTTAAGCTTAAAACTTTTCTTAACAAAACTCACAAATCTTAAAGGGGTCATTAGGGATTTAGAGGTCTTACCTGCTATCTTCCATCCTGTTTACCAACACTAACACACATGATAGTTGAACTGCAAGGAGTTTGTGAACTGCAGGGAAAACTCATTAGAGCTTACAAGCATCTGGCAGAGTCCCGGGACAAAATCAAAATACAACAATACACCATTAATAAACCTGATAAGATTTCTCTTCTTATCTTCATGGTTCCGTTAGGATGCAGATTCTAGTTCATTGTAACTTCGTCCAGCTCATTCTTACTTCATATACCTAAAAATACGTTCATCAGGTGATATAAACCCAGACCAGACAATGGAAAGCTACAGTGTCAAAGTAATGTCTTGTGATATTATAAAGAACCTTGAGAAGGAGACTATTGGACACTCACATCTACTTGTGAAGAAATTCAACAAATTATAAAATAATAGTAAGAAAACTAATACAAAACTGAAAACCAATATAATATCTATAACAAATAACTAAATCAAAAACAATAAACAATAATAAAAAATAAGAAATGAAATAACAACACAATAAGTATGTCTGTACTCTTAAGTCAGAATTTCATCATCTTTAGAAAATATGCAACAAGCAGTTCTGATACGATCTATCACCATTAAACAAATACAACAAAGATGTCATTGATGTAAAATCTTCAAGACACTTGCAGAGAACTACAAATGTACAGTAAATGTTATAGGAACTTTAGGCACTAAAGATTCTGTGAAGTGGGACGCTGTCCAAAATAATATCATGCCAGTGCCTATAGACTTGTGGTTAGTATGATGACATGTAGTGTCAGTACAATCACAGTTTGGTTTCTGTGGAAAATATAACTATTCATACATTGTATGTTAACATCTACACATCAATATTCAGTGTTTTTTCAGGTCTTGGAATAATACATGGAGTCTTCATTTAATGTTAGATAGCCATGATGATGATAAAGATAGATGTGAAAAGGCTAAAAGGTCCTAAAAATTAAAAGTGTTTTTTTTCTGATTCAAATAAAAATAGGTGAATTTACATACATCTTGCTGCATTAACACATGAACACAAATGTCATTATATTGGATGTTACCATAGAATGTTTTCATTTTTATCAGGGCAGTGAATTCTCTGAAATTTAACTCTGACACGTCTAAAGACACAGAGAAATTTATCAGCAATCCTCTAGCATCATATCAACTTGTGAGAAAACTGAATAAAGTCTGGACAATCACAAGAAATGTTCTAGAAAATCAAAACACACAAGGTCAGAAAATACGCACAGACTGCATAAAATGAATTGAAAATTGTCTTTTTATTACTGTTTTTGATAATATTGTCTTTATATTTTACAGACAGGTTGAAGAGAGTGCATTCCATGGCTCAGATGTTACCCGGTTCTGATGATGTTGAAGGTTTAGTAATGGCTCTTCTCAGACTACAGAACATCTACAGATTACATTCCGCAAACATCTCTGTGTTTTCTGGTAGGGTTCATTTCTCTGATAAATATTCATGATCTGATACTTATTTAAATGAGTCAGCACTGTGCACATGCGATATATATGATGTGTGTTGTCTGATAAAGAGAGTGAAGCATGTTTAGAACATGGGTCAGTGACACAGGTTTTATTTATATTTTCTCGGTTTATTTTGATTTTTAGAGAAGAACAACAACATAACACTGGACGCAGATGAAACATTTGATATTGCAATCATATCCTATCAAAATCATAGGTTTCATTCAGCATTTCTGTGGATGCAAGAGACCCTGAAAAAACTCAACGCTGGGGAGAAAGCCACCATCAGCAGAGAAGAAGTGCATCACCATCTGACTTTATTCTCCTGTCACTTGTCATCTTCCAAAGGTATACAGATCCTTTATTATCAAAGTGTTTAGCACAAATGTATCTGAAACTGTTTCCGGGGTATTTTTGACACGGGCTAAGTGTAAAAAATCATTCAAACCGAAAACAGCTGTTTGTCTATAGGTTAGAGTTTTTGACAGTTATCGATACTATTACTGAATATTCTGAATATTTTTTTAGAAAACAAAACATTTTAGCCATTTTTCGCATACAATCTCAAGGGATCAAAGCTAGGCTAAATCTTTTTGAAACACTTGTTTGTGATCCTTCAAATAAATATCATTTATCATTTATTATAAATGATATTTACATCATATTTTAACCTTGAATAAAACTGCACTTGAAGTTGCAGGACTGTGCATTTGATAACAAAAGTGGGCAGTAAACACATACATCACAGTTTTTCAAATATTAAAATGCGACATAAATATTTCCCAATATATCCACACTATAGGTCTCATGTATGAGAGAGATCAACATGCATGCTATGCAAACATAATAGGCAAGATGAAGACATGGGATTGGACAGAAGTTACCATACCAATGAAGGACTCATCACAAGAGGAAAACACATATGAAAGTCTGTGTACAGGCAAACGGCTTAAGATGGTGAGCAACACATTCAAATACAACCAAAGTCAGTGCTTTTCTAATATATCAAAATTCTGTTAGGACGTCTTCTGCGACATTCTGTCAAACACAAGAGTCATTCATCTCTGATCTCCAACATTTTCAGACATTTTACAGTAATTTACTTTCATCTCTGGTGCCATCTTTTGCAGAAACATATTTATGAAACTAATTGACACAAACGATTATCATGAGAATGAGAAGAGGCAAAGGAAATAATTGTCAGTTATTGGGGAAATTGTAATGAACTATTAAATGAATGTGTGTCTGATGTAGAGGAGAGAGAGAGATTTGGGGTGCCGGTACGTGACAGGACGGCTGGGCTTTTATGCCCCGTTCAAAGAGGAAGTGGAGTGGACACAGCCACTGATTGTGAGGTATCATGACTTGATGTCAGAGCCAGAGATGAACATCATCAAAACACTCGCCAGGCCAAAGGTACAGCATACACATTAACATGAATCTGATTCATCGGTTTCTACAGTTCTACAGTCTTTTGATATAATGTTTCTGTGTAAAGGGAATTCTGGGATTGTGTAGGTTAGGACAAAATACATCTCATAGTAATATGAGTGCATGTTTAACATAAAGCTTTTGGTTCTTGTTAAGCTTTCCAGAGCTAAACTCTTAGATCCCGTGACTGGGAAAATGTTTTCTGCAGAAGTTCGAGTGTCAAAAAGGTAATGTATGAGGAAAACTTTATAATTTTGTTGAAAAATTTTATGATAGTTAATACAAGATTTAACATCTGTGATACATTGTTTAGTTCTAATTGGTTCTTGGTTTTGTGTGAAATGTGAGTACAGCATGCTTGTCTTCTTGAAGTGAAACGTAGACCCAAAAAAATGTAGATGCTGGAATAAGCTTCTTTCATGGCCATTCATTTACTTTACTGCAGTCATATTTATTTCTTAAGCATATGTTTCATTGTAAGGGTTAGCATGCATTTCTTTCTTTCTCTAACTCTCTTCTCTAATGTCCTGGTATTTGCAGTACTTTTACCGGTTGTACTGAAATATCTGTTGCCCAAAATTGACTGCAATGTTCAAATTAGATTACAAGTAAAACAACCATGCATCCAGAAATATCCATATATTAAAAGAGTATATTGGGAATTGTAGTGCTGTAGATTTTAATGCGAAGAATTCTTTCAGCACTTGGCTCTCTGAAGATGAAGATCCTCTGATCACTCGGATCAATCAGAGAATCGCTGATGTTACCGGTCTAGATCTGGAGACAGCAGAGGAGCTTCAGGTTTTTACAATATGACATACTGAATTTAATCGACTCATGAATGAATGAAACTGCAGCTTAATACCAAAGTATGAATAGTGTTCTTTTTTAGATCTTAATATTTCCTGCGCTCTTTTTCTAGGTTGCAAATTATGGGATTGGAGGCCAGTATGAGCCTCATTATGACTCAAAGGTTAGAAAGAAGTTCTTATATTGTTATTTCACTGGTTGTGAGGTTAAATTATTGTGTTTCATTGAACACACTCTAGTATTTCTACACTCCACAGCTGGCCAATGACTCAGATTTTCAGATGAGAGGTGGCCGGATTGCTACCGTCTTAATCTATGTGAGAGTGTTATCTAAGCAGACATAAATTGAATGTATTTGATGTCGTTTTTGACAGTCATCTTCTCTGTTGTAGATGAGTGATGTTGATATCGGTGGAGCCACAGTGTTTCCAAATGTTGGAGCAGCCCTCCAGACAAAGAGAGTTAGTGTAGAGTTGGCCTTGTGTGTATTTATCCTGTGATTTCCTCCAATCTCACCAGGTTTACCCTTTATTTAAGGGTAGCGCTGTATTTTGGTTCAATCTGCTCAGAAATGGAAATGAAGACGAAAGGACCTTACATGCAGCATGTCCCGTGTTTGTTGGCAACAAGTGGGGTAAGTTCAGTCGGGTGTTGTTCTACGTTTATTAGAACAAACTCTTTATGATTCACAGAACCATGTGTGTCAATGCAAATCCGGTTGGTTGTTTCTATTTGTCTTTCGTTTGATTTTGGCATGCAATATGATCAGGAGAATATGCTTAACATAATTAAGCATAACGGAATAGAATTGAATGCAATTCTTGAATGTCTTCATTTGAATCTTACAGTTGCTAACAAGTGGATTCGTGCTGGTGGACAAGAGTTCAGGAGAAAGTGCTCGATGGTCCAGTCTGACTAGCAAAGACTTCAGAGACATCTTCATGAGAAACACATAGAATAACATGACTTTAAATAAATTGATGTTGTGTTTTACAGTCTAACTAAATTAATTCATTTTCGAAATATAAACTGAATATTTTAGACCAGTCTACAGGATAAAAACGAAATGAATTGCAGCACAGATGTTTTTCCTCTGAAGTTCAGACATCTTGCAGGGGCCTGGGATTGTGTTTGACCTCTATCTATTAAAAAAATGGATTATGATGAGAAGTGTGTAATATTTTTAACATCAACACAAACATAAGCCAAATAAGAACTTTATATCTGCTGTCAGTCTGTCTGTCAGTCTGTTTGTCCTGGTGGGAAATTGTATACAGTTGTTTTTTTAAATGTTCCTTTGGACGTAACGTGAACGTGCACATGGAAATGTACGCTAGAACTAGAGAAAGGCCGAAACACTTGTCGCAAGAAATAAAGTGTCCCCATCCGAATCCCTCAAGTCATAATGAACATTACACAATATAAGGTTGTGATGTTGCAGTATAAATAATGACACATTTACACGGGTACAAGTACACTGATAAGTCTCTAATCATTTTCTTTGGCTTGATCCTCACAGTGTTCAGTTAACTTCAGTGAGGGGAAAGAGTAAATGCATTACACTAAAGATTTTTTGGGGAGGTGTTATTATTGTCCTCTGGAAGTTATTTAATGAAACTAAAGTACTTAAGTAATTCAGATGATTTATATTGTTTTTGATGATAATATGAATTATTTTGCATGAGTTCACCCTTTCATCATGAGGGAACTATTTGTCTCAGTTTATCTGTTCCAATCAGGATCCTAAACCTTCAAAAATGATATTCCATAGAATTGCAATATGAAAATATCATGAGGTCATTCTGAGAGTAACAGGAGGAGGGGGGGGGCGGGGTTAAGCAGCATCATTCTGACAGTAGCAGGAGGAGGAGGGGGCGAAGTTACAGCATCATTCTGACAGTAGCAGGAGGAGGAGGGGCGGGGTTACGCAGCATCATTCTGAGCGTAACAGGAGGAGGAGGGGCGGGGTTACAGCATCATTCTGAGAGTAGCAGGAGGAGGAGGGGCGGGGTTACGCAGCATCATTCTGACAGTAGCAGGAGGAGGAGGGGCGGGGTTACGCAGCATCATTCTGAGAGTAACAGGAGGAGGAGGGGCGGGGTTACAGCATCATTCTGACAGTAGCAGGAGGAGGAGGGGCGGGGTTACGCAGCATCATTCTGACAGTAGCAGGAGGAGGAGGGGCGGGGTTACGCAGCATCATTCTGAGAGTAACAGGAGGAGGAGGGGCGGGGTTACAGCATCATTCTGACAGTAGCAGGAGGAGGAGGGGCGGGGTTACGCAGCATCATTCTGACAGTAGCAGGAGGAGGAGGGGGCGGGGTTTCAGCATCACTCTGACAGTAGCAGGAGGAGGAGGGGGCGGGGTTTCAGCATCACTCTGACAGTAGCAGGAGGAGGAGGGGCGGGGTTTCAGCATCACTCTGACAGTAGCAGGAGGAGGAGGGGGCGGGGTTTCACAGCATCATCGAAGCCTGTCGTGTCATTGTAGGGCTGCTGATGCTGAGCTGAAAATGAAGAGGTAATGATTGAAGATTTTAGGTTTATATGCTGTGGAACATCATTGAGCTTTGTTTTCTAGGTAAGTGAGATTTATTGTTCAGTTGTGTAGTTGTGTAGTTGTGTGCTGTGTGTGATGATGTCCGCCGGAACACAACCGGACAGATATCCTATAGATAGACAATACTGCAGAAGAAAAGAGAAATGAGTAAGAGTTCAGTTATGATGTGATACTGATCACTGATCAGTTGTGTTTAGGATCAGATAATACATGTGAATGAGAAGTGTGCGCGCGGCCTGCGCGTCGCGTCAGCGCGCCGAGGATCTGACGCTTCCAGGCCGCGCTGATGGACACTAATGCATCCCATCACACATCTATAATACACTACACACACACACACACACACACACACACACACACACACACACACACACACACACACACACACACACACACACACACATGTAGTGATGCTCACATTCATGAATGCAGGATTTTCATTGTCACGTGACCTCAGTTAAAGTCTCTTACTAAAGATGTTTATTATATAGGGACACGAATATAGATTTGTTTTGTATAGATATTTAGTCAAATGTCCTACAGACATTCAGTCCTGGTCAAATCACTAAAGTACATGATTCCTATTGATGGCCAATGAAACCCAAAGAATGAAAATGTGTGTAACATTGGTTTTATTATCATTGTCCGCTTAATTATATAGTATAAGTTTTATTTATCGAGTCATTAATGCTGTTTCAAATGTTCGGATACAAACCCACGTTCTAATGCTAATCTAATAAATCTAATTCTGTTAAAAAATCTGTACAAATTACAGTAAATTCTTTACAAAGTACTTTAAATTCTGTAGAAATGACAGTGTTGTTGCTATAATGCAGTAAGCTTATTGTACATTAAATTGTTGGTAATTTTCCAGCAAAAGTTTCCTTTAAAAAATTGCCATTTAAACATTAAGTCTTTATCTTTAGAGAATAACATTTGTATTGAACAGTCTCATGCAAAGCATAGTTGGAAACCACAATCAGAAACATGATGATGTTATAGTGTTATTCTGTAAATATAAAGACTGATTATTGTTCAATGTTCATTCTTCTATAAACAAACCATCACCAATGTATGAGATAAATATAAATCTACAGTATGCACAACCAGCTGCACAACTACAGCCAATTACGAGAGATTTTTACTTTTTTTTTTTAAATGAGAATTAACAGAGCTGATGGAGAAATTCTCCGTTGTCTGTAATTGAGTTTTGATAAATGTTTACAGCTGTATTGACAAAAACACACACAAATCGACCACACAGGGCTGAATGTATAAATATATTGAGCAAGCGTTTAGAGTCTCATGTCTGATGTCTTTTCCTCTACATGAGTGTATGATGAATGGTAGATGTACTATATATAATGCGATTGATTCCTGTGCACAGGCGTCTGTATGTCCAGAGTTCTTTTGAGATGTTGTAGAGAATGTGATATGTGGAATAATGTTGGCCTTCATTAGTGTTTTGACTGAAGTTAAGTATGTGAAGTGGGTCATGATGTCAGTGTGTGTTTGTGACGTTTTAATCATTCATTTCTGGAGAATCAGGGGTTCCCAAACTTTTTCTCATCAAATATTATTAATTGTGCAAGGAAGATTTAATTTGTTTATTATTGTATAAATGAATATATAATAGTACTATAAAGTAATGTATAAAAACATTACTAGTCATTAATTGGACAAAACTGTTGGTTGTTGTAATTGTAGGGAAATGTAATAATTGAAACAGAATGGATGAGATTTGTTTGATTTCATGGGATTTCATCCTGTAAAGAATGAGGTTTGCATCAGCAGGTTTGTGTCTTCAACTTCTGGGGACACACATGCTGATATAAACTACATCTACAACTACAGCAGAGTTATGTGCATAAAGACATGCAACATGTTTGAATATGTGTTAGTTCTGTCCCTTTTATTTAGAAAATCAACATAATATTACTCTTTAATTACTTTACTTATAAATCCAGTAATGTGTTACATTACTCACTACATTAATTTTCTTATAGATCAGTTAGTATCGAGGGAGCATGTCAATTTTGGTATTTATATATGACAAGCTGGATCTTTTACTTTAATCCCATCAGCAGAATGTGAGTTTAGTTAATCTGGCAACATTATTAATCATTCACACACTTTCCAAGTACTCAATGCCTATATGCAAGTTTTCTTTTGTACTTAATACTTAAATGAAAAGTAAAATATTTCTCAATTATTACTTGCAAAAGTCACAATTAATTAACAATTTTCCCATTCACAATTAAATCTGATATTGGCAATTTCATACATACAATATATCGCAAAACGTAAAATCTGATATATAAGAAGTATAAGAAGTTAATGCAATAGGAAATATACAGTCAAATAGAATGAAATATAGGCAAAAATGAAATTAACAGAGACATCAGAGCGAGCTGTTTATTTCAGAAGCACTTGCCCAGATAAAGCTGCGTTATGCGAGGACATTCTTATAACCTTCTTAAAGAAGGGGTCTCACAGGCAATCTTATGGTTTTCTTGAGTACCTGTAGTGTTGGATGGATCATTTTGAAAATGCAACTCTACATGTTTAACAGTCTAAAGCACTTATAAAGCATGAAACATCATGAGACCCCCCTTTATCACTTGTGACAATATAACAGCAACATTATCAAATTATTGCAGATTCACTATGTCAGATTCATAACTTAAGAATTAAGGCATCCTATTCCAAGTTTTTTATGTCAACTCAACAAAAAGAGAATGAATTGCACCCAACTTGAAAAAAAAGTATGTTTAAGACATTAGTTGTCACAATATAATCAAGTTTCCATAATAAACACCATAAACTGACAACATGGATTTTTTTTTTTAATTTAAGTCATTTATTTGGTACTACTACATAACTACAATTGTGAATGTATTCTGCCTCATACAGACCTTCCATATATACAGGTTGGGTAACTTTTGATAACTTTGTTAGAACCAAATTTGTGCTTATTTTTTTAGTATACATTCTGGAAAATTTTGAAGTTGCAAAAACTTTACATTTCAATGCAGCTTGCTGTATATTTTGAGTTTACTATGGAACGAATGTTCGCCAAACTCAAGACACTGATCAAAGTCACTTGCTGTAAAGTATATCACTCAACATGGACTTTGTTGACCCAAATCAAAATATTGTGTTTTTAAATAAATTCATGCAAAATACTCTTTTATTATGCTCCCGCTTTACTTTTTTACTTTGAAGATTTACAGTGGACACGCTGGACTTAAGAGAACAAACTTTTGTCAAGTAACTGCTCACTTGTGCAGTTTGTTGTACAATGCTTAATAGTGGCATCAAACTTCTTGACACTTTTTGGACTATCACTTTCATATGCAAGAACAGTTAACAAAACAATCTTTGTTAGCCCAACATGCTGTCAGTACACGCAAATAATGCACACTTCTACTTATACAAACTTTTGGCCAACTCACTTTATTATCTTTGTTGGGAGGACACAATTTTTTTAGTCCAAGCATTTGAACCCTTTCACATAATTTTTTTGTTTAGAACATTTATATTGAGTGTGTTAAAGACACTCGTATTAATTTAACAATTTACTACAATACATAACAGATTCAGAATTGATTCTCAGCATATTGATGATGGGATTTCATCACATTGGTGCTGAGACTGCTGTTGGGATTTCTGCAAGTAGTCTCTAAACTGTCATGTACTGTGCTTTAATGCAGCTGAGAGTCACGGAAAGCCATTATCATCTACATGTTTTCCATTACTGTACTGTACAGCTCACCATGTGAATCAGTATAATCATCTATGTTTCCTCCATTTCTACATAGTATGGAAGTATTTATGATATGTAAATAGGGTGAATAAGGTGGGGAAACTTTTCATTCATGTCATTTTATACATTCATTAATTGCCTTTTCTATGTTTCAAAATACATCCAGACTAATGAGTTTTCCAACCTGATCCCCAAAGTAAAAGTGAAAGCGTATCGACACATAATTTATAATGAAGACAGATGGCACAGAATATATCTTAGTATTTCTCTTTACACATGTATTTTAAATGATGTTTTTGGGTTAATATAGCATTAGTGGTTCAACACTTGTGTCTGTAGTCAATCTGCTGGACAGATGATTGTTTTTTAGGTAACCTCTTGTACCTTTCATTTAATATAGCATTAGTGGTTCAACACTTGTGTCTGTAGTCAATCTGCTGGACAGATGATTGTTTTTTAGGTAACCTCTTGTACCTTTCATTTAAGAGTCTTTGTATGTTAAAATACAGAATATATTTTCAACATACAGTGGTAGAAGTGATTGCAGAAGGCTGTTTTTTATATTGTTACACCACAGTTGTACAACTGTCACATGGATGATAGATTTTTGTCACTTCAAATCTTAAGGTTTGGGTAAGCTGGAAGATTAAAAGTGGCTACAAAAATGATAGCAAGACCTTGTCTTCTGTTGTAAAGTAGAGATGTGTGACTCAGATCAGCTGTCAGGAGGTTTATCTAACTCAAGCAGCTCTCACAGTTTCATTAAATAGTTTTTCTCTGTTGCTTTTGTGCATTGTCAAAGCATTCTTTAAAATGCATAATTCATAAAAACAGCACAAGATCATGGAATAATTTCAAAAGCATCTTCTTTTAGGTGTTTATCTCTGTACACTTTTACATGAATAAACAGCATTAGGTTCAAGTCCATGTTTCATATATAAAAGCTTGCTTTATTGAGATCTAAAAGTTGCTTTATTTGTTAACATTTTGAATATTCTATAATTATAATGGCAGCATAAATGATAAGCAAGCCTTCATAGATGAAATGCACATACATTGCATTACTCTACAGATGGAGCTGAATTTGTTAGAAATAGATATAGTTTAAATAACCTCCTTCCACAATTTTCTCATTAAATATATTCTTTAGTCTGCCAGCTTTAGTTAATATAATTTAATTCTAACAAAAAATCAACACCAAAAGCCTTGCAGTTTGCCTCGCTGACATGTAGTGCTTAGCACTATACTATCAATAAAAGTCAAGAAAACGAAAGTAACTTAAAAATAATCCATGAACCATCATTGTAAGATCAATATATGTTTTTTACATTTGTATAGACTGCTTTTTTCAACTCTTAGTGCTAAAGCATTGCCGTGAGTGCCTCAGACCAACTTAACGAATGTAATGGTATATTTAATCAGAGCATTTCAGGAAAGTATTTATAACAACTTACAGCTTAAGGTGTAACTCAAAAATGATGTATTCAAGAGGTTTTTCACAGTTGCGCTGCTCTAATTTTCTAAATGGGGAAAACAATAATTATATTTAGTCAGGGAAATAAAATAATAGAGTTGAGGCAGATGACTATTACAGGTTGACTAAATGTATCCATAGTTTTTACATTTTCCCTACTAGGACTTGGTATAGGACTTCTATTAGCAAAAAACAAATTGCCTTTGGAAAATGTATAAAGATGTCCCTAGTGACAAGGGCCGGGTCAGTGGTCGAGTGTTGTCATGGACACCCTCAGCAATACTGTGGGTTTATTGTGTTTATTTACTGTATGTCTGCACCGCCTCTTTATGTATTAAAGAGATTCACCCAAAATAAGGTCAATAAAATAGGGTCATCATTTACTCACCCTGATTTTGGTCATGATCATGGTGAGGGACAAAAATAAAAACCTTTATATAAAGACTTAATTTGTACAAATGAACTTAATATACATTATCAGAAATTTAAACAAAGCGTTATTTGTGCATTATGATTATTTTCAATTAAACTTAAATTTAGTTAAATAATTCAAAGATAACTAGCACAACACAATACAAATTCAAAACCCTTTCAAATAACCTTTTTATATCCAGAAATTTGAAAAGTTTGAACAAATGTGTATTTGTGTTTGATTCATCTCCAGGTATTCTGACTGTAAGGATAATGAAGAAAAGGCGGTACTGGAGACACAATGGATGAGTAAGAGTGTTTGAGGAGCACTGCATCTGACTCAATGGCAAAGAAAGGGCGAGTCAAGGGCGAGAAGCCTGAAGCCCTCATCTCTGCCCTACAAGCGGCCAATGAGGAGCTCAGGTCCAAACTCACTGATATTCAAATTGAACTTCATCAAGAAAAATGCAAGGTAGGCAAACATCAGCTATGCCATATCTTCGAGTGTTTCATCTCTACTCTATGAGTTAAAAGACCTGCACACGTCACTATTGTTCATTTTCTGGATAAAAGAAAAGTTCTCATGAAATCCGTACTTTATCACCTTTATAAGTATGAAGACTTCATATGCGAGACCCTCTGAGTGTATCCAACAATTTTTTTTAAATGCTCATTGTTGGTCAGGCTCCTCCATTTACCTTCACCATCACTAGATATTCCAGACCTGACAGAGTAAGGAATTTTCTTGTTCTGAAGCCATGATTTGAGCACTGGTGTACTTTGTTTGGAGAGGATTGACTCAACTTCATCATCATATGGAGGTGGAATTAAGAGAAATAGGCATCCGAAATCGTCATACAGAATGTGACAAATGCATCATGTCCTATTGGGTGAATGGCAGATAATAGAGATTAGAGTGGGTTAGTCATGTGATTAACAGAAACACTTTTTTGTAAATATCTGAGCTGGTTTGTGTGAAGGTTAGAAGCACTTTAAAGCTGTGATCATGTTAGGATCAATATTATATAGCAGAACCAAAAACACCCAGATAAAGACATCAGTATTGCGAGTACCAGTAAAACAATTGTGGGATTCGATGCGTCCCTAGATGCAGTCTGAATATGATATTTACTAGTAAGAACAAGGTGGTCAGACATTCCAAGGCACAGCAAATGACAAACTGTTTTCTGCAGGTGACCAAGCTGGAGCGAGAAAAGGTGCAGGAAGGCAAGCGCATCCGTGAGCAGGAGCAGCACCGGCACACGGTGACACTGACTGAGCAGCGAGCACGCTGGCATGAAGAGAAGCTGAAGGAACTCGCAGCTCTACGAGAGTCGCTAACACGACAGCATGAACAGGAGCTTTCCCGTACCGCTAAAATCAAAGAGGGAGAAATTCAGCGTCTTCGGACAGCCCTCAGTGCGCTGCGCGATGGCAGCGGGGAGAAAGTACGTACAGCTCTGACGCTTGAGGCCCGAGAGGAGGCCCGGCGGTTCTTCGACCAGGAGCGAGTAAAACTGCTGCAGGAAATATCAGAACTAAAGAGCTCCAAACGACAGACAGACGAGGCACTTAACACTATGATCATAGCTGATAAGATGAAGGCCGGTGACTTGCGTACCGAGCATCACGCACACCAAGAGCAAATCACCAAGATTAAATGGGACAGTGAGCGAGATATTCGGCGATTGGTAAGCTGTTTAAGACTTTACACTTCTAAAGAAAGTGGCTGATCATCCAGCAGCACATTTATTATTCACCACAGAACTTTGATCCGTGAGAACTTATTTAGAAATTAATATTGTTTTATTTACAGACTGGGTCAGAAAATCTACTTAGACTCAACATTAAGTGTGGACAACTAGTATTTGTAAAACAAAAACAGGGTCATAGTCTCTCCAAACCACTTCGTTAACATTAAAACCCATTTGACTTGACCTCGGATTGAACAGTAAACAAATAGTCACCAACCAAAAAAACAAAAAGCCATTTAGGTCTTTATTTAACATGTGAAAGAAAGCAGTACACATTTTTAAACAAGAGACAACACATTCAAAGCCAAACATCTGCCTTGATGTGAAATTTGTTTCAATGTGAAACCCTTTTGAAATTCCTATATCATTTTCTTTAATTCATACTTGTGGAAAACGGACATTCATTGATCCCATTAAAAGAAATTAAGCAAACCTATGTGTTAGAGTTGAGTTTTGCCACATGTGTGGGGGACACACAACACACTGAGCAAACACAAATATTATTTTTGTTACCTGCTCAGGTGGATGAGATCAAGGCAAAGGACCGAACAATCTTCTCGCTGGAGAAAGAGCTGGAAACAGTGGCAGGTTGCTTTCAGAGGTTACAGCTACAGAAAGATGCTCTGGACGAGCAGCTGTTTCTGGTCAAAGAGGCAGAATGCAGCCTGGGAAGCCCTAAAAGAGAAATCCCTGGAAGAGCTGGAGATGGAGCTGAGCAATGTGGGAGTCCGGTAAGGATAATGAGATCTAACGTCACCTGAATCTTCTTAATCACAAATTTGTGTACTTATGTGAACACAAGTGAATGTGTAATTTTTATGTTAGGATTAGGTAGTAGTAGGTACTTTCCGTCTTTGTCTTTCTCTGTGTACCTCTGCTTTTCAATATGAGCTCTAAGTTTAAAAATCACAAACAAGAACACTGTCTCAACCCTCCACTCACAAAGGCTACACAAAGAAGATGCAACTTCAGACAACTCCTAATAAACTAAGAGCTGAGTCAAATCTTATGTAGGGTGGTAGGCTGTTTAATATTTTTGGGGCTGCCACTGTAAAAGCCCGGTTACCACTGGGCTTGTATCTGGTCCCTGGAACACAAAAAAGCCCTTTGTCTGAAGACCTTAAAGACCTCAGGGGATTGTATACCGGAAGGAACTCAGGTAGATATATCAAGTTAGGCCCTTGTTAACAAAAACAGGTCTTTTTTCCTTTTTCAAGCACAAAGTCTAAACGCCTTTTCCAAGAGGAAACTCGTCTGCTTAACGCAAGCAGACCATTAACTTGACTTTATTCTTTTTGTACATAATAACAATCTTTAAAATTCGTTTTTTTTTTTTATTTATTGAACCAGGTTTCTAATTACTGGAACAGTCTATATCCGTTGGCTCAAAAGAGCAAGGTACCTATTGTATTGGTGTATGATAAGGCCTTTTAAAGTTTAAAATCAATTCTATCTCGGACTGGCAACCAGCCCAGTGAAGCCAAATAAGGGAAAATGTGGTCATACTTTCTGGTCGACGTCAAGAGTCTGGCTGCTGCATTTTGAGCTAGTTGCAGGCGATTGCTGTTTGGCAAACAAACCAATCTAGAGGATTACAATAATCAGGTCTAGAAAACAAAAAGCATGAATCAGCTTCTTCAGATTTTTTAAAGATACAATGATTTGAATTTAGCCAATAATCTCAGAAGAAAAAGCATTTTTACAACTAAATATATTTCCCACTGGTTTACAAAAATCCAAACCTGACAAACTCAGTTTTACTAACATTAAAACTAAAAACGTTACTTCACAACCAGGCTTTACTCAGGTCACCTTAACACAGGTCTCATACTTCAATCATTTCTTTGCACTGGCAAATACATTTGCACAAAATTGAAACAAATCCCAGGTTTTAGAAAGATTGACTCTTCCAATGACATTTATAAGTAAAATAACATTAAAGCAAGAATGAACAGAGCGACCAGAATATCATTTAAAACTTTTTAAAGGTTTTTAAAAAAATCTTACCCGTAACAGAATGTAGGTTTTCAGAGATTTTGACTGCAAAATTACTTTTTACCCATAAATTTGCCCTTACATTCATAAAAAATGTAATTTTAAATAATGATAAAATGCTTGTGATAATTTCATTACTGCCTTGAGCAAATCCAAGATCAGTCAGGACTAGATTAAAAACAATCGGGCTCATTCCCCGAATAAAAAGCCAGATTTACTTCCAAAATGTTTGTCACGACCTCTGAACTCTGAATAGCTGTGTGTTCTCCTTCTCCTTTTAGTTCGTAAAATTTTTTTTGGTGTCACACAAATGCAAGAGTTCAGCTGGAACTCTGCACTAGAGTGCAATGTAAAATGTAGAAGGAAGCAAACCTAGAGAGTTTTTGACTCATTAACATTAAAGCTGTTGCTGTGTATGTGCTATGAATTTGTCAGGACATGAGGAGAAACCAGAGACGCCTCGCTGACTTGAAGGCCACCATCCGCAAGCTGGAAGACCGCAATTCAATCTTAGTGGATGAAAGAAATGAGCTGGTGGGTTTATTTTTCTTTACTTCTACAGTGTGTTAGTTAAGAACATCTTTATACAGCTTGTGATTGTTTTAACAATCCATTTCAAAAATTAAAAACATAGCTGAATACATAAAAAATGCTATTAAAAATACTATTCCAGCCTGACAGGGCTAAAAGTGTGGGTTTACCTTTTTTGTTCTGGCATTCACTCAGCTGAAACGGGTCAGAGAAGCAGAGAAACAGTGCAAACCACTGCTGGAAAGGAATAAAATCTTGAGCAGAAAAAATGACGACTTGAGCCAATCTCTCCAGCGGCTTGAAGACAAAGTCAAGTCCTTAACCAAAGAAAACAGTGAAATGGTATTTACCTTACTGTTATTCAATAGTACTTCAAATGATGCATTCATGTGAATAAATACACTGTTATTCAAACTTTTTGGGAAACAAAAATCTTCAATTGTTGTTGTAATGTATTTAGAAGGAGAAAATTGGTTTTCATCCTCCACTAAAGAAGCTGAAGTCTCTAAATGATCTGGATCAGGCCACTGATGATCAAGAGATTGAGTTCCTGAAGCTACAAGTTCTGGAGCAACAGAGCATGATAGATGAACTGACACGAGTGAGTATGAGGGAGTGTTTCCTGTCAGAGAGTGAGTGTATCCTGTCAGAGAGTGAGTGTATCCTGTCAGAGAGTGAGTGTATCCTGTCAGTGAGTGAGTGTTTCCTGTCAGAGAGTGAGTGTATCCTGTCAGAGAGTGAGTGTATCCTGTCAGAGAGTGAGTGTTTCCTGTCAGAGAGTGAGTGTTTCCTGTCAGAGAGTGAGTGTTTCTGTCAGAGAGTGAGTGTTTCCTGTCAATGAGTGAGTGTTTCCTGTCAGAGAGTGAGTGTTTCCTGTCAGAGAGTGAGTGTTTCCTGTCAGAGAGTGAGTGTATCCTGTCAGAGAGTGAGTGTTTCCTGTCAGTGAGTGAGTGTTTCCTGTCAGAGAGTGAGTGTTTCCTGTCAGAGAATGAGTGTTTCCTGTCAGAGAGTTAGTGTTCCCTTTCTGTTGGTCTCTCGACGTTGTGTCGAAGACGACAGGATGGGGTTCGCTCTTGAGAACCAATCGACTCTGACTATATTTAAAAGTCCAATGACATTTGGCGAATGAAATTTGCATGCCGTGCCCCGCCCCGGACATCCGGGTATAAAAGGGGAGACGGCGTGCTCATTCATTACCTTTTGTTCTTCGGAACCTGGCGGATGACTTCGAGTCTGAAGCAAGAATTGACTTCTGGTGATCATCTTCCTGCTGGTGTCACGACGCGGTTTGCAGCGGATTGTCCATCTTCGGCTCCCCTGAGCGTCCAGCAGAAGACAGAGAGTGTCTTCTCTTCCTTAAAAGAGCAATTTCTAAACAGCGTGTTGCCTCATGGCGCATAGCTGTTCTCTTGGTTGTGGCAAGCTTGTCCTAGATGGGGACACCCATGATGTCTGCCTCATGTGTTTGGGTCTTCAGCACGCTGAGGCGGCATTTATGGGACCGACCTGCCCGCATTGCGAGCAAATGTCGATCAAGACGTTGCGGTCACGGGTGGCTTCTTTCCTTGGAGAGCGAGCCACCAATTCGTCAGCTCCCTTTGGATTGCTGGCTGCGGCTACGGCACGGTCAGCGGTCTCGGGGAGCGGCGTCCGTGATTACGAGGACACTATAAATGCCACCCCGTCAGCCTCTGGCTCGCGGAGCGTCTATACCTCGGCACGCTCGTCTACCCCATAGTGAGAGACGGTACGCCGTCTCTCGCTTCCCTCCGGGATGAGGACGAGCTGTCTGTCGCAGCATCGGAGGGTGACCTGCTAGCCTCGGATTCGGAGGACATCATGGAGCTTCCGCCTCCGGCGGGTAAGTCCCGGGATGATCCGGATCCTGAGATGGCGACCATGCTTTCCCGGGCCGCCGCGAGCATTGGGCTTCAGTGTACGGCTCCGCCGTCACCCCAACGTTCGCGGCTGGACGCATGGTACCTGGGGTCCGAGCGGGGCGTAAAGCCACGCTCGATCCCAGTGCCATTCTTTCCGGAAGTGCACGAAGAGATTACGAAGTCGTGTACACGGCAGACGGGCTCTTCCACCCTCACTTCCCTCGATGGGGGGGCAGCAAGGGGTTACGTTGACATACCCCAGGTGGAGCGGGCTGTTGCGGTGCACTTGTGCCCTCAGACCGCTTCTACCTGGAGAGGTCAGCCGAAACTTACGTCCAAGGCATGTAAGATCTCTTCCACCCTCGGGTCAAAGGCTTACGCTGCCGCTGGACAGGCTGCTTCCTCGCTCCATGCCAAGGCCATCCTGCAGGTCCACCAGGCCAAGGCTCTTAAGGAGCTAGACGAGGGAAGTTCTGACCCCGCAGTTCTGCAGGAGCTGCGCACTGTGACTGACCTGGCCCTCCGGGCCACTAAGGTTATGGCGCGTGCCCTGGGTCGGACGATGTCCACTTTAGTGGTCCTGGAGAGACACCTCTGGCTTAACCTTGCGCAAATGCGAGAGGCCAAGAAAGTTCGCTTTCTCGATGCCCCCATTGCGCAGGGTGGGTTGTTTGGAGACACGGTGGAGAACTTCACTCAGCAGTTTTCCGCCGTGCAGAAGCAGACGGAGGCTATCAAGCATATCCTCCCTCGCCGCAGCCAGGCCGCCCCCGTGCCGTCTAGGCTCCATGCATCGTCTGCTCCCAGACAGCCTCGCCCCTCCCAACCGACCACTCCGGTTGTATCTCCCCCTGAGGTGGCGACCCGGAGATCGGCGACCCGGAGGAGAGCGACTCCTCCAAGTCAGCAACCACCCCGCAGGAAGTGCGGGAGGCGGTCCTGACGGGAGGCAACCAGCGGAGGAGACAACACCACGCCCGGCCCAGGACATTCGATCTCCAAAGTGGCCGGTGCGGGACGATCCTGCCACGTCCCAACTCGTGCCGGGCCCATTTCAGGGCCTGGCGCCCACTTCCTCTCAAAAAGAGCTGTTTCCTCCTCTGGTCTTAAAACTCAACCGTTATCACTCTCCGAGCGACGGTGTACGGTTACAAGACATTTCGTCAGTCCGACTCGACGTTGCGTCAACCCGACCCAACGTTGCGTCACGACTAGACGTTGCGTCACATCGGCGGAATTGCAGTCCGACACACGCTCAAACAGACGGTGTGCTACACTGCAAACCCCACAGGCAGGTAAGTACTCAGGACAGCAAGCCCCTAGGGGATCCGTCCCCAGGCAGAGCGGCTGTCCTGAGAGCCACAGAACCCCCCTCCATGGAGATGGTGAAGGAGATCGTTCCTGTGGTCCCGCTTGCCCAACGACTGCACGCATGGTCCATGCTAGGCAGACCGGGGCGGTGGCTAGACCGAAAGATCCGTCTCGGCTATGCGATCCAGTTCGCCAGACACCCTCCCAAATTTCGGGGAATCCTTCATACCTCGGTACGAGGGAAGGATTCCGCCGTCCTTCGGGCAGAGGTGGCGACTCTTTTGGCAAAAGAAGCGATCGAACCCGTTCCCATAGCCGAGATGTCGTCGGACTTCTACAGCCCGTACTTCATCGTCCCCAAGAGAGGTGGAGGGCTGCGCCCAATTCTGGACCTGCGTTCACTGAACAGGTGTCTATACAGACTACCGTTCAGAATGCTAACACAGAAGCGCATCCTCGAGTCTGTCAGACACGGGATTGGTTCGTGGCAATCGACCTGAAGGACGCGTACTTTCACGTCTCGATACTTCCTCGGCACAGACCATTCCTACGGTTCGCCTTCGAAGGTCGGGCGTACCAGTACAAGGTCCTGCCCTTCAGGCTGTCCCTATCTCCCCGCGTCTTCACGAAAGTCGCGGAAGCCGCACTATCCCCCCTCAGAGAGCGGGGCGTGCGTGTACTAAACTATCTCGATGACTGGCTTATCTTGGCTCACTCGAGAGATCTAGTATGTACACACAGGGACATGGTGCTTCAGCACCTAAGCCGATTGGGTTTACAAGTCAACCGGGAGAAGAGCAAGCTCGCTCCAGTGCAGAGCATCTCTTATATCGGTATGGAACTAGACTCTGTCACCATGTTTGCACGACTCACGGAAGAGCGTGCTCAAGCCTTGCTGCGAAGCCTGAGCAAGCTCAGGCGTCCAGTGGTCTCCCTGAAATATTTTCAGAGGCTCCTGGGGCATATGGCATCCACGACTGGGGTTATCCCACTCGGGTTGATGCACATGCGACCACTTCAGCATTGGCTTCAGAGTCGGGTTCCGAGGAGCGCGTGGCGCACAGGCACCAGGCGGATTGCCATCACACCTCAGTGTCGGAGCACCCTAGCCCCATGGTCCTCCAGGACCTTTTTACGAGCGGGAGTACCCCTCGGACAGGTTTCGAGGCGCGTTGTGGTGACAACGGACGCCTCCCTGTTGGGCTGGGGAGCAGTGTGCAACGGGCATGCAGCTTCGGGTCGATGGACGGGTCCCCGACTGTACTGGCATATCAATTGCCTGGAGTTGTTAGCGGTCATGCTCGCCCTCAGGAGATTTCTACCTCTAGTGAGAGGCAAGCATGTGCTGATCCGCTCCGACTGCAGGACTGCGGTAGCGTACATTAACCGCCAAGGCGGGATGCGCTCGCGCCGGTTGTCACAACTTGCCCGACGCCTCCTCCTCTGGAGAAGATCTCTGCGAGCCGTATTTCTCCCAGGCTACCTGAACCAGACAGCCGACGCGCTCTCTCGTCAGATGCCGCCTCGAGGAGAAGGGCGACTCCATCCTGGGACGATCCGGCTGATCTGGGAACAGTTTGGCCAGGCACAGGTGGACCTGTTTGCCTCGCCAGACAACACCCATTGCCCCCTGTGGTACTCCTTGACCGAGGGCTCCCTCGGCACGGATGCCCTAGCGCACAGCTGGCCCCGGGACAAGTGGAAGTATGCCTTCCCCCCAGTGAGCCTTCTTGCACAGGTCCTGTGCAAGGTCAGGGACGAGGAACACCAGGTCCTGTTAATTGCGCCATACTGGCCCAACCAGGCTTGGTTCGCAGAGCTAATACCTCTAGCGATAGTTCCCCCCTGGCCCATTCCCCTGCGGAAGGACCTTCTGTCCGAGGGGAAGGGTTCGGTGTGGCACCCGCGACCAGACCTCTGGAATCTCCATGTCTGGTCCCTGGACGGGACGAGGAGATCCTGAACGAATTGCCTCCGGCGGTGGCGGACACAATTGTTCAGGCGAGGGCACCAACCACGAGGCGTTTATACGCTGCAAAGTGGCGCATCTTCTCGTCCTGGTGCTCTTCACATGGTGAAGAGCCCGGAGCATGTGCGATCAGTGCAGTGCGGTCCTTTCTCCAGGAGAAACTAGAGGACAACCTTTCGCCATCTACGCTCAAGGTATATGTTGCCGCGATTGCCGCACACCATGAGCTGGTGGAGGGTAAGTCTCTCGGACAGCACAGCCTGGTCACAAGGTTCCTCAGGGGTGCGAGGCGGGTTAATCCCCCGCGTCCACGCTCCATACCCTCTTGGGATCTCGATGTGGTCCTAGCGGGCCTTTCCGAGACTCCTTTCGTGCCCCTAGTAGAGTCTGACCTTCCTCGTCTCACGGGGAAGACAGCACTCCTAGTAGCGCTCGCCTCTATCAAGAGGGTAGGGGACCTACATGCACTCTCCATGTCCGACGAGTGCCTACAGTTCGGGCCGAATAACTCTCACGTTATTCTGAGACCCCGGCCCGGCTTCGTGCCCAAAGTTCCTACCACCCCCTTTCGGGATCAGGTAGTGAACCTGCAGGCGCTCCCCACGGGGGAGGAAGACCCAACTCCTTCAGTGCTGTGTCCGGTACGAGCGTTACGCTTCTACCTGGAACGCACGCAGAGCTTCAGGAGCTCTGAGCAGCTTTTTGTCTGTTATGGAGGTCAGCAAAGAGGGAGAGCTGTCTCCAAACAGAGATTGGCACACTGGATTGTGGATGACGTTTCCATGGCTTACCGATGCCAGAACCTGCCCTGCCCGCTCGCAGTGAGGGCCCACTCTACTAGGGGTGTAGCCTCCTCGTGGGCAGTGGCTCAGGGCGCCTCTCTGGCAGACATCTGCACAGCTGCGGGTTGGGCTATGCCCAACACCTTTGCAAGGTTTTACAACCTCAGGGTGGAACCAGTATCAGCTCGGGTTTTACGCAGGTAGAACTAGCCACTGGCCGGGCGTACGCCTGCGAAAGAGCCTTCTCCCCTTTTCAGGTGAGTTCAGTGCCCTAAACTACCTCTCTGCTTCCCCTACGGGTGAGTATAGGTAACCTAATTCCATCACTCAGCACCTCCATGGTAACAGGCCGGGCGGAGCGGACCTGCTGACCAGGCTGAACATCGGAGTGAGCTGCCCCTTTCAGGTAAGCCCCTTTCTTCAGCCGGTGCTCCGTACGTAGTGGCTCCCCCCCTCAGGGGTGGCCCCGTACGATGTAATTCCTTCACCAGAATTCCCCCATTAGGTGAATGTGTGATCTCCCTCACGTGGTGCTCCCAAAATACAGGTAGCAATGCACACAAATTTTTTCCATGAGTTTTCTGCCCTATCAGGTGAGACCATTGGTACATCTCCACATGTTAACCTCCCTACGGTAGGATGTGGCCTCCGTAACGCACTCCCTCCTTGAAGGGGCCGCGTTTCCCAGTGCAGTTCACGGTCGGGCGGCTATCTCGCTGTAGAGATAGGAAGGCCGTCGCCCGTGGAGACCGGTGGTAAGTTACCTCTCACCTTTTTGTCAAAAAGCTCTGGGACGTGTTACCATTTCCCCACTGGAAGGTTACGCTCTCGCGTAGAAGCACAGACCTTGGACCCGCTCGAGCCTGTCAGGGTCGCTCCGCTAGAGATCGTGACGCAGCACAGCGACGTGGCGTGTTACATAGGAACCCCATCCTGTCGTCTTCGACACAACGTCGAGAGACCGACAGAAAGGGAACGTCTAGGTTACTAGTGTAACCCCGGATCCCTGATGGAGGGAACGAGACGTTGTGTCCTTTCGTGCCATGTCGCTGTGCTGCTCGCTGCAGCGATCGTGAGTCATCCTTACGTTCCTCAGCACAAAAGGTAATGAATGAGCACGCCGTCTCCCCTTTTATACCCGGATGTCCGGGGCGGGGCACGACATGCAAATTTCATTCGCCAAATTTCATTCGCCTTTTTAAAATTATAGTCAGAGTCGATTGGTTCTCAAGAGCGAACCCCATCCTGTCGTCTTCGACACAACGTCTCGTTCCCTCCATCAGGGAACCGGGGTTACACTAGTAACCTAGACGTTTCCTGTAAGTGAGTGAGTGTTTCCTGTAAGTGAGTGAGTGTTTCTTTTCAGTGAGTGAGTGTTTCTTTTCAGTGAGTGAGTGTTTCTTTTCAGTGAGTGAGTGTTTCCTGTCAGAGAGTGAGTGTTTCCTGTCAGAGAGTGAGTGTTTCCTGTCAGTGAGTGAGTGTTTCTTTTCAGTGAGTGAGTGTTTCTTTTCAGTGAGTGAGTGTTTCTTTTCAGAGAGTGAGTGTATCCTGTCAGTGAGTGAGTGTTTCCTGTCAGTGAGTGAGTGTATCCTGTAAGTGAGTGAGTGTTTCCTGTCAGTGAGTGAGTGTTGCCTGTCAGTGAGTGAGTGTTTCCTGTCAGAGAGTGAGTGTTTCCTGTCAGTGAGTGAGTGTTTCTTTTCAGTGAGTGAGTATTTCTTTTCAGTGAGTGAGTGTTTCCTGTCAGTGAGTGAGTGTTGCCTGTCAGAGAGTGAGTGTTTCCTGTAAGTGAGTGAGTGTTTCCTGTAAGTGAGTGAGTGTTTCTTTTCAGTGAGTGAGTGTTTCCTGTCAGTGAGTGAGTGTTGCCTGTCAGTGAATGAGTGTTGCCTGTCAGAGAGTGAGTGTTTCCTGTAAGTGAGTGAGTGTTTCCTGTAAGTGAGTGAGGGTTGCCTGTCAGAGAGTGAGTGTTTCCTGTCCATGAGTGAGTGTTTTCTGTCCGTGAGAGAGTGTTTCCTGTCCGTAAATGAGTGTTTCCTGTCCGTGAGTGAGTGTTTCCTGTCAGTGAATTAGTGTTTCCTTCCGTGAGTGAGTGTTTCCTGTCCGTGAGTGAGTGTTTCCTGTCCGTGAGTGAGTGTTTCCTGTCGGTGAATTAGTGTTTCCTTTCCGTGAGTGAGTGTTTCCTGTCCGTGAGTGAGGGTTTCTTTTCCGTGAGTGAGTGTTTCCTGTCCGTGAGTGAGGGTTTCCTTTCCGTGAGAGAGTGATTCCTGTCCGTGATTGGGTGTTTCCTGTCCGTGAGTGAGTTTTTCCTGTCAGTGATTGGGTGTTTTATGTCAGTGAGTGAGTGTTTCCTGTCAGTGAGAGAGTGTTTCCTGTCAGTGAGAGAGTGTTTCCTGTCAGTGATTGGGTGTTTTATGTCAGTGGTTGGATGTGCCTGTTTATGAACAAGCTCTCGTGTCTACATGTTTCAGGACAGAGAAAAACTTTTGAGGAAGAAGAGGCATAAACGCAACAGACCTATAAAGGTGTGACCAATGCTTTGTGTTCTTTATTGTAAAAAGTTCAGACAAATCTTTTCCTTGAATGATTTTAACTTCACGATAAAGTGTCTTTTTAGCCAAAGTTGATCATGTGGTCCTGTATGCAGAGACACATTGTTGTGGACACTTTCTACGGGTACGATGAGGAGTCGATGGATTCTGAGACTTCTTCTGTGGCCTCCCTGCGCATGGATCGAACACCAGCAACACCAGATGAAGATTTAGATGAGGTTAGCATGTATAGTGGACATTGCCGAATACATTAAATGTATGTGTTTTTTCATAATGGTGTTGATGATGTTTATATATTGCTCTGCAGGGGCTGGCAGCTGAAGAGTCGGAGTTGCGCTTTAAGCAGTTGACTCGAGAGTATCAGGCTCTTCAGAGAGCGTACGCCATCCTGCAGGATCAGAAAGGAGGCGTACTGGATGCTGAAATGGAGGCTAGGGTACATCAAATTCCTTTCAAAGGCTAAATGTGTTGGACATTCTGTCATGTGAATAAATGAAATTTGATATTGTGAGGTGTAATTCAGAAGGATCTGAAGCAACTTCTCTTTTCTGGGTCATTTCTCAAGAGTTTGATAGATTTGACCACAATTTTAGATCAAACTGCTCGGTCATTTTCATTACTTTTATATGTTGATGTGTCATTGAACTGTAGGCTCAAGAGCAGCTCCAAGCGGATGTTCAGAGGTATAAAGCTAAAATTGAAGACTTGGAAAAAGAGCTTTCCTTTAAAGGCCAGGTAAAAGATTTTCATCAGCTTAAATTGTGTGTTGATGTTATTATTTTAGCAGTTATGTTTCATATGGTTTCTCTCTCTCACAGGACTCAAAATGGGTGGAAGAGAAGCAACTTTTTCTCAGGCGTAACCAGGAACTTCTGGATAAGGTGCAAATAATTCTCATACGTCTATGGACATGTTCTAGTTTTTATAATATACGATATAGAAATGGGTCAACTTAAGTTAACAACATCTGTTGGTGGAGAGATTGAACACTGAGCAGATAAAGGTGAATGGTGAAGAGAATGTAACTGTATTTGAAAAACAGTTTTTGAAGCATCTTTTGAAGCAGTTTTCTCTTGCATCACAGCTCTGATGGGCTCTGCTGAATTGAGATTTTATGGTTTTTGTGTAAAATTTAGCAACATTTCTGCAGTTTTTAAAAAGCACAAAGCAACCAGCTCTATAAACTGCATGGCTTCCAATACAAGCATCAATCATATGATGGTTAGCATAACAATTGACCAAATTAAATGCATGAAATGTCTCAAAAATGTTGAGAATCAATAGATCCATTTGAAAAAACAAAAACAAAATCAATTTCCTTGGAGTGAAGGCAGGCCGAGACACAATGGTCAATGGTGGCCACAGAGCTGCCAATAACCGGCAACTAAGTTACTGTATGACAATTTTAAACATGATCAATCTGATAATGTTGAAATTATAAAGAAAATATTTAAGTAAGATAATTTAACCAATAAAATGTTTTTTCAGTAATCAACGTTTTTTAAGAAATGGGACAGCCAAGTTCATCATGTTAGAAGGTATAGGAGGTCCCTTCATGCAATGATTACAGTCTTATGTGTCATTTTTGTAACTTCATGTTTCTTTAGATTGAAAAGTCGGAGAGTGAGAATGGAAAAGTGCAACAGGAACTTCAAGATTCTAAAGATCAAAATGAATTGCTTGAATTTCGCATTCTGGAGCTGGAGGTTAGATCTCTCTCTCTCTCTCTCTCTGGTCTCTCTCTCTCTCTGGTCTCTCTCTCTCTCTGGTCTCTCTCTCTCTCTGGTCTCTCTCTCTCTGGTCTCTCTCTCTGGTCTCTCTCTCTCTGGTCTCTCTCTCTCTCTCTCTCTCTCTCTCTCTCTCTCTCTCTCTCTCTCTCTCTCTCTCTCTCTCTCTCTCTCTCCATCTCAGTAACATTGTGTAAACTGTGTGATGTTTTAATGTGACAGGAACGAGAGAGGAGATCTCCCCCGTTCACACTTCAGATTCATCCATTCTCTGAGGGAGTGAGTGCTCTGCAGATTTACTGTATAAAGGAAGGAGTAAAGGTAAACAGAATGATGAAATGAATGTACTGAAGAGTTTTTCTTTGAAGAGTCACTCATTTCTGCTCTTATCACAGGACGTGTGTATACCAGATCTCATCAAACTGCTGGATATTCTGGGTGACAATGGGGTACAACACCATCCCATTACAACACGTTACATTGTCATCAGCTATGTAAGAAAACTGTGAACCTGAAAGTGATTAATGTGTTTTATTCCTCCATCAGAACTTAAGGAATGAGGAGCAGGTGGCCATTATTCAAGCCAGTACTGTCCTATCTCTTGCTGAGAAGGTCTGTTAGTATTCCATACTCAAAAATATCTATAGAATTTGTTCTGAGCACACTTTAGATGTTTGTGTGTTTGCTTGTGCAGTGGATTCAGCAGATTGAAGGCACTGAAGCAGCTCTTCATCAGAAGATGATGGATCTCGAGCTGGAGATGGTGAGTTCATATTGACAAATAATTGTAGAGTAATGTGTCTTCTGGCCTTGATTTGTGTGATATATGACCATTGAATTCTTACAGGAGATGTTCCGGAAACAAAAGGGATATCTGGAAGAAGAGTTGGACTATAGAAAGCAGGCCCTAGATCAGGCTTACATGGTAAAACAACACCACAAACTTTCATCCATTCATCCGCTCACACTTTTCTTTCTGTTGAGATTTCATTTACTTCACATTGTTTCAATCTATTGTTACCTTCTACAAATATTACCAACGTAAGTGGTTTTCTGTTATTGTAGACTTTATTAGTTATTCCCTGTGCAATGTTTGTAGTCTTGTTCAGTTTTTATTTTTGATGGGCTTTCCTGGTTGTATTTTTTATAATAATCAATCAATCACATGATCATTTATGAATTAATATTATCATCAATTTTACCAAAACACAGATGCTCCAAAAACACTACTTATATTTCAAAATAGGTTTTAAGGAACAATAAGAATAAAATGTTACATTAATGTTAAAGTGTTTTATTAATAAACATATACTGTATATATATATTTAAAGAAACATCTGTTGAATCAGTTTTCCACTATTGAATGTCACAGCTCATCTCATGCGTTTACATATGTGTGTGCAACAGCAAATCCAGGAGCTGGAGGCAACGCTGTATAATGCTCTTCAGCAGGAGAAGGTGATCAAGTACGGAGATCCTCTGGATGAACTCCAGAAGGATGAGTTACGCTCTGCCGTGGAGAAACTGCGCAGACAGATGCTGCGGAAGAGCAGAGAATATGACTGTCAGATTCTACAGGAGAGGATGGAGCTTCTACATCAAGCACATCAGGTCTTTAATTTTCCAGTTACACACGAGTTATTCTAGGGGTGTCTTTCCATTTGATACCTTTTTAAAGTTTTAAATTACATTTAAGCATTAAGCCAAGACTTTTCTTTAAAGCGACCAAAAATTACTGAGACAATTTAGCAGTAAAACTTTTAAATGTGTGATTGGTTTTGGCAAAGACACTCAATCTGAATAGACTTCTTTCAGAAATCAAAGTAATATCACATAAAAAATTGAAATACAGGGTGATTTAGGTTTGCTTGATGGTCATCACATGATGTCACAATATGGTTGGTAAGGTGAAAGTACACAGATGTGTGGATGTGTCTTAAGTAAGCTCTTGGACAGTGTATGATGTTACTTTACGACTTCGGATATCAACTGAATTTAGGTATGGGGGAATGTGAAGGCCAGTCAATGGATTCATTATTCAGGAACTATCAAAAGAATCTGAACACATGAGATCAGGCATCATCATGCACCTCACCAGCATAAGATCTGACATTAGATCTGAGGATTTTATTTTGATACTTCATAGCATATGTAAGTTTATGAGACCCAGTAAGAAAAGTCCTATTTAGACCCTTGCAGACCCAAAGGCCTATTCCAGACCCTATTCAGACCCAAAGTGAAATCCAAGCAAATGAAAATGATTCATTACTATTACTTGTGTTTGTGTGCAAATGCAGAGGATCCGAGACCTGGAGGATAAAACTGACATTCAGAGGAGACAAATCAAAGATCTCGAGGAGAAGGTACAAGCAAGACAAATGAAGTTGTGGTTAATTTTTACATTTTAGAACATTAAAGAGACATATAATAAACCTTTGCATATGAACATATCTCATTTAAACTGATGACATAACAATGATATACAGGTTAAAATACCCACACTAAACAGATTAATCATGTTTTACAGCGACAGATCAGAGTAAAAAATATTCATAATGAACAGATGATCACACCATATATCTAATACAGTCCCTGTCTTATCTAATTTCTTTTTCATTTTCTTTCAGTTTTTATTTCTGTTTTTATTCTTCTCTCTTGCCTTTATTCTTTGGCCTTGATGTCTCTGACATCTCTCGCTGCACAGGTGAGTTCAGAATCTTTGTGCTTACAGGACTTTACAATGTTAAGCGGCTTTGAAACATCGATACATTTATAATGATTCACAACACAAGCTCTTCATCTTTACAGGATTGCTGTCGCATGCACCTGCAGTTTTCCGGTTGTGGTGACTCAAGGCATAATATTGGCGGTTTTGTTTTACTCTTGTGGAAGTGGAACATTTAGAGATATGGATTCAGCTGGAAACACTGCACTGGATTTGATTTCTGGATTACAGAGACACTACACACCAAACATCAAATCAGAACTCAAGCTGGAGGATTATCTCTGCCATGCAGGGAGCCGCTGTGTCTTCACTGCATTTACTGCGACAACTATCAACTCCCGAATCTCTCTGTCTCACTCTCTGTCTGTCTGTCTTCTCATCACACATTTGAGATATAAAACACAGACACACAGGGTGCTTCTCAAACAGAAGGCTGCCTTCTTTCTAGATCATTCCCTCAATTGCTTCTAGTTTAGAGTCCTCATCAACATTAAACCCTAGAATGAGATCTAGTCAGTGTTCATGACATCTTCACCTTCGGACAAAGATATTTTAAAACCTTAAGTAAATGTAATACAGTAAAGAAGGATCATATATCAAATGTTGTCTCTCAGGGCCCTATCATACACCTGCCGCAAAACGGCGCCAGAGTTTTTTCGATGTAGTTCTTCTTTTCCCATCCAGTGTCCCGTTGTTTAAAAATCAAATGTATTTGGGCTTGTTTGTATGCTTGTTGGCCTGACAATGAGGTTTGTTCAGTCGTATAATGTTGCCGCATTGGTATTTTGGCAACTTAAATATACTTAAAATCTGTGACGCAGTATTTTTGTTTGGACAACCCAGAACATGCAAGATACACAAATACAGAATATGCTTATAACACATACAAACACATGCAGCATACTCACACACCAAATATTACAAATGAACGGATTACAATATAAAAGCTTATTATTGTGTACATAAAGATCTGGCTTGTCCTGTACATGCTTTAACCTGTTATTCCAGCAGAGAATGGGAGATGAGACTTTGATTGGTTCATTGCATGTTACTTGAGAGTGGGTAACACTTTAACACCATGTGCAATGCCTACTGACCATTTCTCCCCATTGTTACACTTACAAAAGTGGATTTGGACATTTGTTTGCATTACATAGGTTCAATGCTAACTTGTTTCTCATTATGTTTTTAAAATGTGTACCTAAACTGCCTTGAACACAGAAAGAGACATGAATTACACACTCTCCTGTGTTCAACATTACAGCGTTCATGAGACTCTGTTGATACATTTTGCAGACAGGTTACATTCATAAACATAACATTACCTTAGAATGACAAAACTGAATCTGCACTCTTTAAAGTTTTTGCATCCTATTTGACGTTGTTGATTAAACCTTTCCGTTTTGCAAATAATGAACATCACATTATGTAAGTTGTCACGTAATAATATTAAGTAAATTACTCAACGTTGACAAATGTCAGATACAACCTTATCAGTTAACCTTATCAAGCTGATGACTAGTATCATTTTCCCACCCGCTTGTCAGTTCAAACCTATATGACTTCTTTCCTCTGCAAACTGGCAACCACTCACAAATTGGTTTATGCGTTAGAGTTTTTTTCTTTTAGAATCCCTTTAAAGTCCCTTTAAGGTCATTACTTGAGATTTTTCACCATTCTTCCAAAATATTCACTCAAACTTCCATACCACATGAACATGATGATGATGATAATGACAGAAGATTTGGTGTGAAAGCAGAATGAGTGGCGAAAATATTCAAACCTGGTTTTGATGGTTTCGTACCTTTCCAAGAAGATACATTATACATCTACACAAACAAAATTCATTTATTTGACCCCTTACTATGAATGTGGCCGGTACATGCATTTTAAACCTGTCAGTGTTTTTATCACTTGTGTTTTACGTTATAATTCAGTTAACGATAAAAAATAGACATAATTCAAAACACTCAACATGAACATTTGAATGTTCAATGATCACCATCAGAATGTGAACAGCCAGCATTACAAGATATGTTTCCGGAAAGACTATCCTGCCTTGAACAACATAAGACAACACTTGAACAACATAATATTTAATAATACATATTTTTGATCTTTTGATGTGAACTCCAGTTAATGCATAGTGCATTGTATTGACATTGACATTAACAATATTGATCACTGTTAGCTCTATATTACCTTATGTTATCAAACCCTTACTGTACAGTGGAACCAAATCATTAAACAGCCAGGTTAAAGTTTTTTGGTTTGATTACTCTTTGTTTTTGTAAAACCTCATCCCAAACCATTCCTATGACAGTGGACCCATCCTGTGACATTTTCTGCAAGTAAAATAATTCTTGCATACTGTATATGGTCTCATTATTTATGGTTTACACAAGTTAAAGGTAATACCATAGTTTGTAAAAACATTGATCATTTCATAAATCTGGCTCAATGTGTCTAAATGATGACGTGTAGCTCTACAAGTGCAGTGTAATGTGTAAATATATATATAATGTTTGTTGATATGTACATGTGTGTCTCTCTTTCTGCAGTTTGAGCAATAGAGTCACTGTTCTTCTGAAGGTTTAACTGCATTGACGTGTATTGTGGTGACGGCTGCAGATCCTCAAATGTCTTGCTATCTCCTCGCATAGCTCTGCTTTCTTTTTTACTCTTTCAGCTCATTGGCTGTAGATAGCAGTAGGACTTTCACTCATTAGTTTGTACTGAATGATATTTTTAACTGTAATCAGGCTTGTAAATATGTATTGGGGGGCATTCTGTATACCAGGTCTGGCTTCATTTCATTAAAATCTAAACACCTCCATGAGCACATATTCTTCTCTTTCTTCACAGACCTCTTTTAAAGAACAGCAGTGATGCTTTATCTATTTAGATGCTTTATTTATTTATTATTTGCATAAACAACATCCACAAAAACAAATGTGTTTAATCAGTTAAAATACATCACCACAAGAGAGAGAAATTCAATTCAACTTATTTGTTAATTCTAGTTTGTTGCACTAGAATATCAAATTTTACCTTTCCACTGGTATTTATACACAACATAATTACAGAAGAGTCAAGTTTGAAACAGGACAAAAATTTAAACTTGATGGCGACTTTTAAACGTGATGCCATTGGTCTCCATGCTTGCTATGCTATTATTTCACCAGAATAGGAAAACGTCTTAATAGACTTATTAAGAAACTCAATTTATTAACAAAGTGGAAGTTGGAGAATGAGCTTTTTTAACAAAATTCAAATACCATTTGTTATTGTATACCCTCTAATTTTCTCTTTTATATACGTGTAATTGAAGAAAAGTTTGATAATTTGTAGTATTTTATATTATAGTTCACACTTTTATTCATCATTTTATTATACCTATTCGCCTTTCATGAATACATTGCAAGAATGTTTAATATATTTAATTTATTAATGAATTTTGTTATTTTTTGTGTTTAACTTTTAATTGTAAATAAAATTCCTGCATCTGCAAATAACTTTAAAATAACTGTATTTCAATATATTATCTAAAACCATTTTTTGAAAAATATGTGGAAATAAATGTAAACTTTTTTAATTATTTGGGTAAACTGGGTTTCATTTGATGCACATGCCTGGTTGAGGTTTACTTCTGTTCTGTATTTGTTTGTTTAATTTGGTATTTGGTATGATTGACCTGCACATCCTTTCTTTGTCCATGTGCCCACTATTGCATGTGTTGCATCTTTCTTGGCATTTGCAAAGGATGCATTGCTAGCAGACATATGTAGAGCTGTGAGGTGGGCTCAACCCAGCACTTTCACACGTTTCTTTAACCCCAGAGTGGATGTCTGTCCACATATCATCAAATACGTGACAGCCAACGTTAGGTGTAGGCTTGCATTCACACATTCACGGAGCATAGTTATTTTTAATTATATGAATATAAAAAATGCTATTTATTTACTAAGCCATTTGTGTCCTCAGATTAATATGTTTTATTAGCCTGTGGTTAAGTCGATGCTGAGTCGTATAGGTACCCCTAATATCATCATTGACATGATTTGATAAGTTATGTAAGTTTATTTCAAATAATATTTAATTCACTTCAAATAACGTCAAAATGTCATAAGCCTTAGGGAATCAATTGTTAACGATCTGGACCAAATGTTCATCTACTGCATACAGCTTAGTGGGCTGCAGATTAACCTAAAATAATTGTTTAACGTTCCCTCCAGAAAAAGGTCTCCATTTTTCGATGGCCTGAGTAAATATTATAAATTTTTTTCCATTCATATATTAACAAACAACTCTAAATTGTACCACTGCAGCATATAGACCAAGGGTGCCCAAACTTTCTCCTATGAAGGGCCAAAAATCAAACTTGACTGAGGTGCCGTGGGCCAAAAGTACATTTTTACTATATATGTCAAACATTAAATTTGCTTTGGTTTCCCCTTATTTATTTCATAATATTTAAAATAAATATAAAAGAACTTTAATCTGATTAACCAATGCAATTTTATTTGAAAAGTTTAGCATTTTAGTGAGCATATTACAATAAAAACAAACAATCTGCAAGTTGTTAATGTACAATACAGTTTAATGCCAGACACGTCAGTCAAGCTGTTAGCAATAATAAAACCATTGGGTTGCATGTGACCTAATGAGAGATATGAAACTGGTCCTTATTTTTCAGAAGCTATTCTTGATTGGGCTGTAGCTGACTTACAGACAGAGACAAGATATTTTGTAGGTGAGAGTCAGTTAGTTTGCTTCTGAGTTTACTCTTGTTCAAGTTCCTCAGACTGAAAGTCTGCTCGCAGATGTAGGTACTGCCAAACAGAGACAGCATCACTTGTGCCTGTTTGCACATCTTTGGGAACTTGTTTGCTGGGAAACATTTGTAGAAGTCTGTCAAAGGAAGAGATGTGAACTTGTGTTTCAGTTCTGAATCACACTGAAGATCAATTAGTTCCATCTGAAGATCATCTCTGACTGCATCCACACTGTTGAGCAAACAACTCAAAGTCAGCGGTGTTGTGTCTGAAGTATTCAAAGCGACTGTCAAACTCCTGGATAAGGTTGCTGAGAACAGCATCATATTCGTGGACCTTCTCTTTCACCATGCCTACCTCTCCAAGACAGGGAAAATGGTCTAAATTTCCTGCATGTGGGGTGAGATACAGAAAGAACAGTGTGAGGTTGGGAGGTGAAACGAGCAAAGCAGGCATGTAAAACAGAGGAAGAAAAAAATTGAATAAATAACTGAAAAAAGGAGGAAATTATTATTTCATGACAATTTAAGATAATCATGTACAACAAAAACACAAATGCTGACATGACTGATTATGAATGCAAATTCCACATATAATTCCAAATATAATTACTAGTTATATAATTATAATTGCACAAACTTTCCTGAATATTATAACTCTAAATGTTACGGTTACCTGCAGAGAGATGTCTTTTAAGCAGTGGTAGTTTTTGTTTGAAGGCCAGATTACATTTGGCTCTTGAACATTACCATCCTTGCTTTCCTGAAAAACTCTGATCTCCTGAGAACTTTTCCTCTGCCGAGTCATCTGACCACCTGGTGGTACAACACATCACCATACTGCACATCCATCTCTTCCATCATTCACTTGAACCGTCGGTGTGAAAGCGCCTTGGAGCGTATATTGTTAACAATTTTGACGACATCACGCATCACATCCACTAGCCCGACAGATTTAGCACTTAGTTGTTCTTGATGTAAAATGAAGTGGTACTTAAAAACTTTTCCTCCACATTCACTAACTTTCTTAGACACTAATGTAGCAAGGCCAGACTTCCTCCCAACCATTGCCGGAGCTCCGTAAATTGTAATCCCAGCCATCTTCTCCCACTTTAATTCCTTTTTTTCCAACACTCTCTCAACAGCAAAAAAGAGATCTTGTCATTTAGTAGTACTAGAAAGGGTCTCAATACCAGCCAGCTCTTGTGTCACGTCAAAAGTTTCATTTACTCCACGCAAAAATACCAACAGCTGTGCGGAATCAGGTATGTCTGTGCTCTCGTCACAGGCTATTGAACAGGCAGAGGCTTAACAGGCTTATTTGTGAGAACATTCGTTCCTGAGAAGGACAAACTGTTTCTGCTGCCACTGTAAGGCATTCCTTGACGAACCCTCCAGTAGAGAAGGCTCTTCCGTTTTTACCAATTAGAGCGGAAAACTCATAACTGGCCCGTGTGGCGCTTTCTTGTGCACTGTTCGAATCGAAGTTTAGCGAGCAGCTCATTAGCCTTCTGTTTTGGCGCATCGCCACTGTACTTTGAGAAAGCTGCAGAATGTTTTGTTTCATAATGACGGCAGATATTTTACTGTTTTAAAACAACAACCGACAGTTTGCAAACTAGACATACTGCCTTTGATTTGACTTCAGTGAATAAAAACTCGTCATGCCAAACTGTTTTAAAATTTCCCTTGTCTGTGTGCCACCACCTTGATTTCTCCACTTTGCGTTGGTTAATTTGTTGACGTTAATTGACGTGGAGTGTCGCAAACCAGGCGGTGCTGCAGCCTGAACTGCGCATGCACGAAAAAAAAAGTTACATTTAGTTTAAAAATTTTATATTAGCTTACTCTTTTGTAGTTCAAAAATAAAACAAACAAAAATGTTATGTCAAACAAAAAATGACAATCTGTGTCGAATGCAACCCCCCCCTCTTCTCGGATGGTGTGGCGGGCCAAATCAAACATTACCACAGGCCAACTTTGGCCCGCAGGCCCTAGTTTGGGCATCTCTGATAAAGACCCACAAGCTCAAATAAATAAATACATGCAAAACCCCAAATGTGGTTGATGATGATCAAGTCATATGGGTGCATTAAAGTCCAATCTGTGCAGTATATTAGATTAGATTAGATTAGATTCAACTTTATTGTCATTGCACATGTAGGATACAAGGCAACGAAATGCAGTTAGCATCTAACCAGAAGTGCAATACGCGGTAAATACAGGATATATATGTAATATATACAATAATAATACAGAATATATGAATATAGATAAGTATTATGGAAAAATTTACAGGTTAATATACAAGCAGATATACAGGCAGGTGTGCTATGAACATCCTATACATTATGTACAAGTGTATGTACACTTTAGACAGAACTATAAACATAATTTACAGTATTGTAGTGGATGGTAAAGTGCATTTGGAATTTTTCAGTGTGCAAATGGATTGTCCAGTGTTACTGAGTGAACAGTAGTGCATGTAACAACTGGTTATTTTGATGAGTATCTTCAGCCACTGAGCAGTTCCCATACCAAGCTGTGATACAGCTGGTCAGGATGCTCTTGATCGCACACCTGTAAAAGTTCACCAGGATGGCTGAAGACAGCTGGTTCTTCTTCAGTGTCCTGAGGAAGAAGAGGCGCTGGTGAGCCTTCTTGACCAGGCTGGAGGTGTTAAGAGTTCCAGGACAGGTTCTCAGAGATGGTGGTTCCCAGGAACTTGAAGCTGGAGACACGCTCAACAACCACCCCGTTTATGTGGATTGGGTCGTGCGTGCGTCCATTCTGTTTCCTAAAGTCCACAATGAGCTCCTTGGTCTTGGTGGTGTTTAGAATCAGATTATTGTCAGCGCACCAAGTGGCCAGGTGCTGTACCTCTTCCCTGTAGGCAGTCTCATCGTTGTCACTGATGAGGCCTACCACCGTGGTGTCGTTTGCAAACTTAATGATGGAGTTGGATCCATGCACTGGCTTGCAGTCATGGGTGTAAAGGGAGTAGAGGAATGGGCTCAGCACGGAGCCCTGTGGTACGCCGGTATTAAGTGTGATGGTGGTGGAGTGGGTGTGGCCTGACCTAACATGCTGAGGCCTGTTGGTCAGAAAGTCCATAATCCAGCTGCAGAGAGAGGTGTTAAAGTTTGGAGGTCAGCTTGGAGAGGATAACGGTGTTAAATGCAGACTTTGAGGTGTGCAAGGACAAGTCGCTCGAAGCACTTCATGATGATGGGTGTGAGTGCTACGGGGCAATAGTCGTTCAGGCACATTGGGGAGGAGTGTTTCGGCACAGGTACGATGGATGTGGACTTGAAGCATGTTGGCACAGTTGCTTGGTTGAGGGACAGATTGAAAATGTCTGTGAAGACCCCAGCAAGCTGCTCCGCACATGCCCTAAGGACATGTCCAGGAATACCATCAGGGCCGGCAGCTTTGCGTGCATTGACCCGGCTGAGTGCAGTGTGCACATCTGTGAAGGTGAGTTTGAGAGGTTGGTGGTCTGCTGAGGGTATGATTTTGGTGGTTGTCTCCTTGCTGTCACTGTTGAAATGAGCATAGAAGTCATTTAGCTCGTTTAGAAAGGAGATGTCCGTGACCGTTGTGGTGGTGTTGCTCGATTTGTAGTTAGTGATGGCCTGGATGCCCTGCCACATGCTTCGAGGGTCGGAGTTAGAAAAGTGTTCCTCCACCTTCAGCTTGTAACAGTACTTGGCCTTCTTGATGCCCTTCTTCAGGTTAGCCCTGGATGTACTGTAGGCCTGGGCGTCATCTGACCTGAAGGCGATGTTGCGGGCTTTCAGCAGAAGTCGCACCTCCTTGTTCATCCAAGGCTTCTGATTAGGGTATGTTGTGCACAATCCACCGCCTCTTGTCTTGCCGGAGTCCTCTGCTGTTCTATCTGCCCGTAGCATGTAGTGCCCGGCTAGTTCAACAGCATTGTTTGGTATATCGCTGTGTAGCCATGTTTCTGTGAAAACCATGATATTACAGTCGGAAAGTGTCTTACTGTTGGTAATGCGAAGTCGTAATTCATCCATTTTGCTCACCAGTGACCGCACATTAGCCAGGAAAATGCTGGGTACAGAGAGCCAGAATGGTGTAGCCTTTAGCTTAGCTCTTAGACCTCCGCGCTTCCCCCGCCTTTGTTTACGATCTCGACGCCGCCTGCGAGCACTTCCGCACGGCCCGGTGGAGTGTTTAGCCTCGGGTGTCCTGGCGACCTCAGCGATGAATCGAAGATCTGTGATAAAACTGTTTGAAAAGTTCTCACCAATATACAAAATCTCCTGTCGGGTCTAGGATGTTAAGCTTAAGCTGTTCTGTACGAACAGACCCGATATGAGCAGGAATAAAACTGCTAAATTGCAAAAACTGGAGAGACGCTGAGCCTCGCAATGTGTTCGCGCCGCCATCTTGGTCTTTTCATATCACTTTTTTTGTATAATCTTGTATCACGTGCAATGCCAGATAGTTTAGCAACATTGATTGGTAAAATAAAACCCCGTTGTGTGGGCAACCAGGATGACCCATTTTTAAAGTTATTAAATGCCCAGAAAAGTTTAAAAGTGTTTCAAAAATCCACTGGGCAACATTTTGTATTACATATGTAACTTTTAGGCTAACAATCCCTGAATGCTTAAATGAAACCAACTAAATTACCTTGTAGATTTGAGAGCGAACCATGAAAAGAAAACTTAAACCTTACCTTCTAACCTCAATGTAAAGTTTAATAATTATCTAAAATCTATTTTTATAATAAAAACACAAACTTAGAAATGCTGGCACCCAACCTGCTTTCCTCTCTCTGCTCTGACTGAAAAGCTATTTACTTATTTTAATCCTTCTTGAAGGATTGATTATATTCTAAAGACTGGGGTTGGGGTTGGGGGGAGAATAGCAAGAGGTAGGCTCGTGCTTTGAAGTGTACTGCATGTGTTAAGTGTATTATTTACATTGCAATACACATAAATGAAAACATCACCTCCTTATTTATTAATATTTCTTAATATTTCTTTCAATATATAATTTGAAGTCAGACTGGTCTTGCCTTCAGAGTCAGATAAATTAACTGACATTCTAATGATATAGTGTTAAAGTCCTTTTGTACAGAAAAGCTAGAGTAAAACATTACACGAAACCCTTCACCCAGGCAGATGGAGTTCGTCGTTGGCCCAGTGGCTGGGGAGCCTTACATTTGCAATTAGGATGGCAGGGCAATGTATCCTTCAACAACTGGGTCTTGGGCCAAGAACTAAGGTATCTTTAATTTCAAATTAACTTGGCATTGTATATTAGCCTTATCTGAGGTGGAATAAGTATAATAATTTCCAGTAAGAAACAGCAGAGGTAGGGCAATGTATTGATCCTTCAATTACTAGGTCTTGGGTGAAGAACTAAGGTATCTTAAGTTTCAAATCAATTTGGCATTGTTTATGAGCCTTATCTGTGGCAGATTAGGTTTGGTAATATATATATATATATATATATATATATATATATATTAAGAAACAGCAAAGGCAGGACAATGTATTGATCTTAAAATTACTGGGTCAAGAGTGAAGAACTAAGGTATCTTAAATTTCAAATCAAGATAGCAATTCAAGATAGCAAGAAGAGAATGGTTTTAATTCGTACACCAATGGGTTAGAGTTTTCATACCAGGTGGGACTAGAACCTACAATCTCTGGTTTTGGAAGCCAGTGCCTTATCCACTACGCCACTAGGACTGCTTTGTTTCAACCCAGAAGACTTAACTCTATATAAAAGTCATCCCCATGTCATGGTAATATTTTGAGGCATCTACTTGTGGGTTACAGGTACAGCACTCGTGTGCCTTTCATTTGAAAATAGGATGTCATTTTTTACAGCTTTTGTACTTTTAAAGATGAATGATTATGGTAGATACATTTGTACACATTTTATCTTATTTATAAAGCTACTAAGTTTAACTCAGCATTATTCATATGCTTTATCTGAGGTGAATTAAGTTTAACAATATCCAGTAAGAAAAAGCAAAGGCAGGACAATGTATTGGTCATTCAACTACTGGGTCTTGGGCAAACAACTGGGTTATCTTAAGTTTAAAATCAACTTGGCACTGTTTATGAGCCTTATCTGGGGTGGAATAGGTTTAACAATATCCAGTAAGAAACAGCAAAGTCAGGACAATGTATTGGTCCTTCAACTACTGGGTCTTGGGCCAACAACTGGGTTATCTTAAAATCAACTTGGCAATGTTTGTGAGCCTTATCTATGGCAGTTTAAGATTAGTAATATACATATTAAGAAACTGCAATAGGCAGATTAATGTATTGATCCTTCAACTACTGAGTCATGGGTCAAGAACTAAGGTATCTTAAATTTAGAATCAACTGGGGTTCTTTATGAGCCTTTTATGAGACCTAATAAGTTGAACAATATCCATTAAGAAACAGCAAGTGGCAGGGCAATGTATTCATCAATGAACTGTGTTCATTGGCGGAGCACCGATGCTCCTTTCATTTGCAGTTAGGGGTTCATTCAAGATAGCAAGAAGAGAAAGGGTTTAATTCCTACAACAATGGGTTAGAGTTTTCATCCCAAGTGGGATTAAAACCTACAATCTCTGGCTTTGGAAGCCAGTTCCTTATCAACTACGTCACTGGGGCTGCTTTGTTTCAAGCCAGAAGACTTAACTCCATATAAAAGTCCTTCCCATGTAATGGTAACGTTATATGGCATCTACTTGAGGGTCATAGGTCCAGCACTCATATGCCTTTCATTTGCAATTAGGATGTCACTTTTTACTGCTTTTGTATTTTTAAACATGAATGATCATGGCAGAAACATTTGTACACATTTCATCTTATTTAAAAAGCTTCTAAGTTTAACTCAGCATTATTCACAACCTTTATCTGAGGTGGATTAATTTGAACAATATCCAGTAAGAAACAGCAGAGGCAGGGCAAATCATTGATCCTTCAACTACTGGGTCTTGGGCCAAGAACTAAGGAATCTTTAATTTCAAAACAACTTGGCACTGTTTATGAGCCTTATCTGAGGTGGATTAAGTTTAACAATATCCAGTAAGAAACAGCAAAGGCAGGACAATGTATTCATCCTTCAACTACAGGGTCTTGGGCCAACAACTGGGTTATGTAAAGTTTAAAATCAACTTGGCAATGTTTGTGAGCCTTATCTATGGCAGAGTAAGATTAGTAATATATATATTAAGAAACAGCAAGAGGCAGATTAATGTATTGATCCTTCAACTACTGAGTCATAGGTCAAGAACTAAGGTATCTTAAATTTAGAATCAACTGGGCTTGATTTTGAGCCTTTTCTGAGACCTATTAAGTTGAACAACATCCATTAAGAAACAGCAAGAGGAAGGGCAATGTATTCATCAATAAACTGTGTTCATTGGCAGAGCACCGATGCTCCTTTCATTTGCAATCAGGGGTTCATTCAAGATAGCAAGAAGAGAATGGGTTTAATTCCTACAACAATGGGTTAGAGTTTTCATCCCAATTGGGATTAGAACCTACAATCTTTGGCTTTGGAAGCTAGTTCCTTATCCACTACGCCACTGGGGCTGCTTTGTTTCCATATTAAAGTCCTTCCCATGTCATTGTAACGTTATGTGGCATCAACTTGAGGGTCACAGGTCCAGCACTCAAGTGCCTATCATTTGCAATTAGGATGTCATGTTATTTTTTGCTGTTTTTGTATTTTTAAACATGAATGATTATGGTAGATACATTTGTACACATTTCATCTTATTTAAAAAGCTTCTAAGTTTAACTCAGCATAATTCACAAGCTTTATCTGAGGTGGATTTAGTTTAACAATATCTGACCTTTCGTTTTCAGTAAGGGGTTTATTCAAGATAGCAAGAAGTGTATGGTTTTAATTCGTAGACCAATGGGATAGAGTTTTCATTCCAGGTGGGATTATAACCTACAATCTCTGATTTTGGAAGTCAGTGCCTTATCCACTACGCCACTAGGGCTGCTTTGTTTCAACCCAGAAGACTTAACTCCATATAAAAGTCATCCCCATGTCATGGTAACATTTTGAGGCATCTACTTGTGGGTAACAGGTCCAGCACTCGTGTGCCTTTCATTTGAAACTAGTATGTCATTTTTTACTACTTTTGTATTTTTAAACCTGAATGATTATGGTAGATACATTTGTACACATTTCATCTTATTTATAAAGCTTCTAAGTTTAACTCTGCTTTATTCATATGCTTTATCTGAGGTGGATTAAGTTTAACAATATCCAGTAAGATACCGCAGAGGCAGGGCAAATTATTGATCCTTCAACTACTGTGTTTTGGGCCAAGAACTAAGGTATCTTTAATTTCAAATCAACTTGCCATTTTTTATGAGCCTTATCTGGGGTGGAATAGGTTTAACAATATCCAGTAAGAAACAGCAAAGGCAGGACAATGTATTGATCCTTCAACTACTGGGTCTTGGGCCAACAACTGGGGTATCTTACGTTAAAAATCAACTTGGCAATGCTTGTGAGCCTTATCTATGGCAGGATTGATTAAGTTTAACAATATCCAGTAAGAAACAGCAGAGGCAGGGCAAATTATCGATCCTTCAACTACTGGGTCTTGGGAAAAGAACTAAGGAATCTTTAATTTCAAATCAACTTGGCATTGTTTATGAGCTTTATCTGGGTTGGAATAGGTTTAACAATATCCAATAAGAAACAGCAAAGGCAGGACAATGTATTGATCATTCAACTACTGGGTCTTGGGCCAACAACTGGGTTATCTTACGTTTAAAATCAACTTGGCAATGTTTGTGAGCCTTATCTATGGCAGATTAAGATTAGTAATATACATATTAAGAAACAGCATGAGGCAGATTAATGTATTGATCCTTCAACTACTGTGTCATGGGTCAAGAACTAAGGTATCTTAAATTTAGAATCAACTGGGGTTCTTTATGAGCCTTTTCTGAGACCTCATGAGTTGAACAATATCCATTAAGAAACAGCAAGAGGCAGGGCAATGTATTCATCAATGAACTGTGTTCATTGGCGGAGCACCGATGCTCCTTTCATTTGCAGTTAGGGGTTCATTCAAAATAGCAAGAAGAGAATGGGTTTAATTCCTACACCAATGGGTTAGAGTTTTCATCCCAAGTGGGATTAAAACCTACAATCTCTGGCTTTGGAAGCCAGTTCCTTATCCACTATGTCACTGGTGCTGCTTTGTTTCAAGCCAGAAGACTTAACTCCATATAAAATTCCTTCCCATGTAATGGTAACGTTATATGGCATCTACTAGAGGGTCACAGGTCCAGCACTCATGTGCCTTTCATTTGCAATTAGGATGTCACTTTTTACTGCTTTTGTATTTTTAAACATGAATGATCATGGTAGATACATTTGTACACATTTCATGTTATTTAAAAAACTTCTAAGTTTAACTCAGCATTATTCACAACCTTTAACGGAGGTGGATTAATTTTAACAATATCGAGTAAGAAACAGCAGAGGCAGGGCAAATCATTGATCCTTCAACTACTGGGTCTTGGGCCAAGAACTAAGGTATCTTTAATTTGAAATCAACTTGGCATTGTTTATGAGCATTTTCTGAGGTGGAATAGGTTTAACAATATCTAGTAAGAAACAGCAGAGGCAGGACAATGTATTGATCCTTCAACTACTGGGTCTTGGGCCAACAACTGGGGTATCTTACGTTTAAAATCAACTTGGCATTGTTTGTGAGCCTTATCTATGGCAGATTAAGTTTGGTAATATATATATTAAGAAACAGCAAGAGGCAGGGCAATGTATTGATCCTAGAACTACTGGATCTTGGGCCAACAACTAAGCTATCTTACGTTTCAAATCAACTTGACATTGTTTATGAGCCTTACCTGAGGTGTAATGAGTTTAACAATATCCAGTAAGAAACAGCAAAGGCAAGGCAATGTATTGATCCTTCAACTACTGGGTGTTGGGCCAACAACTAGGGTATCATAAGTTTAAAATCATTTGGCAATGTTTGTGAGCCTTATCTATGGCAGATTAACTTTGGTAATATATATATTAAGAAACAGCAAGAGGCAGGGCAATGTATTGATCCTAGAACTACTGAATCATGGGTCAAGAACTAAGGTATCTTAAATTTCAAATACACTTGGGTTGTTTATGAGCCTCATCTGAGACCCTTTTAGGTTAAACAATATCCATTAAGAAACAGCAAGAGACAGGGCAATGTATTCATTAATAAACTGTGTTCATTGGCAGAGCACCGATGCTCCTTTCATTTGCAGTTAGGGGTTCATTCAAAATAGCAAGAAGAGAATGGAGTTATTGCTACACTAATGGGTTAGAGTTTTTATTCCAGGTGGGATTAGAACCTACAATCTCAGGATTTGGATGCCAGTGCCTTTATCCACTATGCCACTGGGGCTAATTTGTGTCAGGCCAGAAGCCTTAACTACGTATAAAAGTCCTTTGCATGTCTTGTTAACGTTATATGGCACGTACTTGATTGTTACAGGTGCAGCACTAATATGCCTTTCATTTGCAATTAAGATGTCATTTTTTACTGCTTTTGTATTTTTAAACATGAATGATTATGGTAGATACATTTGTACACATTTCATCTTATTTAAAAAGCTTCTAAGTTTAACTCAGCATTATTAACAAGCTTTATCTGAGGTGGATTAAGTTTAACAATATCCAGTAAGAAACAGCAGAGGCAGGGCACATTATTGATCCTTCAACTACTGGGTCTTGGGCAAAGAACTAAGGAATCTTTAATTTCAATAAACTTGGCACTGTTTATGAGCCTTATCTGGGGTTGAATAGGTTTAACAATATCCAGTAAGAAACAGCAAAGGCAGGACAATGTATTGATCCTTCAACTACTGGGTCTTGGGCCAACAACTGGGTTATCTTAAGTTTAAAATCAATTTGGCAATGTTTATGAGCCTTATCTGGGGTGGAATAGGTTTAACAATATCCAGTAAGAAACAGCAAAGGCAGGAAAATGTATTGATCCTTCAACTACTAGGTCTTGGGCCAACAACTGGGTTATCTTAAGTTTAACATCAACTTGGCAATGTTTGTGAGCCTTATCTATGGCAGATAAAGATTAGTTATATATATATTAAGAAGCAGCAAGAGGCAGATTACTGTATTGATCCTTCAACTACTGGGTCATAGGTCAAGAACTAAGATATCTTAAATTTAGAATTAACTGGGGTTGATTATGAGCCTTTTCTGAGACCCATTAAGTTGAACAACATCCATTAAGAAACAGCAAGAGGCAGGGCAATGTATTCATCAATAAACTGTGTTCATTGGCAGAGCACCGATGCTCCTTTCATTTGCAGTTAGGGGTTCATTCAAGATAGCAAGAAGAGAAAGGGTTTAATTCCTACAACAATGGGTTAGAGTTTTCATCCCAAGTGGGATTAGAACCTACAATCTGTGGCTTTGGAAACTAGTTCCTTATCCACTACGCCACTGGGGCTGCTTTGTTTCAAGCCAGAAGACTTAACGCCATATTAAAGTCATTCCCATGTCATGGTAACGTTATGTGGCATCTACTTGAGGGTTACAGGTGCACATTCATGTGCCTTTCATTTGCAATTAGGATGTCTTTTTTTACTGTTTTTGTAATTTTAAACATGAATTATTTTGGTAGATACATTTGTACACATTTCATCTTATTTATAAAGCTTCTAAGTTTAACTCAGCATTATTTATATGCTTTATCTGAGGTGGATTAAGTTTAACAATATCCAGTAAGAAACAGCAGAGGCAGGACAATGTATTGATCCTTCAACTACTGGGTCTTGGGCCAAGAACTAAGGTGTTTTTAATTTCAAATCAACTTGGCATTGTTTATGAGCCTTATCTGAGGTGGAATAAGTTTAACAATATCCAGTAAGAAACAGTAGAGGCAGGGAAATGTATTGATCCTTCAACTACTGTGTCTTGGTCTAACAACTAAGCTATCTTACGTTTCAAATCAACTTGACATTGTTTATGAGCCTTATCTGTGGTGTAATGAGTTTAACAATATCCAGTAAGAAACAGCAAAGGCAAGGCAATGTATTGATCCTTCAACTACTGGGTGTTGGGCCAACAACTAGGGTATCATAAGTTTAAAATCAACTTGGCAATGTTTGTGAGCCTTATCTATGGCAGATTAAGTTTGGATATATATATTAAGAAACAGCAAGAGGCAGGGCAATGAATTGATCCATGAATTGAACTACTGAATCATGGGTCAAGAACTAAGGTATCTTAAATTTCAAATACACTTGGGTTGTTTATGAGCCTCATCTGAGACCCTTTTAGGTTAAACAATATCCATTAAGAAACAGCAAGAGGCAGGGCAATGTATTCATCAAAAAACTGTGTTCATTGGCAGAGCACCGATGCTCCTTTCATTTGCAGTTAGGGGTTCATTCAAAATAGCAAGAAGAGAATGGACTTCATTGCTACACTAATGGGTTAGAGTTTTCATTCCAGGTGGGATTAGAACCTACAATACCTGGATTCTGAAGCCAGTGCCTTTATCCACTATGCCACTGGGGCTAATTTGTTTCAGGCCAGAAGCCTTAACTACATATAAATGTCCTTACCATGTCATGTTAACGTTATATGGCACGTATTTGATTGTTGCAGGTGCAGCACTAATATGCCTTTCATTTGCAATTAAGATGTCATTTTTTACTGCTTTTGTATTTTTAAACATGAATGATTTTGGTAGATACATTTGTACACATTTCATTTTATTTAAAAAGCTTCTAAGTTTAACTCAGCATTATTCACAACCTTTATCTGAGGTGGATTAAGTTTAACAATATCCAGTAAAAAGCAGCAGAGGCAAGAAACATTATTGACCCTTCAACTACTGGGTCTTGGGCCAAGAACTAAGGTATCTTTCATTTCAAATCAACTTGGCATAGTTTTTGAGTCTTATCTGAGGTGGATTAAGTTTAACAATATCCAGTAAGAATGTCAAGATTGGGATGGAGGTGAGGGAGAGAGAACCCAAATGCAGGCGAGATACAAGGAACAACAAGACTTTAATTTAAAAAACAGAAAACAAAAACCCACGATGGGGAAAACATTAACACTAAACACTACAAAAAGGTCAAACAAAAGACTTCCCACGAGGGGGCACAAAACAAGGTAATATTATAAACTCAAACAAGACAAAACAGGGATGAGGAACAATTCAAACAAAAACATAAAACTTGAAACACTATACAAGACCTTAACACGAACCAGAACACGATTTCACAACACACGAGTAACAAGTGTAATGCAGCGACACAGGACAGAAAACACAAGGGCTTTATATAGGGAAACATAACAAGGGATAACGACACAAGGCAGGGAATGAAACAATGATGGGAAGCTAGACGGGATACCAAGGGGGCGGGGTCAAGAGACGAGACAAGAGAGCACATGGCATGTAAGAAAACAATACCATGTGACACTCACACAACACAGGTCTGCCATGACTCTGCCAAAAACAGGAAAAACATGACCAAGATAGGCAGAATCATGACAGAACCCCCCTTAAGGAACGACATCCTGGCGTTCCTCAAGGGAGCCGACAAACAGAACAGGACATAAACACAACCAGCACACGGACCTGGTGCTGTCACGACCTGGTCCACCAAACTAGAGAATACATGACAAGGACCAGATCATGACAGCACCCCCCCCCAGGGAACACATAGCAACCCTGAAGGGGACACAACAGACAAAGACCACGACAAGACCAGAGCACATTACAAGAAAAACAAAAACAAAGGGCATACCGACAAAACAAAACACACGGACATGGTATTGTCATGATCCGGTCCACAAGACTACAGGATATTTCACAAGAAGAACCAGATCATGACAATACCCACCCTTAGGGAGCGCCACCTGGCGACCCTAAGGGGAACATATATTAGGGGACACAGCAGACAATGACATGGACAAAGACATTAACCAAACACACATAACAGAACAAATCATAGGTACAACAGACATTACAATAAAAGGGTTGGGGTGACATAATAAAAATAACATAGACGGGATGGGAGGGGGGGGAACAAAATGTCCAAACTGAGGGGGACGAGACAAGGGTGTGACAGGGGGAGTCCTAGGGGCTTGAGTCCGTGCGGGCTTAGGGCTGGGTTTGGGCACCCGAGTTCTTGCCCGCACTGATGCCCCCGAGGACGCTGAAGCGGCGGAAAATGTCGGCTGTAGCGGCGCTGGAGCCGCGTGGAATGCCGGCTGTAGCGGCGCTGGAGCCGCGTGGAATGCCGGCTGTAGCGGCGCTGGAGCCGCGTGGAATGCCGGCTGTAGCGGCGCTGGAGCCGCGTGGAATGCCGGCTGTAGCGGCGCTGGAGCCGCGTGGAATGCCGGCTGTAGCGGCGCTGGAGCCGCGTGGAATGCCGGCTGTAGCGGCGCTGGAGCCGCGCCGGGACAGGACTTGGATCCGGGACAGGACTTGGATCCGGGACAGGACTTGGATCCGGGACAGGACTTGGATCCGGGACAGGACTTGGATCCGGGACAGGACTTGGATCCGGGACAGGACTTGGATCCGGGACAGGACTTGGATCCGGGACAGGACTTGGATCCGGGACAGGACTTGGATCCGGGACAGGACTTGGATCCGGGACAGGACTTGGATCCGGGACAGGACTTGGATCCGGGACAGGACTTGGATCCGGGACAGGACTTGGATCCGGGACAGGACTTGGATCCGGGACAGGACTTGGATCCGGGACAGGACTTGGATCCGGGACAGGACTTGGATCCGGGACAGGACTTGGATCCGGGACAGGACTTGGATCCGGGACAGGACTTGGATCCGGGACAGGACTTGGATCCGGGACAGGACTTGGATCCGGGACAGGACTTGGATCCGGGACAGGACTTGGATCCGGGACAGGACTTGGATCCGACGTCGGGACAGGACTTGGATCCGACGTCGGGACAGGACTTGGATCCGACGTCGGGACAGGACTTGGATCCGGGACCGGCGCTGCAACCTGGACCCGCCGCTTCTTTGAGCGACGGGTGAGAGTAGATGTTGCGGGAGGGGGCGGGACCATCTCTGGACCCGAGGAATCCGATGGGGAGTCCCAGGACTTCCTCCTGGCTCTTCTCCCTCGGACGGTGACAGGGGGACCGGCTGGACTGGGAACGGGGAGTAGGGAGCTGGCGGCGCTGGAGCTGGGAGGAGCTGAGTCCCCCAATGTGGCCGTGGCCAGGACGCAATCCTCCGGGACCATGGCCAGCGGGCTGGAACCCCAGGTTGGAGCTGCTGGCCACGGATCATCCCGGTTGATCACGTACCTGGCCACGTCTGAGAAAGGGAGGGGACTCAGCATTGTCATCTCCCTGGGTTTGAGGGGCTTGGTGAGGCAGCTGTTAAAAATCACCGCCTTCTCCCTCTCCCCAAACTCTGTCTCCGCCGCCACCGTCTGGAAGGCCTGGGTGAAGGCTCGGATCCCTAGGTCTCCCTGGCGAAACCCGAACAGTAAGCGGGACTCCGCATTCCTTAGCCATGTGTTCTCGCCTGCTGGGTTCAGTTTTGGTCGCTGCATTCTGTCAAGATTGGGATGGAGGTGAGGGAGAGAGAACCCAAATGCAGGCGAGATACAAGGAACAACAAGACTTTAATTTAAAAAACAGAAAACAAAAACCCACGATGGGGAAAACATTAACACTAAACACTACAAAAAGGTCAAACAAAAGACTTCCCACGAGGGGGCACAAAACAAGGTAATATTATAAACTCAAACAAGACAAAACAGGGATGAGGAACAATTCAAACAAAAACATAAAACTTGAAACACTATACAAGACCTTAACACGAACCAGAACACGATTTCACAACACACGAGTAACAAGCGTAATGCAGCGACACAGGACAGAAAACACAAGGGCTTTATATAGGGAAACATAACAAGGGATAACGACACAAGGCAGGTGTGGGGAATGAAACAATGATGGGAAGCTAGACGGGATACCAAGGGGGCGGGGTCAAGAGACGAGACAAGAGAGCACATGGCATGTAAGAAAACAATACCATGTGACACTCACACAACACAGGTCTGCCATGACTCTGCCAAAAACAGGAAAAACATGACCAAGATTGGCAGAATCATGACAAAGAAACAGCAGAGGCAGGGCACATTATTGATCCTTCAACTACTGGGTCTTGGGAAAAGAACTAAGGAATCTTTAATTTCAAATCAACTTGGCACTGTTTATGAGCCTTATCTGGGGTGGAATAAGTTTAACAATATTCAGTAAGAAACAACAAAGGCAGGACAATGTATGGATCCTTCAACTACTGGATCTTGGGCCAACAACTGGGTTATCTTAAGTTTAAAATCAACTTGGCACTGTTTATGAGCCTTATCTGGGGTGGAATAGGTTTAAAAATATCCAGTAAGAAACAGCAAAGGCAGGACAATGTATTGGTCCTTCAACTACTGGGTCTCGGGCCAACAACTGGGTTATCTTAAGTTTAAAATCAACTTGGCAATGTTTGTGAGCCTTATCTATGGCAGATTAAGATTAGTAATATTTATATTAAGAAGCAGCAAGAGGCAGATTAATGTATTGATCCTTCAACTACTGAGTCATGGTCAAGAACTAAGGTATCTTAAATTTAGAATCAACTGGGTTTGTTTATGAGCCTTATCTGAGACCTATTAAGTTAAACAATATCCATTAAGAAACAGCAAGAGGCAGGGCAGTGTATTCATCAATAAACTGTGTTCATTGGCAGAGCACCGATGCTTCTTTCATTTGCAGTTAGGGGTTCATTCAAAATAGCAAGAAAAGAATGGTCTTTATTGCTACACTAATGGATTAGAGTGTTCATTCCAGGTGAGATTAGAACCTACAATCTGTGGCTTTGGAAGCCAGGGCCTTATCCACTTTGCCACTTGGGTTGCTTTGTTTCAAGCCAGAAGACTTAACTCCATATAAAAGTCATTCCCATGTCATGGTAATGTTATGAGACATCTACTCGTGTGTTACAGGTCCAGCACTCATGTGACTTTCATTTGCAATTAGGATGTCATTTTTTACTGCTTTTGTACTTTTAAACATGAATTATTATGGAAGATACATTTGTACATATTTCATCTTGTTTATAAAGCTTCTAAGTTTAAATCAGCATTATTCACAAGCTTTTTCTGAGGTGGATTAAGCTTACAAATATCCAGTCAGAAACAGCAGATGCAGTGCAAATTATTGATCCTTCTTCTACTGGGTCTTGGGTCAAGAACTAATGTATGCTTTGAGCATTGAGTACTTTTAACAATCGCAGAAACCAGAGGATCCAACCTAATCCAATCAGCAAAGTCCCTGTTACCAAAGTTCTGAATAGGTAAATATCCTCCAGGGACAGAGTCGCGAGGCACACGATTTGCCACTTTCCCCACCCGTACATCATGTATCCAGCTGCAAATGCATAATTCCATAATGCATTATGCAGTAAGTACAAAATTTTTAACAAGTACCTACTCAGCGACAATTAAAACAGTATATTTTATATAGTCGGTTTGCTGGTAGTATGAATTGTTTTCGAACATACCGTGTCTGCCATGTTTGATGTCATATGACCCGTACGATGTTTTAACGTGGACCTAGGTGTCAATTCAATTCAATTCAATTCACTTTTTATTGTCACATCACCACGGCACATGTGCCCTGGTGAGTGAAATTCTTAGGAGCTTGCTCCAAAAACAGCGCAGTACATGTAACATATAACATGTAACATATAGTACAGACATAAGACAGTGTGCAATATGCACATACATATAGTCAGTACACACAGTGTACTATAGACAACACAGTCGAAACATTCAACATACATACATTTAGCACGAGAAAAACATAAAACACTAAACACAGAGTGTGCACGTTCTGCATAATGTAAACAATGTAAACTCATCAGGAAGCTCATGTAAGCACAAACACCAGATTCTGCAGATGTGTTGCTTAGCTTCCTGATGATTTTACCCGATACTGTGTAAACATGAGCTCTTTCAGAAGTCAAGATGCTGAGAATCCCTTTGAAAGCATTAAGAGGTTCCTTATAGTGTCAAGTTCTGCAAATGTCACATCAGAAGGTCCCTCTAGGTCCTGGGACGGATGGTTGAAAATGGCATATCAGTTCCTGAAAGAAGGAAAGATGTGGAGGCCTGACAAGTAAAAGGATCCAATAGGGCCCAAAAGAGAAGTTGAAATGAAAACCCAAAATCCTGAAAACGAAAGCCATGCTGAGCATGTTAGTCATGCAGCATTAGAGCTTGTGATCGAAGAAACTCCTGGGTCTTCATACTGGAAGGAAGAAGGAGAAGAACGGTGAAAAACCCTGTTCAATGTTCTCCAAGTGAATGAAAAGTTGCACAAACTGATTGAAGCAAAAGACGAACAGCTTTCTCAGGTAAAGAGGGAGAATGAAGAATTGCAGGAGCTTGTGAATCAAGTACAACACATGGATAACATGGTTGAAAGATTAAGCGGTAAGAGTCCAGACAATTTAGAGGAGCTGCGTGACATCGCCATTGATGCAGAGGCAAAGGACATGATGGTGAGAATCAAAATGAAGATTATCATGAAGATGAAGAAGACCAAACAGATGAAAATTTTAGTGAGAAGACTGGAGAACTGTACTCAAAATAGACAGATGGTTGTGATGTGCCTCAAAAAGGAATAGTCCATACAACCGAGAGTGAGAGTGATGCCCCTTGGAAATATTTATGGGAACAGAGCTGACTCCACTGGTTTGGACTTTAAAGTGAATCTTAGCTGTAGCTGCTATTTAAAACAGACATGCACATTTGTTTTAGGCTTTACTTTCAGAATCATTTTTATGTATGTTTTCGCAACCAGTTTACATATGTAAAATTGAACACAACAGAAATTAACATCTTATTAAACGCCATTCTGCTATTTTTATTGGACTACCTTTTGAAATTTGATCGTTGCCAAGCAAGATTGCATAATTATTTTGGCATGCTATTTTGGGAATTATTTTGGCAAAAAAATAAATGGCGGCCAAGCAAGTGGGTGAAACACAGTTTGTGTATAAAGTTTACAGCTTTAGATTGCATCCCTAGAAAGTAGTATTGTAGTTTTAAAATATTCTATCAGTTACCAAAAAGGTAACCTCTGTACATATGTGCAACAGAATTCCATCACCAAGCCTCGGAAACATAAATGTGCTTCTCAGCCCGTCTGCCCAAGAGTCATTTCCTCATGAGGCCGAAGAGAACCAGTCAGCAGCATATAAGCTTTCAGACACAGCCGGAAAGAAGGGATCGGCCAAGCAGCTGTTCATTATTGTCTGTTGACTTTCTCTTTTATATGTGCCACAGTTAAAGACAGAGAAAGCAGACCCCAGTTTGACACCAATGTTCAAGGAGATTCTTCAAGATGGTTTGATCCGTAAATCTGCTCAATTGCATCTATCCCCAAATGACCATCTCTGGTTCTTCTTCTAACTCAGCTGAACATATAACAGATAAAGGGTTACTAACATACACTGCATTGCCAAAAGTACTCCTGCATTGACTCGAACATGAACTTAAGTGACATCATCTAATCCAGATCCAGACAGCTTCAACTCCAATGGGAAGGCTGTCCACAAGGTTTAGGAGTGTGTTTATGGGATGTTTTCACCATTCTTCCAGAAGAACATTTGTGAGGTCACACACTGATGTTGGATGAGAAGATCTGGATCTCCTCTCTAATTCATCTCAAAGGTGTTCTATCAGGTTAAAGGTCAGGACCTCAAAGTTCATCCACACCAGCCTCTGTCATCCATGTCTGTATGGACCTTTACTTTATACACTGATGTCATGTCGGAAGAGGAAGGGGTCAGATCCAACTCTTCCTAAAGTCTGGAGCATGGAACTGTCCAACATGTATGCTGAAACATTCAAATTGAGAGTGATTGGAACAGCTGATTTTCATTATTTGGATGGGTGAACAAACACTTCTGGCAGTACAGTGTATGATGAACATCCCCGAGTCGATTCAAAAGAACAGAAGTGTTTTGAACGAACCGAATGGATGATTCGGATCTTTCAGCACCCCTCACGGCGCCCCCTGGTGGGCGTCCCAGACACGACACAGCGGGCGGAGCCCGAACAGATCAGACTCTCGCAGTCCGTACAAGTGTGAGGATTCCCTTTAACATCAGTCTGAATAAAACACCCTGAAAGCAGAAACAACCATGTCTTACCAGGGTAAAAAGAACATCCCAAAGATCACTGTAAGTCTATGCATTTATATATGAACAGCTGTGATGTCATGACTGCATGGAATGCTTTGTGTCTGTAACAAAAGCTCGAGCGCAGCTGCGTGTCGGAACGGTCAGTCGATGTTATATTATGGGATTGAAGGGAAATGCTTGAGAATATTGGCGACGTTAAGTGCTTTAATAAATTCATTATGGTGAAATTCAAACAGGTCGTATTAAATATGGATGCTTTTAAATCCTATTGAATTTTACATCTGTAAAAGAGGATTTATCATAATTTTTGCTCATATTGATAAATAAAGATAATTAAAGATGTGAGCCTGTGGACTGAAATAAAGACACGCCCATATTAAACTCCAGCACCAGATATGACGATCAGCATCCATAACATGTTTGATATCTGATGCTGATGCTGAAGATGCTGATGATGACGAGGATGATGAGGATGATGATGATGAAGATGAGGATGATGCTGATGATGCTTTGTCTTTGTGGTCCTGATGCTGCAACACTGCGCAGTTCCTCCCCCATCACAATCCCGTCTGTCACATGTTTCTCTCTTTTATTAAATAGTATTGATGGGATTTCCTTCTGAAGTATGATCAGATGTGTACACTTTACAGTCATAGAGGATGTGTGTGATGTGTGGAGAAATGAGGTGTGGTTTTCTCTCTGGCCTCATTGTGTTCCTGCTCATCAGCATCAGGCCTGTGCACTGTCAGCTTAAGCAAGAGTCTGCTTCCTCTGTGATGCCAATAGGAAAATATTTTCCATCCGTTCATCTTAAATGACGAGCTTGTGCTGGAAACATGCAATACATGCATCCAGTTTTCTGCTCGAGTGTCCTTTAAGCAGCAGGAGATTCTATTGTATGTGGCTGAATATAACCAGACTGATGGGAGTGGTCCCGGCCTCAAATAAAAAGTCCTTTCAGATCAGGATTTACACTCATAACATGAGACGAAACATTATAAGAAAGGTATTTAAATCAAGATCCAGTTAATAAATATTAGAGACATTCTAACAGTAATGTAGTGCAACATCGCATCTTGATAATGTCAAATAGCGGATTGGACACTCCATGTGTAGCAATGTAAGTTAATGCATGTAGATTGGTTAAGTTTCAGTGTTTCAGCGAAGAAACGTCTTATGAGCGTCTCTGGTAAATATTTTCGTCACCAGGCAACAAGACAACGGTTCTGGATGCTCAGAGTTCTGTTTTTCTGGGACTACAGCACAAAATCACCACGCCTTCATGTGATTTAGCCAGACCACCCCCCCCAATCCCCCCCCCCCCACACACACACACACACACTCATGATGACATCAGTGTCTGTGTCATGACTCAGATTGGACACGGGTGTAACTGAGTTTACATGATTTTCACATATTTATGAGTTTCTCATATTTAATCACTCTTTCTTTGATAAACAGACATGCTTATTATACAAAATAAATATCTCATCCTACTTGTATTTATGATACTTGTGTACAGAAAAAGGAAACATAATATTTATATTATGTGTTCCTCTTTGTGTTTGTTTACTTAGATGAAGATACAATGTTAGAACTGTATAAAATCTTCAGTTTGTTCTGTGCTCACATATGTGCTTGTGTGTTTTCTTAGAGCGAAAGGCTTCTGGTTAAAGGAGGCAGGATTGTAAATGATGATCAGTCTTTCTATGCAGACATCTATATGGAGGATGGAGTCATCAAGTAAGCTCTGAACATTTTTCAGATCTAAAAGTGATTTCAACTGTTGCAATCCTACTGTATCTGTTGCAGAATGTGAATGTCGCATATACAAATAATTATATTTTTGGGAAAAAAAAGTTAGAGCCTGACTCTACCAATGCCAAAGTCATAGGTTTGATACCAGGGATTTGACAAACATAATTAAATCAACTCAACTTAGGACGCTTTGGATAAAATATATATAAAACTAGACAGAAAGACCACTGTTTTACATGATTCAGGGTTGAATCCTTTTTTCCAATCCATTAATTGCTATTTTTGACATTCGCCTTTACAACTTTGCACACTGCTTACATTCACAAATGGCAACATTACATATTTCATTAGTGTAATTTCAAGGACATTGTAATATTCACTCTTTAATGGGTATTAGTATTAAATAATTGAGAGGATCTACATTTTTCATTGATCATGTGACGGATCTGTGAATGATCATCTCTTCAGGCAGATCGGAGATAACTTGATCGTTCCAGGTGGGGTGAAGACTGTTGAAGCTGATGGGAAGATGGTGATTCCCGGAGGAATTGACATCCACACTCATTTTCAAATGCCATACAGAGGCACGAGCACTGTGGATGATTTTACTGACGGCACTAAAGCGGCTCTCGCTGGTGGAACCACTTTGATCGGTGAGATATGTAGAACATTTTCTGTTTTAGTTGCAGTGTGGAATGTCAAGCTAAACAAACTCTATATTTAACTCGACCTATGTGAGCGGTCCAGCTGGCTCTATCACAACAGAAGTCCAGGCATCTTATGTTTTATACTATTAATAATTAATCATTAATAATAATTACTAATAGTAATAATCGCTGCATATACAGTGCATTATCATGTTTATTAAACAACTACATAACCTTATGCATGCACTAGCAAGCCTCTTACAAACTTTATTCAAAACATGTTCAAGTAACATGACAAGAAACAAACCAAAGTTTTTAAAAATTTGTGGCCATAGGGCATTTATGTTTCTGATGTTTAGGTGTTATATATCCTGAAAGTGTTCCTTATATAGTGTCAAGTGTGCTTCATCTTTGACTCTAAACACTGCTTCTCTCTTGAAGACTTCCAATAGTATTCATTCAATTGTATTCATTTATTAGTATTTATTCAATAATATTCATTCAATAGTATCAATTCAATGGAATTTATTCAGTAGTATTCATTCAACAGTATGTATTTAATTTGATTCATTCAATAGTATTCATTCAATAGCATTCATTCAGTAGCATAAGTTCAATAGCATTCATTCTATAGTATTCATTCAATAGTATTTATTAAATTTGATTCATTCAATAGTATTCATTCAATAGTATTTATTCAGTAGTATTCGTTCAATGGCATTCGCTCTATGGTATTCATTCAATAGTATTAACTTAGTAGCCTTCAGTTATTAGCATTCATTCAATAACATTTATTCAGTAGTACCCAGTCAATAGCATTCATTCAAAACATTAATTCATTAGAATATTAATTTCAATAAAATAGGTTTCAATGTTTTAATATGTTACAGCTGTCCATTTTGGCAGTATTTTGTTGAAACATTTTTCAAATCTAAAAGGGATTTCAATTGTAGCAATCCTACCTTAGCCGTTGCAGTATGTGAATGTCATCTATACAAATGGTTATATTTTGGGGAAAAAAAATGTTCCATAAAGAGTATCAAACCATGTTTTTAAAGATTTGTGGCCATAGGACATTTATGTCAATGATGTTTCCGAGTTATATATCTTGAAAGGGTTTTCTATTTAGTGTCAGATGTGTTTCATCTTTGACTCTAAATACTAAGTCCCTTGAAGACTTCCAAAAGTATTCGTTTAATAGCATTAGAATAAAAGTATTCATTCAATAGTATTCATTCAATAGCATTCATTCAATAGTATTAATTCAAACGTATTTATTCAATAGTATTCATTCAATGGTATTTATTCAATAGTATTCCATTTAAAAGCACGAGTTCAATAGTACTCTTTCAAACGTATTTATTCAATAGTATTCATTCAATGGTATTTATTCAAAATATTTTTTTCATTAGTATTCGTTCAATGGTATTTTTTTCATTTGTATTCATGCAATGGTTTTTATTCAATGGTATTTATTAAATAGCATATATTCAATAGTTAATATTCAATAGCATTCATTCAAGAGTATTTATAAAATATATACATCGAAACATATTGTGTAAGAGCTTAATATGTCTCTATATAAAAGTAAATAAGAATGTGCGTTTCTGAACTGATGGAAGTCAAAAGCAGTCCAGTGCAGCTCATGTTAAACTGTTTTCCTCTGTATCTGACCTTCACATCAGACAGAAAAGATTCGTTTTTCTTACCAAACCTTAAGTGTGAAGTGATACACATTTCACTTGTGTGTTTTTGTTACATGTGTTGTGTAGTGGATCATGTGATCCCGGAGCCCGGCAGCAGTTTGGTGGAAGCGTTTGAGCGCTGGCACGAGTGGGCCGATGAGAAAGCGTGCTGTGATTTTTCTCTTCATGTAGACATCACACACTGGAGCGACAGCGTCAAACACGAGGTGGAGAGTCTCATTAAAGAGAAAGGTGAAAGTTCATGACGAATGAATGTAATGGTCTGTAGTGATCGTGTATTTTTGCTTGCACTTTATTATTAGTTTTTATTTAAATGTGTTTATTTCTCCACTTGTTTTGTGTTTGTTTGTTTGTGTATACAGGTGTGAACTCTTTCCAGGTCTACATGGCTTATAAAGATCTCTATCAGATGAACAGCAGTGAGGTCAGTGATGGCTCAAACACACATGATTTATGAAACAGATTATATGATATTCATATTGCCAATGTGTTATGATCTGTATATGGGATGTTTACATGTGTTTATACCACATTCTTTCCTGAATATGACTGATCAGCTCTTAGCATGAGTTTACAGAACATGTTTAATGTGTGTTTGTGAACAGCTTTATGAGATCTTCACCTTCCTTGGAGAGCATGGAGGAATCGCACAAGTCCACGCAGAAAATGGAGAGATTATTGCTGAGGTATGGCATGTGTACAGTTACCATTGAGCAGATTTATTTATACAATAATACATTGGATTGATTCCGATTGCCAGCCGACCGATACTACCCATCTGATACGACCCATCTGAAAGGGATACTTAATATAAAGTCCTAATAGAATCAAGAGCAGTCCACCTTTTTAACAAGTGATGTCTTACAAAACACATGCGTGTGAAGACCAGAAGCTTTTATGTGTCACATGTAAAGGCAGAGTAGCGATGTTTGATTTTATGACTGAAGTTGAATCTCTTTTGTTCAGGAACAAGCTCGTATGCTGGAGATGGGCATCACAGGACCTGAGGGTCACGTTCTCAGCCGTCCAGAGGAGGTTAGTAACCACACACACATCTTACACACACACACACACACACACACGCACACACACACACACACACAGCGGGCAATGTAGAAGAAAGATTACAAAAGAAACCTTTTATATGGTTCATGTGGTGTGTGAGTGTAGGTGATTTTCTGCAGGTAATATTGAGGTCAGAAACACAGATCTGTGTGTGTGTTGTTTTTTAATGTCAGTTCTGTGTTTGTGTAGCTGGAAGCTGAGGCTGTGTTCAGAGCCATCACCATCGCCAGTCAAACAAACTGTCCTCTCTACATCACTCGTGTCATGAGTAAAAGTGCTGCTGACATCATCTCACAGGCCCGCAAAAAAGGTTCAAACACAATCACACTCAAACACTCCTATTTTTCATAACAATGTCAACATTGTTTAGTTGTAATACATGTAATGTTAATGTTAACAAAAGAATAACTATGAACAGTTATAAAGGATAAACGCCAAACGTATGTTTTTTTGATTGCTTGGGAAATAAAAATTATGTGTTTTGTGTTTGTTAACATAAGAGTACATTAGAGCGAGTGTGTCTGATCTTTCACAGATTTATTATAAATAAGGGAATGGAGCGGCATTTGCTTTACATTGCTCTACATGATTTGATATGTTATGTGTCTTATCCATGACAAAGATTTGTATTATTTTTTAAAATAATACTCATCCCTGGACTTACTGTAATGTCTAACAATGCACTGTGTTAATCTTGATCTAAAAGTGTCATGTTTATGTTATGGTTTTTATTTGTTGGGAGGAATATTTTAATAAGAAGTGTTATATTAATATTTTTTTAAAGTACTATTCACACTGTTGCTGTTAGATTGTTTGACTTTGTTATAGTTCTCAGAGCTCGATGAGAGAGAAGAGGAGGAAAGAAAGGTGTTCAAAATCGAGTAATTTAGGACAGAATTTCTTTTAAAAAAATTACGAAAATCAAGACACTCTTAACTGGGTTTAGCCTTGATTTATGAGACATTGAAATCTTGGGACTGGACTCACAAAATATTCCTAAGAAAATGATTATTTAAATTATATTTAAATTCATTTTTTCTCACGATTGATCTTTGAAAAGAACAAAAACAGAACAAGCTGTAACAGTTATGATAGCCTGACACATTTAACTGAAACAGGAAGTAAATGGATGCTCTTGTTTTTTTATGGTTGCACCTCAGCTAAACGATTAGGAATTTGTTTTTAGGTAATGTGGTTTTCGGTGAGCCAATCACAGCCAGTTTGGGAACAGATGGGACTCACTATTGGAGCAAGAACTGGGCTAAGGCCGCCTCTTTCGTGACTTCACCACCCCTTAGTCCAGACCCAACCACTCCAGACTATCTGAGCACCCTGTTGGCCAGGTAAACACACAGATAAAGAGGAAGACATACAGCTTGTAAACTGTTTTCTGATATGACTGATCATACATCATGTAGTGCATTATCATACAGACGATAGACCTGTGGACAAAAAAAATGTGAACCTGTGTTATTTGAAATATAAGGTGTATAGTGTTTTGGTGATGTTGTGTGTGTTTTCGTCAGTGGAGATCTGTCAGTCACTGGCAGTGCTCACTGCACGTTCAGCGTGGCTCAGAAAGCCATAGGGAAAGATGACTTCACCCAGATTCCTGAAGGAGTGAACGGAGCAGAGGAGAGAATGTCTATTATCTGGGATAAGGCTGTGGTGAGGACCTGATCTTATGATGTTTGGAGGTATAACGACATGGTCTGCATGAACGATATCTTGTGTTCAGGCTACTGGTAAAATGGACGAGAACATGTTTGTGGCTGTCACCAGCACCAATGCTGCAAAGCTCCTGAATCTGTACCCACGTAAGGGCCGGATAGCCGTCGGATCTGATAGTGATCTGGTCATCTGGGACACAGACGCTGTCCGGACCATCACTGCCAAAACCCATCATTCTGTAAGTGCACATCTGTGTGCGGTCATGTTCTGATCTCTATTAACCTTCAGTACTCCATTCACATCTTCATAGGAAATAAAATCACGAACAAGATTTCTAATAGATAATCCATCGTTGTTTTTCTGTCATTTATTAACTAACAAGATGTTTATTTTAAGACTTATTCCTTTGTTTCTTATTAATAAATGAACAAATACAATCCTATGGTGGTACAGAGGAACAAACCTTGATGATGATGGTGTGACCTCAGCAGATGTTTAAAACGTTTCTTTCTTTCTATCGTTATCCAGCTGCAGAGAATCAAACTTAACTTCAAAAGTTTATGGACAGAAACTGTAGTGTGTGTGTGAACACATTCAGAGGTTTATATCAGCTGACCGCTGCCAACATTGACATCATGATTGCTTTTATATCTTTAGAGACATTACACATTCACCCAGAACACGTCTGGTGTTTATCCTGAAGATCTGTCCTCAACTATTCATTACCTGACACAATGACTTTGTGTTATTTGTGCATGAGTTTATACTCATGGCAGCATTCTCAGTAGACATTCTTTTGAGTTTGTCATTTCCTGTTCTGGAGCACAAAGGATGGACAGATGCCAGATTGTGGATCATGGCCGGACGTTTACTGAGATCATGTGTAGGGAAGAGTGATGCAGAACATTGGACATCTAACCCAAAGAGAAAGAGACTGGTGAAGAACATGCTGTGTGAGAGAGGTTTTTGTCATTTGCATTTCCAGATGTTAAGGAAATAAATAATAGTTATCTCACTCTCTCACATGTGCTCTTCATCAATTCACATCCCTCTCAATCTCTCTCTCTCTTTAAAATCAAACCTTCTGTTTGTGTCAGTGCACGCAGATGATAGCAGCAGCTCAAACTACACAAGATAGTAGATGATTTATGAAAAAGGGATAGGGTTGTATGAATAAGTCTCTGACTGTAGTCTTAAACATGTGTTGTTCACTATTAGGCAGCGGAGTATAATGTGTTTGAAGGGATGGAGCTGAGAGGAGCGCCCCTGATGGTCATCTGCCAGGGAAAGATCGTCCTGGAGGATGGGAAACTAAATGCCACCTCTGGCTCAGGCCGTTTCATTCCCTGCACACCTTTCCCTGACTACGCTTACAAACGTGTCAAAGCCAGAAAACAGGTAGTGCTACACACACTCGGTTAGAATAGATTCAGCCTGTGAATCAACACTTGCTTTATATCTGTATCTTTGTGTGTTATAAGCTGTTTAGCTCTTTGTCTCTCTTTCACTTAAAGCTGGCTATACTGAAGGCTGTGCCCAGGGGCATGTATGACGGCCCTGTATCTGAATTTTCAGCCATGTCAAGGGGCGGCACTCCATCTGCCTCCACCCGCAACTCACCCACCAAAGTCCCTGTAAGAAACCTTCATCAGTCCGGCTTTACATTAGCAGGTAATGTTTCTTCATTTGTCTTCCATTTATACCTCTGATGTTGCGTTTTGAGGAAACTCAGTAGTGCATCATATGGGTTGGGATGCATCACTGAGAAATATACACACACCTATTCACAGTTTCTGAGATAAAGAATCGGTCCTGAACTCCGGGGCCTGGATCCATGTCTATTAACCTTTTAATTCCTGGAGTTGAGGTCAAGAAATATAACGGAAGTCTGCACTTTTCCAATTCAAAGACTGTTTATAGATATGGCATTGTTGTAGAGATTTGCATACGCTCTATGATGAAATCTCTGTATGCATGTTTTATAAATCAGTCCATTCTATACTGTCATCATCATGATGCATTGTTGATTTCCCTTGAAATAAGTACAAAGAGCTGGGTAGATTACTTGTTCATTCTAAGTAGTTACTAGTTACATCACATATATTAAATAGTAACTGTAGTTTGATTACAAGTTTTTCAAATGTAGTTTAATCGAAGTTCTTGATTTTTGGAAACTGGACTACATGTAATCCATTACATGTAAGTTCTGCTGGTTAACTACTAAACACAAACAACTTTTGTTCGCCCACAGACCCACAATGTTTGTGTATACATCATTCTTATAAAGATGTAGGCCCATGAAATGAAGACCTCATTTAATCTCTATGCATTTCTTCCGTCACCTTAGGTCCTGAAGAAGCTCCCCATAGACCAGCAGGAAGACGTATTGTGGTGCCCCCTGGTGGCCGCTCCAACATCACCTCTCTTAGTTAAACTATAAAGAGGATTAAAGTGAGAGCAGCAGGCTAAGGTCCTCCACGGGAGAAAAGAAATACGATAAAAGAAACTAAAACACTGAACTCATGCCTTACCTTTCATAAATATCTCCTGCTGAATGATTGAACCAGTAGTTCACCCCTAAAGAAAGCAAAAGTCCAATGAACCATTAGGACATTTAGTGTAGTTGTATATTTGTTTTAGTGTTTAGACACGCTGAAGTTTGTACACATGAAGTTTGGAACAAAAATGGATGCTCTGATTTTTAAAAGCAGTATTAGGTTAAGAACTGAGAGAGAAAGAGCTTTAGTTGTGTACATCAGCTGTAGAAATCATCATGATTCTTTACTTTCTTCATCGGGGTGTTGTAGTGTTGGGTTAATTCTGAGAACAGTGAAATTTAATGAGGCTTTGGTCATTGGTGTAGAAGATTTAAGACACCATGTCAAATACTGTTTAAATTTGCATGAACAATCTCATTTACATATCACTGTCCGTAATGAGTATATTGCAGCTTTGAAAGTCATTGGTCATCTGAAGAAGTTTATTAGAATATATTCTTCATTCAATTTATACATAAGTTTGGTAACCTGAGATCATTAAACATTAGTTTTTCAGGTGTATTGATTCAACTACCGAAACAGCTGTATGTTTATAAATTCCAGTGATTCTGGAGACTAACTGGTGCTACAGTATTTTTATACTGTAAATCACATTATAGTATTATGTTTATGATATGTTACTGGTTTATGTAACATGTTTATATGTTTAAAAGTGTATAACATACACATCACCCAATTTACACTAACAGGAAACAAACACTCTGTTTAGTTTTTATTTTTGTGTTTTTCATTATCTTTCTATCATATTTTACGGTTGAGTAGAAATGAAGAAATAGCAGGCAGGTGAAAATGAATGTGTGATGTCTAATATGTATTGCTAAATAAACGTGTTACAACAGATTGTGTGTGGTTATTGTTTTCATCTCTTTACAGAACATAGAGAATAAATACTCCATCTCAACAGCTGAATGTTTATCTCCTCATAGTCTTGTATGGGACGTGGGTTATCTGGGGGGTACCAGCCATCCCATAACGTCTCTGATATTTAACTTTCTGTGTGGGCATTCATTAATCTCTTGTTCTTTGGAATGAAACTTAACACCCTGACTCCTGGTGAGTTGATAGTCCAGGTTGGAAGCTTTCCTGAGGTACTTCTTGTATAGGACTACTCTTAACCCTTGTAAGGGAAATTACCCCTAAAAGTCAACAGGCACAGTAATTTGACTACCTGGCTCATTAAGTATGATCAGGGTGGATAGACAATTTTGCTCAGTCTGTTTGCTAAAGTTTTAGATACCAGTTTCTAATCGCTGCATAGTAGTGACACAGGTCTCCATTTTTTATTTAGGTTCTTTCTTCAGCAGTAAAGTGCTTAATACATTGTTAATTCCTAAAAACAAATCCTGGCTCACCTCAGGCCAAAAGTCCATGTGCACCTACTTCTGGGGCTTTTCAGCAATTTTTCTATTTCTGGGGCTTTCACAGAATTACTTATTGGCCTCTTCATAGACTTGAATAAGTTAATCATTGAACACATTATCAGTGTTCATCCTGTGTATAAGTTTCTCCTATACAGCTATATATAAATTCAACAACAGACCTTTATTTTATTTACATTTGGAAATTTAATTGTATTTTTATCATGTCACCACTAGGAGGAGATGTTGATTCAGTGTGAATAATGTTTGTGGAAACCGCAGGTCAAAAAATTTCTCACTTTGGCAATCTTGAGGCATCAGCCTGAATTTTAAGCACTTGGTCATGCTATATTAAAGAGTCAGAAACAGTGTAAAGATGTACAAACTTTACTCAGAGGGTTTGATTCATCTATATTCTTTCCTTGTACAGCTGCACACACAATAAGATTCAACAATCAATCTTCAAATAAAACCTCACAATCTAGTGGATGAAATGTGCATTCTGAGCCTTCAACACTCAGATCAAGGCACACATTTAAAACAGCAGCCCAATAGCGATGATGATTGCTTGCATGTTTGTTGATGTTTGTGTATCAGTGTCTGTTTTTCTTTTTTTTAATGCCTGTGTGTCACGGTGAGACATGCGCTGGCTCCAGGTTTCTCAGCTGATCCAGTATCAGTATCTTCACATGAATGGATTTACTCATGCATCAGTGTTCATGACAACTGCTCCGCTTTATAAAAGTGTGTTCATCCTGATAAACATATTGATGTTGTATCATTGTTGTTCCGTCCATCTTGAATGGCTTTGTGGGTCTCTTTGACATTATTGTTGATCGTCTCTGTGCCTGCTTTGGTTTTCCACAACCTTTAACAGACAAATAACAGCTTAAAAGTGCCCTATAAGCGTGTCAGATCACTTCTAGGAAACAAACAAAAAGCATTGGGTTGTAGAAGATATTGCATCTGAACATGAAATTTTTCTTTGTACAAACTGATTTGTACATACATACAAATATTCTTCATGATTTAACACAAAGTAGTTTCACCAATGATACTATTGGTGGTTGGTTCTCTTTTCAGATGTCAATTAGATGTGGTCTGTGTGTTTCTGTCTAAATAACCGATCTTTTAGAAACCATTAGAGTTCTCTCACTTTTCTCTGTTGAAGATAATGAAGTCTCTCTGGACAGTCTCTAAGCGCTGCTGGATTTGCCCGTTCTGAAAAATACATAAATTCATTATGAATTTATAAATTAGTTATGCATATAGCACATGAAATACTTAAGATATCGTGACAACTGAACTGAGCAGTTTAACATCAAGTTTAAGACGTTCTTATGTACAACATGTTACTATAGGTCTAGAATCTCAAGTGGAATGTGTGCTTTCTCCAAAACCAAAGACAATTCTCATATTCCGCATGCTTGTCTTTTAGTTTTTTTTTTAAGATTTAAGCTGTAGAGGATATTCCAGTCTATTTTGAAAAGCACTTAGAGCTTATGGCAGGAGTTCAGCGTTCAGCTGAGCGGATGAGGCTGTTGTTGGCATTCTGGAGAAACTGTTAACAGAATGTAATGTCTGAAGTAATGAATCTATGGATTATTGATTGCACATTGCTACTAAGAGAAACTCCAACACTAGGCCATGGACTGAGTCTAAGACATTCAGTGGCTAATCAGGTTCTTATACACAGTCGTGTCAACTGATGTTGCTGAGTTCCTTCTACAAAGAATGAGTGTAAAAATGGAACAAAAGCATTCTTCCTGACAGTGCCAGATCAGAACGAAAATCAAATGTCAAGGAATAAAGGAGGATCCAAAAGTGAGGGTGGTAACATGGGTAATATATAGGTGGTAACACTGAGGCAATTATGTCCCCAGCCTGGAGGCTCTATCTCGTTCATATCAACAGGACTGACACATGGGAGGAAGGGTTACTGTCAGAGACAAGGTATGAATAACAGAACAAAACAGACTTGAGATTGAATGAGATTGAAATTACTGAGTGTATCAGCAGAGTAAGACATACAGGAAATAATATGTCAAAGAAGCAGCGAGAACAGCCGAGCAATGTAACACAGAGAACCAAGATAAAGAGAGCTAATAGTGCTGAGTCTAATTAGCAATAATATAGCAATAACTCTGAAAAATCTGAATCATAAAGCGCTTTTTTACCCAGTATGTTTACACACACTAGGAATTTGAGCTCCCTGCGTAAAATAAAGAGATGACAACCGGTATAAGAGAAACAGGCTGGATGTGTGAGGGGTCTAACGTGATTTTATAAGCCCTTTCTCTCACCCTGGGGGTGTTAAGATCTCGGAGGTTGGGCAGGGGGGCACCAATAATCCCCTTAGCAGCCATGACTGTCTTTAATAGTCTCTCGATGTCTGATTTGTAGCTCAATCAAATCAGACAGTTAAGTTATGGATAAGCACAGGGCAGACTAAAATCTCTGATATGTTTATTATAGGTATGAACATATAAATCCATTTAAAGTGCACCTCAATGCCAATTGAAGAAATATCAATAAAGTCACAAATAAAAAAAATAAAAAAAGAACTGTATTTTCTAGCCAATAAAAATATGTCTCAGTCCATGTGTTTGCCCTACTGCACTGACATCAGTATCCAGAAACATCAATTTAATTAACCTGCCCAGTTCAAAAATCACCTCAATAGACCCTATCACTTCATTCATCATCTCTACATCACCTTTCAACACATGCCCACTTCATACATTACCTCTATGGAATCACCCTCTTCTAACATCACCTCAATAGACCCTCTTACTTCATACATGACCTCTATTTACATACCCACTTCATAAATTACCTGTGAAGCCATGCCCACTTCATACATTACCTGTAAAGCCATGCCCACTTCATACATTACCTATATAAACCCACCCAGAACGTTCTCCTGTCCATCCACTTTGAACATAGCTTTCATCCTTTTGAATCATCCACCTGCCAGTTCTTGCTCTAATGATCCTCCTTCATACTAAAAAAAAGGGATTTACATAACCTAAAGTGTTCTAAATCATGAACAAAACCTAAAACATCTGTGGTTTATCTTTGCTTAGTTTGTCCAAGATTTTTCCTTTACTGTCAAAATATATGTCTAGAAATCTTTATTTATATTGTTCTCATAGCAATTCAATTATCTGCTCTGCAGCTCTTTAAGATGGGTTATAACTCATTTCCCTACTGCATTACATCTTGAGTAAAACAAACTCTTGGAAAGGGAATGCAAAGGACGACTGAGGACAGATTTAAGATCAGTCTTTAAGTTATCTGAAGTTTTTTAAGTTTTCTTCCCTTTAGAGGGCTGTAGCCCATGAGCCTTAGGCATTTAAGATTGATCTTCACTGCTTCAGAAAGTGTGCACATACTACATTAATTCTCCTTGAGTTCAGAGACACTCCACGGCACAAATACACACTTCTTAAGATTTATACATTTATATTTATCATTTATCTGTTTAGTCACCTGTCTTCATGCAGTTACGGAAACTCTGTAAAGAGTAGTCATACCTCTAAAATGTATTTTTTGACATATGTATTCCAGACTCATTACAATCCATATTAAAATGGAGGAATTTTCTTTAACCAAACTGAGCAATTGGCCTTTTTTATGCATCTGACCATCTTCAAAACACATGTGCATCAATAATGTGATTATTTCCAATACCCAGAGAAAGATTTAGTCTCAGTAACATGTTTACATGACATGAGAAAACCTCTATGCTTGGGTTTAAATGAATGTTTTATTATTTATTTGCCTTAAAACACAAAACAAACAATGATCCAACACAGTAGGTATACATTGTTTCTACATTTGCATTGTTTCTGTATGAAGGTAAGGAGCAGAGACTGTTGACAGCGAGTGTGGATGGTAAAACTTCGCACACTCATGTTTATCATGACTTCACACTTCTTTGTGGGTCCATGTAAACGCACTTAATATGCATGAGGGGTTGAAACCCCATTCTCCACAGTTATAAACTGAGCTCATGTTCTTTTGAATGTTTCATCATAAGATGGCTAAAAAGATGCGTGGTGTCCTGATGTTTTAAAACTTTACTTTGTGACTTGTCTCGCTGCACAAAGCCAAACCACTGCACACTACCGATGTGAGCTACATTTTTGATATCAACACATCATCTGTCTCTGCCGCTGGCTTCCGCTTATTAGTTTTCAAAAAACACATAGAAACGTGTTAGGCAGACACGTCATATATTTTGTCCAATCGACAGAAATTCAAACTTTACACTGCACTGCGCAGACCTCGCAGCAGGACGAAAGATATCTCTCAGGTCGCCTTCAAGATCTCAATTTAAAATCTTCAGATCGCCCATTCCTAACATGGCCACAGTCAAGAATATCCCAAAAATATAAAAATCAATCAAAAAGCAGATGTTCACGCATTCTTCCAATGTAAGAGCGGGAATCTAGAACAGATAGATATATAGAGATGTTACCTGAGGAGATCCATCAGAGCCGCTCTCTCTTGTCTTTCTCGCCAGTCTCTTCTTCTTTTTGTGTAATGGTTTGGATTCTAGAATCATCTCTTCCAGCTCGAACGTGGGGTCACAGTTTAGTCTCCGTCTCTGTTATCCCACAAATACACATTTACTGTATAAATGAATACGGTCTGTAAGTGTGCGAGTCAATATTTAGTTGTGTCTGTGTTTAGTAAAGAAGTGCAGAATTAACAAAATATGAGAAACTGTAATTTTCACAAGTTACTATCTTTATGTTATTTACCATATTCATGTTTAAACACATTGACTTGGTTAACATGGACAACAATATTCCAATTAGACAAATCCTTTTATTGATTAAGGAACCACCATGTAAAAAGGATTGAACTTTATCCGTCTAAATTGTTAACAGTGGTCAATCGGTTTGACGGCAAACTAGAGAGACACATGAAACAACAGACAGCGTAATATGTTGTGTTTGTGTGATGAACCGTACATTAGGGAGGAAACCCGGTGGGATTTGTTTGTTAAGCACAGCGTCCCAGTTGACTTCAGACAGATATTCCACATCCTGAAGCTCTGACAGACTGGAAATCCTCTTCCCAGCATCTACACACAACAGCTAACAACAACAGAATTATGACTCCATATATGAATGCATTCATTTTAAAGATCTGATATGTGAAGTAATAAAGTATTACTACAGTGAACTGGTGGGGTTATTGTTACCCTTCTCAGGAGAGATTTCATCTCTGGAGACCACGCTGCAGGGTAACACGGCTGAATCTTTTGGAAGGTTTGAAGAATCTCAGAAGCGGGCGTGTTAGCACCCATGATGTAGGGTCTCTAGAGAGAAAACACAGTGAAAAAACAACTTCTGTGCAATGTCTGTTATATAATTAAAAACCGTGAATCAATTTAACAACATAAAAAGAACCCTGGTGATTAATTCAATAGAGCTGAAGAAGCAGTGTGATGGTGCTTTATGTCAGTATGACTGTGGTTAGGTCAAAGGCAGAATCATCTGTCCACATAAACCCCTCAGCTGTCATCAGAACCTCACCTGTCCCCGGAGTAGCTCATATGCAGTTATGCCCAAAGACCACCAGTCCACAGCGAATGAGTAACTGGGATGTGTTCCCTCGATCAACTGGAACAGTTCCGGGGCTGCAACCATAGACAACACAAGAAGGGTTATTAGCATTGTGTATGTGTCTGCTCAAACTGATTTATTAATGATTGTGATGCAGTATAGTTATAACTTCTACATTGGACCCATGATGTAGCTTTAAGTGTATGTTTCAATTTAAACTGTCACTGGCCGTGTTGACTGGTCATGAACACAAGTAGCTTGTGTATACAGGCATGCTGCCAGCACTATCGAAGCAAGCACCAAATAAGCCGCCAAATGTTGTATACGCTCTCTGGGAAACTTTAGGAGTGATATTGACAAACAGACAATGACTTATGCGGCAGCTTGAGTTGTTTAATATCCTAAAAGTGATGACTGACTCAGAATATAGATACGAGGAAACACAGAGCTCTTGCTCTTTATTATGGACAAGTGGCAGGGGTTGTGGCAAACCAATCACAGAGCTTGAGGCTCAAGTAGCGCTGACCGTCTTTACTGTAGGTTTTGGAAGGAGTACGCATTAGGCTGTGGTTACATACAACGTACACTCAAAACATGACTATAGATTGGCTTTAAGCTTAAACTTAAAAAATTATTGTGTTTGGTTGATTGAAACGTTGTCACGGGGTCAGCGTGACATTAACCCAGGGACATCTTGGGTAAATCAGGAGAACCATGTGCGTGCATAGTTTTTGCAAGTTATACATAAACAGTACTCTTCAGATCAGTGTAAGACAGTTTAGCTGATTTAAAAGGAATTTTTGTATAAGATACTATAGATATCACATCTGATCTCCCATAAAATACTAATGATGGGATTTTGTGTTGAATGTTTTTAGATTTATAAATAACTGTATATACAATTGTAGTTAATCAATGTAATTATCATGACTGAAGAAGGTTTTATAAAGCCGGGTTTATCCATTGTTATCTCTATAAAGACATACAAATCCACTCACCCATGTATGGTTTTGTTCCTGCAATAGATGTGGCTTTTAAGTCATCCTTCACAATAGCAGCTATGTTAAAATCTGTCAAGTGAACATGACCTGCACAAAAAAATGAAACAAACAAACAAACACATAGCATGTAATGCCACGTAGAGTGTGTAATATTAACAACGCAGTACAGAATAGAAGCACAACTTTGTAAACACTGAATTTAAATCAGCACATTGGGTTCAGAGGTTTTGCTCAGGTTTTGTGGGTCACATTGAGTGTCCAAGATAAAAAAAAGCCTATGCGCGTGTGTGTGATATCCTTCTGGGATCACGGCTCTTTGCATATTAATATCTCCTATTATCATATTAATGATACATTATGCAGTTTGTTAGTTTGCTTGCACTTGTTTGCTGTTTCACCTTCACCAACAGCTGTTAGCCAAAGCCATCATTCTCTTCATTCTTTTCTCATGGTAGTGCAAAATTATGGCATTTTTGACATAGCTTATTATCAAAACGTGTCATAATTCACCTGAATTAAGCTATATAACGAATCTGTAAAAATATAAATTCTGTAAAAATGTAAATGTACTCACAAACAGCCTACATTATTTCTGCACTTAGAAAATGATAAAAGATGACAGTGACTTACCATGTTCATCCAGTAAAATGTTGTCTGGTTTAATATCTCTGTGAACACACACACACACACACACACACACACACACACACACACACACACACACACACACACACACACACACACACACACACACACACACACATACAAAAATATAAATAATTCCACGTCTATTCAATGTGGACAGACAGTACGGTATTGTCAAATAATTCAAATAAGTGTCATGATGATGTTCCTGTAGCTCAAGGATTACATTCTCAAGGTAAACACATTCAGTACTGATGAAATGAATGTCACTTTGTATCCAAGTATCTGAAAAATGCATTTATGTAAATAGATTAAGAAAAACATCTGACAGGAAATAAAAATCAGACACATGACAGTTCTAAAAGTCAGAGTAGATGGACCGGTGAGGGTCGCACGAAAGATAAACCCGGAGCAATTTTCAACTTCTCAAGCTCATTTCTGCATCACAAGATGTGAAACAGAGTTTGTATTTCCTCTGGGAAAATCATATACATCAGAGCAAGTCCACAGTCCTATCTTCTTGAATATTGGAAGGCAGATATTTATAAAACAGCTGGCTAAATTAATAAAATAGAACATTGATAAAAAAAATTTTTTTACCGGATACTGACTGTCTCTTAACTGTTGCCAAACTTATATGGTGCTCATGATCACCTTGCAAAAAGGCTGGTAAACAACTCATAAGCAGTTGCTTTCATGTTATATTCATGGTAATGGAGCATCAGAATGAAGTGACACCGTGCTACATTAAACCTGATTTTTCTCATAAATGCAAGGACACAGATTATTTTTCCTTAGCAACGGTAATCACGGCAACCTGCGTTCCAACAGTGTCTTTCATTCATTGTGTGATTCATTCTCTTTTAAAATTTAATATAAGCAATGGAGCGAGTCATCTTCCAAAGGTATTCATTTAATTCTCTTATTGTGTCAAGAAATGAACTTAATGGGTTCATGGTGTATTTGTGAATTTGTCTGTTGATCAGAAATGAAACAGTAATGTTTGGAATCTAAAGTGATGTATGTGACACTGAAGCAGTAAAAAGTGAGTTGATCCTGTAAACCTCAAATCTGAAAACTGACACAACACAGTTGTCAATGTTGTGAATTATATGAATGTGGTTTCATCTTCTTGTTCTCTGGATTCAGTTTTCTGTTTCACTTTAAAAATGCTGCCTTGATTTTAGCAACCCAGAGTCCTAGGTTTAATCCCAAGGAGAACACAAACTCAGAATTGAGTGCATAGTATAATGCAATATAAGTCTCTTTGGATAACAGTGTCTGCCTAATGCATACATGTAAATGTCAACCCAGATGAATCAGAAGAGACAAACCCAATGAAGCGGTAAATTAACCTAGAAAATGTGTGTACTTAACTCAGCAATGTGTTGAGCCACACAGAATACAGTACAATTAGTTCTTTTCCAAAATGAGATAAATCCATTTTAATAGTTATCTGAAAATGATGTTTTTCTACCTGGACCCGTACATTTAGTTAACTATCAAATGATCCTGTTAAATTGTCTGTTGGCTCAGTCTGAGCATGTTAAACAATGATTGTTAAATAAATAGATTAGTAATTTAAAGTTTTTTTCCAAAACACAACAAATCCATTTTTTTGTTCTAAAAACGTGGGTTGATGTCTTACAAAAGACAAAAACAAAATAACATGAAATGGATGACATTAGTGACTCTTACTACACATGAATATAAATCAAATAAATGCAAATGTCCTGTCAGCCATTTTTATCCCCAGGCCATCATAAGTGTTAAGAGTTTGAAGAACTCATTTTCAAAGATTGAACACAAACAAACACTTAAAAGCAATGCTATGGTTGACTGCAATGAACAAATTATGACTGGTCGAGAGGATATATTGCATTTAGGCTAAAAACAGGTTCGGGATATACCTGGCTTTAAACAAGAAAATATAGAGATTTGATACGTGACTATGACCATGTACAACTCTGTTCTACTTCTAATAAGAATAAAAAAATAAAGATGGATTAATACAATTATGTTTCGACAGATCACAAGATGTATAAACTTGCATCAAATAAGCGAGAACTGAATGACAAAGTGTTTTTATACTCATATGCTAAGTTGATTTTCCTATCAAAATAACTTCTTCCTGACTACTATTTAAGGAGCAAAATTTTTAATGTTTTAATCGATCTGTTCTTCTGTATTTATTGTTTGATACATAAGACGAGGTATGATCCGTGATGCATCAGTCAATGTTTCTGACCTTCATTATAAAAGCATCTGGAGATAAGTGTCCTTCTGGCCTTAGTTGAGATGATGACCGTAACTCTCATCACTTATCAAGTACTCCTGCAGGATTTGCAGGTGTATGAGAAGTTACCTGACCACCCTGAGAGTAAACCCATCCCGCCTGCTTTTTCTCTCGCTTGACTAGTCCAACAAGCTATTAGCAGGATCTAATGACCTCATTACATCAACCATCATGATGAGAGGTGTAAGTGAGCCGCCGTCCCAGTCATCTGATCTCTGCTGAGATACAGACAAACACAAGGACAGCTGGAGGCCTTCTCCTGCCTCTGTGGGTCAAACAAGTAGTCCTTTTTCAATATTATACCTAACAAACACAACAATTCAAATCAACACAGTTTTAACAACCTATAAATGACTTTGTAACATTTGTTGACTTTGTTACAGATCAACACTGTAACACTCATTTCATGTTCACTTCAAAACTATAAAAAAAACTGTATTATAACTGTATTATTAACTATATTAAAAACTTTATTATTACTTTGTGATCAGCAGAGTATAATTCCTTCTGAAATTAATCATTTAGAATTTAGTTATAAATCAGGTACAATATGAATATATGAAAATGACTGCACAAGAAGTGAGATAGAGTTCATCATGTCATACTTTTGCTGATGTATATTTAAAACCATCAGATCATAAAGTCTACTTTAGCATGTGAAACTACAGTACAGAATTAACTCTTTATAGACTCCTCTGATTCATGAAGAAAATAATCCGTATGAACCCATCATGAACAATCACGTCACGTCACTTCAATCACAAATTAAAAAATATGACGCAGGACATGACCTATTATTTAAATGATTATATAAAGTCAACCTGGTATATCACACTAAAAAGATCTATTTTGTATAATAACCAGCTGGCCTACACAGATATACTGTACATTTTTGAATATACATTTTATTTATGTTTATTGAAACCCATCCTCTATAATCTTTAGAATTTCAAGACTCAAAACCAAGTTCCTAATATGAATGTATAGTGTTTTAACTTTAATGCCTAGTTTTCGATGGTTGGCTGAATATTAAAGTTACAGATGTCATACGGATCTAGATAATAAGTTAAGTCCCTCAAACTAACAATGTTTGAATTGTGTAATGATTAATGTAAATACAGTCAATACTGATGGCAATCCTGACAATTAAAAATCATACACCAATACATACATTAAATGATCAGTATGCAAAATGAAAGCTCAATATATAATATAATGACGGTAGATAAAAGTCATATTTCAGATAAAGGACAAACAAGTTTTCTAGCCGTATGTGTTGAAGGACAGGTCGTGTCTTTGCCTTTACTGAGCACTCTTGTGTTAATAATTCAAACAGCTTAAAGCACAAAAACATTTTCCTCTTAGACAGGGGTGCCTGTCCCACGGGAGATATTGTGTTACAGATGGAAATTCTCTCAAGTATGTTCCTGTTCTTTATATTAAGTATTATGACATATTTTATTGTATCTGTGGGAAAAGTAGTTAAGATGAATAAACATCTGTGTGAGTTCATTACCAGCAGCCATGTGTAAGTAAGTGTCTTTCAAATTATTATAATGACAGTGTCTCCAAACTGTTCACCAGTTTGGTTCCTGTGTTTTCCCTCTGGACTCCAAGTCCCATTATCCTTAATGCTCTCTCAACTGTATCTCATCTGTACCATACCTCTTATACCATACTATATAATAATACTCAATAATAGTGTTGTAGTAGAGAACAATTAATCCAAAACCAAAACGAAAGGGTGTCGAGGCTGAGTCAAGATCACAAAACACTAAAGAGACATAATAAACTAATAAATAGAAGTAACTTGAGTTATTTATTGGGCAAAATGATTTATGTTCCATATTTTATCATCCACCTATTTTAACATGTTAAACTTTTACTGCAGGTGAAAATTCCAACAATAAAAAACTAGAAACTTGTGTTTAAATCTATAGTTACTTATTGATTAAAAACCATTTCAAGATACCTCAGATTCATTTGTAGGTATTCATTTTGTGACCCATTTTTGAGATGATTTCCCATTATTCTCTTATTGGCAGTAAGAAAAGAATCCAAAGAATTAAATAAGGAACAAGTAAATCATTGTCTTTAAGGCCAGAAGTTTTACATCCAATCACATGAATGACTAAAACACATTAATCAAACAATGCCCCAGCATTTTGTGTAATTCCCACAATTTAATTTGCTCAACTACCTCTTTAAGGCCTCATTGCTGTGACTTTTCATTTAAATATGTTATTGTACAGCTTCACTAGTGCTGACGTCATATCTTTTGAGGTTCTGTGGCAAAACAGATAAAGCAGCCTCCTTCTTTATGTCTAAAACACATCAAATTCAACAGTACTTGAGTAGTTAACAGATGATGATTACCTGTGTATGATGCGTTTGTTGCGTAAGTAGTGCAGAGCGAGGGAGATTTCACATAGATAGTGTTTGATTGTGTTCTCAGTAAAGTGCACATTCTGTTGCAGGTGATACCGCAGATCTCCACCTAACAGCAGGTCAACCACCATAAACATGTCTTCTTCATCCTGAAACGAGTACCTGTGTTACACACAAAACATAACAAATCAAATTCACTTCTGTGTCTCCTGCAATACAAACAGCCGGTCTGTCAAAAACATGACAGCTGCCAAGTAAAAACACACCATCACACAGATTTGGTGAAGAGCGTTTAAATACCACTGCAGAACATCTTCTAACAATAGTCACTCTGCTTTTCATTTATAACTGATGTTGGCCTTTAAAACTCCTGAGTCTGTATTTAAAACATTTGATCTTATCATTAAATTGCAGCAAAGGTTTTCTTATCACTTTATTCAAAATGCTGCTGAGAGTAACTTTTACTTTGCTCTTACAGATACTCGTTGCTATGGATGATCTCAGCAAACTCACTAACTAGAAAGAGGATGGGTCCGTCAGTTGTATTAGCATAGAATTAATTTTTAAAGAATACAAAACAAAGATTTCAAAATGGTGCCAAACGTTGGCCTGAATATGTGTTGTGTATACAAGGCTTAGATTTTACACTTGTATAATATTAGTAGTAATATATACACCAATATCAAATTGACTTGAGAAGTGAATTTTAGGGTAAAATTACAAAATATAGTTGTATTATGGTCTGTATATCCTCATCCATCAATGACAGATGTCCTCAAGAGGTCTCCATCTTCAAACACACATTTTACTCTCATTTCAAAAGCCATTTAGCAAAGCAGTATTGATTTGACATGCTTACTCCCTGTTGACATGTCCTTACATTTCTCTCAAAGTTATTTCAAGTGTTTATTTTGTTAAACAGCAAGGAAATAACCAATAAACAATGTCAAAAACAGTAGAATATAGCATACTCAGTACTGTGTTGGAGAACTTAGCAAATTCTTTTAATAACAGATCAAGTGCAGATCTTTAAAATGTGTACTAAAGAAAAACATGCTGTCAGAGCTTTTCATTTTTATATCAATACAATAAATTACTTTTGGTCACTTTCTGCTAGGTAAGATACACCTTAATTTAATTTTGTTTTTTAAAGGATGGCACTTTTAGCAGCCTTTTTACGTGTCAGCATGTTCACGTTTAGGTGCAAGGATTTCATTTGGATGAATATCAAGTCTCGGTGAGAAGGTAAGAAACAAGCTGTTCCTGAATTATTCTTTGCTTCGGTCCACAGAAACACAATAGTAATCCATTGAGAACAGAGAACCGAAAAAACTAAAAGCACATAATTACAATATTCTGTTTCATGTCTGAAACTAGGGGCTGTGTGAAGGACAGGAAGGGTTTATCCATTGTTAAGTTGGATTTACTTTGAACTTGCTCAAGACTTCTATGGAAGATTTTGTTTAATGCCCCTGACTTTACTTGGAAAAACATCAAGTAAGAGAGAAAGGGAAACCTGCTGTTATTTTGTGGACAGTTAAGGAAGGTAAAAACTTTGAGTTCTTTTATTTTAATTTTCTTTATTTAAAGTGCATCCTTTGCCAGCTCTCCTGATTTAAATTTTTATTTCAAGAAGACACCATGTAAATAATGGCTGAGAAGGAAAGAGAGGTGATGTAAGAGTGCTGTAGGTGAGCTGTGTGACATTGATTTACACCCTGACTTTGATTGACAAGTGAGTTTGTAATGTCTGCTCAGCTGAAGCTGTCACTGAAGGACCAAATTACAGCATCATGCTGAGAAAGCGTAAGGTGTGCATCCACTTTCCCATCGGAACAGAGTTCTGTGAGAGATTGATTCACCTTCAGTACATCTGTGAGCATCTCAAGTGAAGCTGAGTCAAGTGTCTCGAGTGAAAGACCTCCGTTCACATGGGATCTTCAAATCTAACTTATGGCACACTACATTATGAATTTAATACAGAAAATGTAATCTTCACAAGGAAAATTCTTGATAGTTGGGAAGTGATCATTGAGAAACTGTTGATATATATGTGAATAAAGCATGGTGAAGTGAATGATATCAGTTAGATATGAGTCAGGCAAGCTCAGCAACAACTGAAGAGTCAGTCCATCTGCCCTGACTTGATGATTCCAACATATGAAGATAAATTAAGCTGTTTGTATTGTTTTCTGTATATTTAGTGTGTGTGAGCACGTGTGTGTTTGAGTGCGTGTTTATGCATGTATTAGAGAGAGAGAGAGTAGTTTGGATGGTGTTTGACCTTGACTGTGTGATGGAGCAGCAGAATTTTCCTCCTACTCTCATCTGCAGCACTGCAGGGAAACATTCACTTCAAACTCCAGCCAACTACATTAACATTCACCTGACTCGATCAACATTTATCCTCCAATACACACACTATTATAACTATAAGACAGAAATACCACAGACCTCCGTCTACTAACTAAGAATGAATTGTGCAACGAGTGTGACGGGTGACCTGAGTTCAACTCCTCATACGCTCTATCGACACTATAGTCAATAAATATTGCAATAAAAGAGCTAGATGTGTTATGAGAAGTGCATATGAGTGTGATTTTCAGTCTTTGGTTTGGGGGTTTAGTTTCTAAACAATTTAAACTCGCCAAGGTCATTCCTTTGAATACAGCAGAGAAAGTGAACAGATGTACAGAAGACGTATACAGTTTGAATTTACATGACTCACTCACCAGAAGTTCACCAGGAAAGGGTGTTCCATGTTCTGCATAATCTGAAGCTCTTTGAAAACATTGCGCACCTCGTTGCGCTCGACACACTTCAGTTTGTTCATGTACTTCATGGCATACATCTTCTTAGTGTCCTTCTTCTGAACAATGCAGACCTGTAGAAGAAGAGAAAAAAACTCCCTAATATATTATGTTGTTTCGTAATCTTCAACATGATCACAACATATTTGGTATTTGACAGCAAATGGAAATTCTCCTGTCTTTTGTTAATCGATAACTTGCTGGACACTTTAGATATGCTTAAAATAGATGTAACATAAACGCATAATTGATGAAGTCAAAGTCAAAACAGAAATGTTTGGTTAAAATTTTTAAGGTTTCCGCTTCCTTCGCGTTATTTCCCCATTTGAACACCAAATCACTGTGCTGATATACTAAATAAAATATTATCATAGTTAATTAAAGAGCACTTGACCGCTATTGTTTCGTCCTTACTGACAAGCATAACTGTCATTCCATCCTCCATTGTGTTTTAATATAATTTGTTTCTGTTCAACAATATATTTTTGGTGTTTGGGTGGTTCACACCAGTTTTCGCATATTACCAGCACATCCATGTGAACATGATCCAGACAATTTTCCCCCGCTCAATGAAAGTCATTGTTTTATATCGATCCATACATGCTATTGGGAGTTTCTCTGTTGAATGCTTCTTCAGTGCAGGCCTTATTTACATTTCCCCAAGTTGAAATTAAAAAGTATGTGAATCTACAACCACTTACCTTGCCAAAACTGCCTTTACCAATGGCCCTCAGAATCTGAAAGTGATCAAAGTTAACTGTGGAAGACAAACACAACAGCATTCATGTGAATGTACATTAAATCATGTGTTATAAAGGATTTACACAGACACAGAGTTTCTATGTCATTGTTATTATCATTATCTATCTGACGAGTTGTGAGGGAGCTCTTGAATCAAGCATTTTTAGATTTATTTATTCAAAACAATGTTTAAAAGCATATGCATCAACAAGCTTTTATGTATCAAACATATCGAGACATTCATGAATTATATTTTAAGAGAAAATCTTTAAATGCAGAAGATGCCATCTTTAATTCACCCAGACAAATCGGGCATGTCACTGCAATAAGACTTACAGCAACAAAAACAACATTACAATACATCAATAATTTATTTTTTTTGTTTAATTCATGTTCAATGCATGGTAGAGAACACGATTACACTCCATAACAATCCAAGCAAGCTTCTGCTCTAAAATAAACCACAAAAGATCTATTAGTTGATAAAAAACTATATTTATAAATTAAGTCATTTATAATCTTTCTATGGCATAATTTATGTTGAAATAAAGTCTTAGCACATTAAATAATGTCTGGTGGGAGTAGTAGTTGCATATTGTAATGGCACTTAACAATATTAATTGGAATCTTTGCTTTGAATCAGAGTAATTAAAATGTGTTTATGTCCCAAGTCAAGCGTAATAAACGTGAAATTACCCTTGTGGAAAATCCTGGAATGAATTATGTTTTCCTAACAATTCCCATCTGATCTTCAATAGAATATTCCCTCAAGCGCACGATGACACAATGACAAAACATCAGTCTCTGCACTATTTAAAGGTTTAATATTCCTGTAAATCTGAGCATGGTGAAATGTGTTTTGTTCAAATGTATATAGACTGATCTAGTTGCAAACTGAGAGAAGAATTGATAGTTCAGAATGATTTCAAACCCTATTGAAGCAATTTATGCAGGATATCACATAAATAAATTAAATAAAGCATTTATTTTCCATACTAATAGCATTTGGTCATTATTTGAAACATATGTAAACCATCATAACCAAACTCTCTTTTACTTAACTCTTCATGTGATTGAGATTTCATAGGTGTGATGGGAAAATAAAAGCACAATTACCCAAACTTACACTCCCTCCTTTGGTCAAAAGGAATAAATCTTTGATATTTCCAAAATGATGCGTAAACACGTGTTTCACACTGCGCCCTGCATGGATGGAATGATGACTAGGGCAAGTAATGAAACTCTTTTAAAAAATCCTCTCCAGAGGGCTCAAAGTCACGTCCTAAATACTGGTAAATGTCCAACTTTAAGACATATTTTACCACCGCTAATGGGGAGCAGGATGTCCTGTACCCATCCAACACTATAAACGTTGACTTCCAGTTCTCTCCATCAATCGAATCCTATTTTACACACATACACTATAGGGACAAAAGTTTTGGGACATTCACTTCTGACTACACTCCTCTTTTGACTACTTTAGTGAACACAAATGTTCCTGCATATAATCGGAGACCATCCGAATAAAACTCTGTCGATGACATAACAGAAAGACACAAATCCAGAAGGATCTACAGTGTGATCTTTTATTGTGTAGAATAAATGTGATTTGTTTTTAGTTGTAATACTGTAAGAGATAAACATGTCAGAGGGAAGGCACCATTACTTTTGTCCATACAGTGTATATTAGAGATACATGGGATTCATCTTCACTATAAAATCCGTAGCTGTGTCCTGAACTATCACAATAGCTCAGGCCTCCGAGGAACTTTTGTGATGGAGGATTTCAACAGCCAGAGAATTTCAGTCTTTACAATTGCAGAAGATATTCTGATAGATTGATGGATATGAGAGATTTTATCATGAAGATCGCAGTATAAAAATCCACCTTTGTGTTTTACGACATGCCTTCATGATTGTTATTGTCGAGTGACTGATTATGTTTTGTAAGCAGAGACAGTTATCATGACAGTTGTTGTGAATAAAATCCCATTTGTTTGTTTGGGATCAGTGATGCTTACCTTCTGCTGTATCATCAGTCACTGATGTTCTGCTGGATTGTCCCAGTCCCATGTCGTCGTAAGAGATGATTTTCATCCGTTTATGTAAGAAACATCCCTGTGCGGGTCAATGAGGATCTGAACCTCTTCAGTAGATACACCTGAGACAGAACAAAAGACATCTCATCAGGTATCTCAGTTTCTTTTGTTTTTCTCTGTTAATGCAAAAGTTTTCATTATCAGGATGAATTTAATATGACAGATTCAAATACCAGAGATTATTAAAAATGTACACAATATCACAATACAATGTTTGTTTGTTGTTTGTTGTCTGAAAAACTTCTTAGAGAATGTGAGTGGAAATAACCTTATTCCCAATAGAATCATCTAGAATGTGTGTTGTGTATTTGCACAGCTACACTATATGCACACATGATAACACAACACATCCAGTTCAGGACACAGTAGACCTGTGGCTATACTTTAACATGAGCCCACACTACACAAACACACAACACACAAACACACAAACACACAACCACACAAACACATACCGTCTTACATGTCCATGTGATTCAGATGATGTGTCGTGCTGACTGGAGAGCTGGCAGCAGTAACATCCTGATGACAGCTGTTGGGTTTCAGCACAGATAAATGTTGACTATCCCACACAACTTCTGCACCGCAATGCTGACACAGAAACCTTGCAGAGCTCAAGTCAATGACGCGCGGACGCGCGAGCGGGCGGGAGCGCGCACACAACCCACCACACACACACACACACACACACACACACACACACACACAGCATCACATCACCACACAACACTCTGTGTGTGTGTGTGTGTGTGTGTGTGTGTGTGTGTGTGTGTGTGTGTGTGTGTGTGTGTGTGTGTGTGTGTGTGTGTGTGTGTCTGTCTCTCTCTGTGTGTGTTTGGTGTGTGTGACTGTGCTTTGTGTGTTTGGTGTGTTTTTGGTTGGTGTGTGTGTGTGTGTGTGTGTGTGTGTGTGTGTGTGTGTGTGTGTGTGTGTGTGTGTGTCTGTCTGTCTGTCTGTCTGTCTGTCTCTCTCTGTGTGTGTGTGTTTGGTGTGTGTGACTGTGTTTTGTGTGTTTGGTGTGTTTTTGGTGTGTGTGTGTGTGTGTGTGTGTGTGTATGTGTGTTTTTGGTGTGTGTGTGTGTGTGTGTGTGTGTGTGTGTGTGTGTGTGTGTGTGTGTGTGTGTGTGTGTGTGTGTGTGTGTGTGTGTGTGTGCGTGTGTGTGTGCGTGTGTGTTTTTGGTGTGTTTGTTTTTGGTGTGTGTGTGTGTCTTTGTTATGACTTCTGCACATGTTTTCATTTTAAAAGAAAAACTTACAGTTTACATGCAATTCAAAATTTCAAAATGTTTATAATATTAAACAATTAAGCATATGGTAAACCACATGACACATGTTTATTGTTTTCTCGTGTAACATTGCATTTAATGAAAATCATTTACGTACATGCCAATATCATTTTTCAATGCTCAAATTATATGTGCCTAAAGTAAAATCATTAAAATGTCAAAAATAACCATTGTCAAATACAAAGCATAAAAACACTTCTGACACATAAAGAAGTAAAGATCTGTGTTTTTTTATCGTGTGTATATTTTGTCTTTATAGACACACATTAGACTATAATGAATGATCTTTCATTCTGTAAGTCTGTTTAGTCAGTAAGAGAGCAATAAGATCTCTCAGATTCAAGCCAAATCCCAATATCTCCGTTGGCACAGTCTGGGCTACTTCACAAGATTAGATGCACACCTCATGCACACACAGCTCTTTTATAGCTTAACAAGCGTTTACACAATCACCAGACCCCTCTGTCTGAAACACACAATAACACAACACATCTACACATGTCACAGACAATCACAACACACACTAATGTTGTGTTGTTCCTCTTGAGGAAGGTGTGACTCGGTTTGTTAAGCAATGCTGCAGCAATATCATGATGCTCTCTGCTGGTAAACTGCTGAAACATGTGTTTACATCTCATCTGCAGGAGATGAAAACATTCCTGTGCCATCTACATCTTAAAGTCATAGTTCTCCAACACAAGATGATATTTGGAAGAATATTGGAGCTGGCATCAATTTGCTGGTTTTGTGTCCATACGGTAGTAGCGAATGGGTGTCAGTTCAGTTACCAACTGATATAATATCAAAATATCTTCTTTTGTGCAGAAGAAAGAAAATAACAGAGGTTTAAAATGACGAGAATGTGAATGAATTTGTCAGGATACAATAAGGATTGTGTCCTGACAAATAAACCGCAGGTCGAATGTTTACTTTGTTGAAATTATTAGATAAAAGCAACCAGAAGAAATAGAAAACTATGATGTAACATCTATAAAGTCTTCACCCTTCACTAGAACATTGAGTAAATCTCGAGCCTTTACCTTGAGCGCCTTTAAAGAGCTCTTGATCTTTTTTCATTCAAGTCCTTCACTTAAAAAAATGTAATTTAATCAAATAGTTTTCTACTGGAATAAATGACATTGTGGGCACAAGTTCAAGTTTAAACTTTCCGGATGTCGGATGCTGAGATGTCTCTTACTGACTTTAGCATTTACTCTTCTGAATTCTCAAAGTTTCTCAAGCATTATATGAGATCATTTGTGAATCCTCTGATATTTATCCAGGAATTACATGAAATAGATTTACGAATTGTTGTCTCCTGTAGTGTTTGTTACATATGAGGCCATTGCTCTTTTTGCAGACTCTCACATTAACATTTGCGTTTAGGCATTTGGCAGACGCTTTTATCCAAAGTGAGGAGACAACAAAGTGGTAAATGGAAATGAATGCAATAGGTAAAAAGTGCTTCAACATGTTTATATCAAGTTACACAGATTATACAGATTTTCTTCAGGGGTAAACTTGTGCCCCGTCAGCTTTGCTGGAAGAAAGATTTGAGTAGTTTCTTGAAGAAGGTGTGAGATGTTGCTGACTGAATTGTGAACTGAAGATTGTTCTACCAGCAGAAGGCAGTCAAACATCTCCTCTGGATAATGACATGAAAATGTCAACCATACCATGAAAACATGGAGTTTTAACCAAGGGGTTTTCATGAACTTGTAGTATAGATGTCAACATTTTAATATTCAGATACCCATGTGAGGTCATCTTTAAGCTTTTATAGCTTTCATTTGATTTGTACAACATTATTTACAGGATTGTCTCATCTATAACACACATCTATAATATAGTAACTATATTATGTTTTATAATGACATAACCCTTGGTTATTTGTTTGATATTTTGGATTCTGGCTTGAACATTTTAATTCACATAAATTTTAAGAAGTTTGTTGTCTTCCAAAAACGATGTCACATCCATAACGCAGGTTTATTTACATTTTTTCAGAATAGAAAGATTTATATTTATCTGATGTTTAACACGATCTACAAGGGTTTTGTGTAGTATAACAGCTGGATCAGCTTACTGGTAACAATTATATCCTAAAAGCATTTTTATGTCACGTCCATAACTGCTTAATCTGCCCCTCTCTATTGTTATAGTCACAGTTTCTGTGTGCATAATTCTGATACTGGATAAGACTTCGACAAACAAAAGCATTCTAGAAGAAAATACTTTACAATCGCTTTATAGTGACTTTATAGTCATCGACCAATCATAAAAGCCCTTTAATGAATGAAGGTGTTTAGCCACAAAAGAGTGAGGTCAGATAGGAAAGCCATCATGTTATTTATAAATACACAACACTGAGAGTATACAACACATAATGTACATGAATAAAAACACATCACATGCTCATGTGGACAGTTCCGCTCTATATAGGGTAAACAGAATGATTAACTGAAATTATTAAACTCTATTAGACGTGAAATCTCAGAGGGAAGTTGTCTTGTCTAATACACTTAAGGCCTTTATTACTGTAAAGGGAATTCTACTCTGAAATATATATATATATATATATAATATATTCAATATTTATGTGGGGTGACACACTTTCTTAAATATCTATATTTAAGGAACAATCAGCGTATATACCTTTTATTTTTCTGCCCATTTATTTTTCTCTGTTAGTGTTTAAAGAAGTTCAGTATGTGGGCAGTTGCAGCATTATGGACCTGTACCATTAAGGGCGTAAGATGACGTCAGACATTCGCGTAAATCTAATTGGCTTAACGAGAGACATTAGCAAGTAGGCGTAAGAGAAGCGGCGAATCAGCGCCCGTGAATGTACGAAGGCGTGGCTCGTGAAAATCAATGCCGTCGCCTGATTGGAAGACCCCGCCGTAACGTCATTAATCGTGTTTAAACATCCGAAACACATCATTCCATGCGCAGAATTCCATTTATTTTATTTATATCTTAAATTTCCATTTAAGAAAAGGAAATAAACCTGCGTTATGGATGAGATCAAAGGGACTCAGTTTTTGAAAGATAACAAACTTCTTAAGATTTATGTGAAGTAAAGTGTAGAAACCAGAATCAACATCAAACAAATGATCAAGGGATAGCTCTTTATAAAACAATATAATTACTATCTTTTATTATTCATGTGTCTATTTATGAGAGTTATATTATAATGTTATATAATATAATAATATAATATAATGTTATGTATAAGACAATCCTGTAAACATCCTTTACTTAACCCTGAAAACAATGCACTTTAAATATAAAGTTTCTATTAAATCTTAAAGAGAGTCCTCACATGGGTATCTGTGATATAAGTATATGACATATCATTGGTTATATGTTGTTATTTGTCATAAAGATCCACCAGATGGAGACAACAGTCTGTCGTGTGTCTGTCTGCTTGTAAATCAAACGCAGTGGCTCAAGAACTTCAAATCCCAGAATGCTTTGTGTGAGTGGAGTGGGCGTGGCTTCACATCGATCATAAACTCACATGAACAGTGAACAGTTGAGCAGATGATGAGAGCCATGTGTGACACACCTGCTTTACACGCGCACAGATGACAGGATTACGGCCGTTAGGATCTCGGGTTTTATTTCATTGTTTTATGCGCTGAACATGAGCTGTGAAGTGTCGGACACTTTTCTCTGCGGTTGGTGTCGGTTCTGAAGACGTCTTGCTTGTTTCTTGAAAAATGGCTTTTGCCAAATTCAACAAGATTCTGCGACTTCCGACAGAGAAGAAGAAGAAAGTGAAGCAGTACGAGCACGTGCACCGGGACGTGAACCCGCACGACCTGTGGGAGATCATCGGAGAGTTGGGCGATGGCGCTTTCGGGAAAGTTTATAAGGTGAGCGGCGCTCAAACCTGCTCAACAAGCTCCACTCTCGGACGAGTCACCTCATGAATATTAATGACCTCACGGCGGGGTCTTCCAATCATCGGACGGTATTAATATTCACGAGCCACGCCTTGGTAGATTCACGGGCGCTGATTCGCCGCTTCTCTTACGCCTACTTGCTAATGTCTTTCGTTAAGCCAATTAGATTTACGCGTATGTCCGACGTCATCTTCCACACTTAATATTCAGGAGTTAAACATTTTTGCAGTCAGGTTTGACACTTCTGGTAGCTGCAGGTTATATTTATATAAATAAATATAAATAAAGCAAACTTAAAGTTGAACTGCTATTTAAGAAGGCACTGTTTCATGTTAAGGTTTGTGTATTTTGTGACACAACTGAGTAAATATTACATATGTCATGTTGTGAGTATTTCATACAATGACGTGTAGTACTGTAGTGTGAATGCTCATGATATGAAGTAATGCTCTGTATTACTCACTTATGACTTGTATTAACACATCATGATTGGAGTCTGACTGGTCAAGGGGTCAGGGGTCACTGTTTCAGTAGGATCAGAATCATCCTGCTGCAGAATTTCTCCTTCTGTACTCAATATGATCTGTGACCCCGTGACCCTGTGACATCTGACCCCCTCAGACTGGAGGAAAGCACCGTCTCAAGCAGACGCTCCATGGGATTAGAACATCTTAATGTTCCGATCATGTTCATCCCAAAGATATTCACAGAACGTGTTATTAGAAGAGGAAATATTGGATATCTGCTTAATACTCAGTTTATAACTAAAGCAATTCTAATTAATATCCATCATATATGATCAATCATTCCTTAACATAATGAGGTTTATAGGGAACCTGTTGATTCTGATGGTTTATTCCAGCAGACACTGTTACCGTGGGAACCAGAGGTCAGCAGTGATTGGTTGCTCTCATATAAAGCATTGTAAATGACATCAAGTTGTATCTTTCTCTTAAGGATCTTGTGTTTAGGAACATTACGTGTTTATGTTTGTACTGTAGTTTATGGGATGTCTTGTTTCATGGTTTCATTGAATGAGTTTCTGTGAAAATGTGTGTTGACAGTTTGTGGTAAAGTACACAGACATGTGAGCTCTAGTGTAGCTTTTTAATGTGGTGGTGATGACACGTCTTCATAATGATCAATCAAACACACACAAACTGAAGTACAACAAATGCTCTGTGTAATCGGCTCAGATCCGTTGGACTGATGGATAGATCTGGAAAATAAATCCCAATCGATTTTCAATTTCCATTTTGTCCTTTAACAATAAAATAAAAAAAACGATATTTACAATACAACAATTATTGTGCTGCATTCAGCTTTGCATTACTTTTTATGTATATAAAAATTGAATCTATGCATTTATTTTTTCCCCTGTCCACTTGCTTGTATTAATTTTGGAGTTATTATGGATATGTTGGAAAAATGGTATTTATCAATCGAACAATTTATCTTTTCTCTTAAACTCTTTTACCATGGGAAATGTGTTTAAAAACTCAAGATAATGGAAAATAAATGATCTTGTTTGTAATAACCAAGCAGCTTATGATGGATATATATGAAAGTTTATTTGTATTCTTAAAGATTGTTTCATATCAGGGCATGTGCTGGTGAACTTGTGTTGAGGTTATCGCAGTGTTAATATTAAGATCTGTCATTTATTGATAAGACGTGTGTGTGTGTGTGTGTGTGTGTGTGTGTGTGTGTGTGTGTGTGTGTGTGTGTGTGTGTGTGTGTGTGTGTGTGTGTGTGTGTGTGTGTGTGTGTGTGTGTGTGTGTGTGTGTTCTAATCTCAAGCGTTCGGTGCTGTTGGTTTCATGATGATAAGTGTGTCTTCTCTGAACTCAACATACACACTGATCTGAGTTCAGACACACAAGAAGTAAAAACCTCACAGCTCAGGGTTTAAATACAGCTCTGTGTGTGTTTGTGTGATTTATTCTTGTGACATTGTGAAGGGCCTTAATATTGTTTTCATAAAAATTGTGTATAAAATGAGTAATTGTGCACTTTGTTTGTATTTGAACACACAATGGGCCCAATTTTACCATCGGTCAAATGTCAGAGAAGGTTGTGTCTTGTGTTAAAGGACACGTTCTTCATCTATAGAGTGGTAGAGACTTTTTATTCACACACAGGAAGTGACTTGTGGCCGACAGGAAGTGCTCTTTCTGAGAGGGAGAGAGTGTAAAGAACATGTTTCTCCAGGTGTGTCTGTTTTTATGGACGTGATGTTGGGTTAAAGGTTCACTCTTGTATCAGCTATAATCTGCTCAAGTGTAAGTGGATTGTGGGCTTTATTTCAGCTCAAGAGCAGATCTCAAGACACACTGTGAGATGGCAGCTCAACATCTTCACTCTCATGATGTTTGTGTGTTCTTGAAGCATGTTGCCGGGAAATCAGGTGCTGGTTGCTAAGGTGTTTTAGTTTTATATTGTAGTCCTATAAATCTGTGGAAGGTTCTCATCTGGACCGCTGGATTTGAGCATCTTTCTTCTCTGTAGTTTAGCTCAATGCTTTGACTTAATCGACAATTAATCCAAAAATGAATCAGGATTACAATCATGGGTGAAACAATTACACAATCGCACAAACCCATCATTACAGCCATTACAGTTAACAACTTAATACAGTGGTTGACGCATCTTCTTCGACTAAACATTTATTCCTCTTGTCTATTTGATGAACACGGATTAAAGCTTAAGTTTGTTAGTTTTAGTGTTTGTTGAGTCAAGGATGTCTTTGTTTCTTAAGCTTAAAGGCGTCGTTTACCCAAAAACTCATCATTTATTCAGCCTCACGCTTTAACAGAATAAGATATTTTGAAGAATGCTGAGAACCAAGCAACATTGAACCCTATAAACTTCCATGTTACACACGTCTCGCTGTGAAATGTTCATGTAATAACCTGATGTAACAACATGACTTTACACAACTCAACATCAACAGCCATCACATGTTGAGTAAAAACACATGATGAAGTTTACTGAATGTCTGAGTTATTCCAGCTTAGGTTGAGAAGAGAATGTGACTCTAGAGCTCGGATGAGGATCATATAAAGCAGCAGAAGGGATTCATACAGAAACTGCTCTTGTGTTTCAGGCTCGGAATAAAGAAACGGGTGTTCTGGCTGCGGCCAAAGTCATCGAAACCAAAAGTGAAGAGGAGCTGGAAGACTACATGGTGGAGATCGACATCTTGGCCTCCTGCAACCATCCATACATTGTCAAACTGCTCGATGCCTTCTTCTATGATGACAAACTATCGGTAAGATTGTTTGACGCGATATGACCCACAACAGTTTGTTGTTTAGATATCAATAAAACCTATCAGCACGTTAGAGGCATCATATTGCACAAACACGACTTAATAAACTGTGGTGACAAATCAAACTAAAATGAAACCTGAAAGGTCTTCTTGCACCTGCATGAGCAGTTTTTACACTGACAATGATCTGCAGTGATCCTTCAACAGTATCTAAGCCTATAGAAGGGACTTATCATGACTTTAGTGTTATAAACAATTAGAATTATTCACTTGATTTGTTGATTCGAGTTTTTCTTTAGATTTAAACAACATTTTTTAACACGATCTTCTGTTATGTACCAGTGTATATCTGAAATAATTTCTAATTTTTGTGTCACCTTTCAGCTCCTCTAAAAATATAAGTACAGACCTTTATAACCACACTTAAGTTTAATAAAGCAACAAATATGATTTTGAGGAATGTGAATCTAATTTGATGATTGGTTTACAGGGATTTTTGGCCGTGTAATAAAGTTAATTACATACATATTTTAGGGATTTATCTGGAAAAAATATTTATTACCAAACATTCCTCAAATAGTTCTCATCAACTACCATAGGAATATTTTTTATTCTTTTAAACAGAAAATGTTGATATTTTGAAGAAGGTACTTTTACAACCTCACTACCAAACTAACTTCGTTATTTGTATCTTATTATGGTAGTCAATAGGGTCCAAGAACTCTAAGGGTTATAAATATCTTTTTCTCTGTTCGACCAGACAAAAAAATTTGTACAGGTTCATTTTTGGGTGAATTAACCCAAGAATATTTATTTCACATTATTATTTGGTTATGAATGTTTTGTTTATTCACATAGTTTACAAACATAGTTTATGATTAAAACTGTTCCATGTTTTATATTTATGTTTTCTTTACATGATGATAATATTTCCTCCAGTCGATTCAACACCAATGGTTACCAGAGTTAAACATTTGATGGCAAACACGAGTTTCATATGTGTGAAACGAATCAAAACTGAGCCACAAGACACATTTATGAGATATAATGCTGAAGCTGAACGTGAGTGATGTGACTTCATGCAGAACTGTACATATAAACGACATCACACGACTACGAGAGGGATTTAAGACAGAAAATAGCTGTCAGATCTCACAGTTAATGCAGTTCATATTAACGCACATCATCTATTTCCTAGTTATGAAAAGGAAACTCAAACAAATGAAAATTCATGTACGCTTGACCAAAAATCTCAGCTTCATCATTATTAAAGTTTAATGAAAAATGTAATGTTATTTAATAATGTCCGCTTAATTTTACACTTGAATATAGTTCAGTTTTATGCTTCATGTTGTTATCTTGTATTGAGGTTTTGTACACATGACTCTTGGAAAACCTGCGTCTGGTTATAAAATCCCTCGATGAGACATGAGAGGAAATAGCTGAAGGCTTGTCGTCAGACACAAACACAAGTAATTGTTGGTTTTAACGGCAGTATGTCAGAAGTTATCACACTGTCTCCATTCTAATAGACTGACAGGAGCAATCTTCTCAAACATTTTTTACATTGTTTTACAGTGTTTATGAATGAGTTGTGTGGTTTCTGATTTTTCTTATTTATCTTTAAGGAAAAACTTGACTGGTGGTCCAAACCACATTTCTCTCGGAACATGTGTCACTGCACCGTGTTACTGTGGTCTGACTGGTTGTTCCGGTGTATGGCATTCCGAATATTCCAGTAATGTGTGACAGGAAGTGTAACAGCTGTGGATTCGGACTGGTTTCACTGGTTCGCAGGTGTTTGCGGGATCTGCACAGGCGAATGTTGTTGTAGGACTCTATTGTTGGACGTCCAACGGCACAAGTTCAGTTTTCAGTCATTAAGGTTATAAGGTTATAATGTGCCCTATCAAAGATGTTGGACTGTTTTTGTGTACACACAGTTGGTTTGGAAGTGTGTTTGTTATCCGGCCGGTCATTGACTTGTATGACTGGATGAATGTTTAGTCACCTGACTTCACCCGATCGTCCTCAATAATCTTACTTACTGGAACGGCGAAGAATATCTTATCATTTTGTATTTAATGAGAGAATAAAGTTAATTTACCAAAGTCATTACTGCGGACCTGTAAAGCGTTCACAATCCCTGCAGCGTGACATGAAGATGTGTGTGAAGATGATTGTGTGGACTGCTGGTCACTGAACTCATTGTGTTGACATTTCTCAAAATATGTTGTGTTACAGAGCAGAACAGGTCAAGCAGGTTTAAAGAGACACACAAATGATAGCAGCTCAGATACTTTGATTGACAGACGGATGATAATAGTTCTAAGACTGGCATTCCTGCCGATGTTTCATGTCAGATCGTTCACTGTTACATACACCATTCACTGTGTCATTTCTTTAAGATGAGTGTTTTCTTAACGCTGTCTGTCCATTGAATCTGTAAAAGAACTGTGGATTTTCGCTCTTTTATTTCTTTAGCTGTCTGTGATCTTATTAAGCAATAATGTTCGAGAGGTCAAGCTGTATGGTGAATAAATCACGGCTGTAGGGTGGCACAATGTAAATAGGAAAACTGTGATTTATTCACACAATACAGCACAGCCTCAAGTACCTTCTTTTGCTTACATAAAATGGTGACCACACTAAAAATATTAAAAGCAAAGTGTCACAGCTGTATGTGTATGTTGTTAAGAGGGTTAAATAATACACAGAACCATTTAGTGAAGCAGTCGTAGCAGTGCTGTATCAGGAATAAAACACAGCTGCTGACCAATCAGAATCCAGGAATGGAACTAACCGGTTTATAATTACACCCATTGGACAAACATTAACAGATACACACAATGGCTTCATTTATTGTTCACAAAATCTATTTTTAACCGAGCATTTTTCTCTTGTTTTTTTTGGTGGTACAAATATCTTAAAGTGAAATGCATTTTCTTGAGTAGAAAACCACCGGATATATTTGGACTTGGTTTATGAAAGATTATATAAAAATTTGTGAACTATTGAAAAATGGTGAAGTTCATTTTTCTCACCCCAGATTCCCTTATTCTTAAATTTACCAAATTCTTATAGTTGCTTTCAATAAGCAATTGACTTGCAATTAAATATAAATGTGCCTTGTTTATAATCTTAAAAATTATCTTTACATTTGACTCAATCAAGTATCATGTTTGTTTGTTTAAACTTACAGAAAAAGAAAACAAATAAATATTTCATCCATTCAGTGCTCAGGATTGAGAACATCATATATAATCACTACTGACATGTTCAAACTGCCATCAGAATGGATGAAGCTCATGTTTCGCTGTTTACTGATGGATGTATATGAATGTAACAATGATATTGTGTTCACACAGATCATGATCGAGTTTTGTGCTGGAGGAGCCGTGGATGCCACTATGTTAGGTGAGATGATGAAGCTTCATGTGTTTAATGCTGTTGGATGAGAAGCTCTGTGCCTAGTGTTATACATGTAAACTTCACACAGAGTTTAGTGTTAGCAGATCTGCAGATGTCCTCATGATTTATGTTCTTTCTGTTGATAATGAGGTGAATGTTAATCTCATTGTGTTGTGTTGTGTTGTGTTGTGTTGTGTTGTGTTGTGTTGTGTTGTGTGTAGAGTTGGATCGTCCTCTTGAGGAAGCTCAGATTCAGGTGATCTGCAAACAGATGTTGGAGGCTCTGCAGTATCTTCACAGCATGAAGATCATTCACAGAGACCTGAAAGCTGGAAACATTCTCCTCATGCTGAATGGGGACATTAAACTTGGTACGTATGAGATTGAGAAGTGAATTTTTTTTAAAGACTTTATTTTGGTGTTTGACATGAGCTGATAAGTCAAATGAAAGTGTGATCTTTCCATAAAGTGTCGTGTTCAAGATCTCTTACACATTCTGTTGGACTATCTCAAAACGCACATGCATGCATACACACACACACACACACACACACACACGCGCGCAAAAACACATACTCTTTGTGTGTGCGCGAGTTGTTATTAAGTGTCAGTTAATGGATCTTTAGAATGTCAGGCCAATTGCCGACACAGGAACTGTGTGAGAAACAACATATACACCATCTACACGCACAGACAAACACACACACCCTCAAACATGTTGAAAACTGATTTAAAACCACAATATTCTGATGACCAGACTTTTCTCATTGTTGTGTCATATGATCACCCTTATGAGATAAATGTCTTATGTTTGTCTCACAGTTGTAAGTCTGTTTAGATTGTCTCTGAATGTGATATTTACTGATAGATAGATAGCTGACAAACAACACACTCAAATTGTTACTAACACTGTCAGAGGCAGGACAAAGTGATCACCTTCATTTTTGTGTTCTTCTATTACAGCTGACTTTGGTGTATCGGCAAAAAACTCCAGAACACTTCAGAGACGGGACTCATTCATCGGAACTCCATACTGGTGAGTGCTTGATTCATTCTATTATCATCTTCTGGTTTATTTTCTCTGTATGTCATGTCTGTGGTCACCTGTTGTGACCTGTTGTGTGTGTTCAGGATGGCTCCTGAGGTTGTGATGTGTGAGACAATGAAGGATGCGCCGTACGATTATAAAGCAGACATCTGGTCTCTGGGCATCACACTGATAGAGATGGCTCAGATCGAGCCGCCCCACCACGAGCTCAACCCCATGAGAGTTCTGCTTAAAATTGCCAAGTCTGAGCCGCCCACCCTGGACCAGCCCTCCAAGTGGTAAGAGATAGAGCTCGAGTGCTCAACTCTCATTATTATTGATCTGATGTACATTCGATAAAGATCATCTGGTAAATGTTGGAGGGTTTTTTGTGTTTTAGGTCAATGGGATTTAAAGATTTCTTGAAGAAAGCTTTGGATAAAAACCCTGAGACGAGGCCCACAGCTGCTCAGCTTCTTGAAGTAAGATATTTCACACACACTTTCATTCTTACTATAACACACACACACACTTGAGCAGAAAACGCCCTTAGAAAACCCCTGAGCGTCTCTTCAGAGCACTCACTACTTCCTCTTCTGCAATAATTAAAACAATTTTCATTCTTTCAGTCAGATATCTGGCCATGATCTACCCGACCAAAGTCAGAAAGAACAACGGAGGAGAAACGGAGCCTGAACTTAAGATTCACAAAGAGTCAAATAAAAGTTAATACAGACTTAATAAAGGCTGATCATATATTTAGGGGAAATAAAACAGTTTTTGACATGTAGTGATATGAGTCATAATACAGTAACCACACACATGCTTAACTTCACCGTTCATACGTGTTTTGACAAGTATGTGTTTAAGAGAACGTCCAAAGCGAGGTTAGGTGTGTGTGTGAGATGTGTTGTGTGTGTCATGTGTGACATCTGCCGAATATAAAGTCACTTCACCTTTTCATGTCTGTGTCTGTCTGATAACACTCGCTCTGCATATGGCACAGACACGGGCACACGTACACCCACACACACCCACACACTGACACACACACAAGACAGGGACGGATATCATGCCTGATATTGTATTGCATCCCAACTCCTTATCACCAATGTCACAGTTGACCAGTATTGACTATTAATAATTCTGATTAAATGAATTATCATATTACATTATTGTTATTAAAAAACCCTGTGCAAAAGTTTAGCAACCCCTTGTTCTCTATACTCTGTGGGGTTAAATGGATGATCTATCGAAGTTTTTGTTTGCTTGTTTGTTCTGAACTGAGCAAATGTTCTTGAGAAAAATCCCCCATCCTACAGAATCATCAGTTTTTATTAACCAAAAAAGAGGAAAAGGACATAATGAAAATCAAACATGTAAAAGCAGTTGCAAACTTTTGAACATTTGTTCTAACAGATGCACATGTGTCCTATGATGTGAATAATGGGCTTCTTTGTCAAAGTCATTTGCTGGGTGATCTGAAGACAGGAGTTTATCACACTTTCTCTTTCTTATTGTGCTGAACACAGCTGTTATTAAACGCAGTGAAGTGTGATATGAGAAGTGCACTTGTCTTGTGTAGTGTTTAGAGTCATTGAGGTGACTTCATGATGTTCACTCAACATCTGCTTCATCACTTCAGTGTGTGTGTGTGTGTGTGTGTGTGTGTGTGTGTGTGTGTGTGTGTGTGTGTGTGTGTGTGTGTGTGTGTGTGTGTGTGTGTCCGTCCGTCAGCTGAATAATGGATGAGAGCAGAGTTTCTCTCCATCACACAGCTGCTCACTCACTGCTTTACTTTAACACATGAGCACTTTTAATCTCTAATGGAATAAAAACACTTTGGTGTAAATATATTGAACATCAGCTCATGTGCCCATTCATTTCAGCTGAAATTGACTGTGTAAACTTTTCTCTATGTGGGTCATCTGCGCAAATATTTAATAACAGGATAAATGCTTGACCAATCGGATTCAGGGGAATCTTGTAATTATGAACCATAGATAAAGTCATATTCCACTCGACAATTTATTTAAATTAATGACAAACTGAATCAAGACTTATTTTCTAAATGCATCTCATACTTCAGTCAGTATACGAAGCATATATTTTATATGTTTTGCATTTAAACTCTTCATATATGATAATGACTCAGCATTGGATTCTAAGAGTTGAAGATTGTAATATAATGATCCTCACATTGTGAGGTTATGATCTTGATCAATCGCTGTACAGGTGATGGAGGGTTTGTCACATGACTGATGACGTCTGAAACGAATGGAGCTCGTTATATTTGTTGTGCGCTGGTGTTGATGATGTTGATGATGTGTAATAATGTGTTTGTCCTGTGTTCAGCATCCCTTCGTGAGCATGGTGAAGAACAACCGTCCTCTGAGAGAGCTGGTGGCTGAAGCTAAAGCTGAAGTGAGAGAGGAGATCGAGAATAACGATGAAGAAGGAGAAGATGATGATCCAGCTGATCTCTCATCTGTACGGGCTTGCACACATTTCACACATCACACATGAATGCATACGCACACTAATGTTTATGAAGCGATGATGTTCTCACATGAGCATTGTAAAAGAACAAAAGCTAAGCTGAATTATCAGTCATGCCTAAAGCAAAAACAACAAATGTGTAATAAACACACAACACCACCATATGTGTCTAGTATGCAGTTTACGGTCAATGTACTATACAAATCTAGTTTCGGCAGACCTGACTCACACAGCACAATGTGATTGTGATGTCACTTCCTGTGAATGTAACAGTTCATGTGTCTCCACCTTGAACTATAATTACACATCTATTCTAGGTTTTCCTCTTATTACAGAGTGATTGTGGTAACACAATGGCACAAGTGTTACTTGAAATAACTTTTTTAAGTGTTTCCATTTTCCTCTCCTTATCAACACAAGCAATGCATACGACTCCCACATCATTAAATTAACCGATCTGCTCCTTGCTTGTAGTAAAACATCTCTCTGTGTTTATAGGCTCCAGGTAAAGACCCATCTGAAATGAGTTTAGAAGGAGACCATTCACGTGATGCACATCTCGCTGAAACCAATGCAGAGCCCAGCCCTCCCGCGTCCACCGTAACCCTGGTGAAAGAGCACGAGGACGACGTGAGCGAAGAAGATCAGGATAAACCCGAGAGCGAGGCGTCAGGTAAGACCTCCAGCACTGACTCTGGCATCGAGGATGGAAAAATCACACCCACCTCTGAAGAAGAGCCCAAGAGTTACCCTGTGAGAACAAAAGAACAGTCTGGTTCAGAGACCTCTTCAGAAACCACAGAACATCCACAGATCACAACTCCAGACTCCAGCAGGACACAGCCGTACGTCATCACAAACCCGATTCAACATCAAGCTTCTGCCTCCAGCAACAGGTCGTCTTCTGCTGGAGATGATTTGGACGGTTTGATCCTGAATCTGTCTGGAGACATATCAGTCAACAAGGATTCTGGCACTCTCTCTGTACGGGTACGTCTGTGTATGAACGTTATCTGTGTATCTCTGGGAGATAAGTTACATCACATTTCAAAAGGTGTCACCTCAAACTTCATGTCTACAATGATTGGAAAAAGCTGAACCCAACTGTCAGTGGTGTGAGTTTTGTAGTTCACCAGTATATACAGTTGTTCGAACGTGAGATCACATACACAAGTCCTTCACCTGGGATGATAATCCCAGAATTCACAGTCATAAGTCTTAAGTTTTAAATATGGAGTGTTCAGACACATATCATGAACACTTTCAGTTAAGATGTTCTGCTTTCTATGTGAAGCATCTTAAATCAAACACATGCGAGGTCTTCTCTTTAGTAAAACGTTTTCAGAACCTTTAAGAACACTTAAGATGCAAGCAGCCCTCACAGTAAACCTAACAACAGTTCAAAAGCCGTACTCAAGCGATATCCTCTGACATGTTACAGCTGCAGTACATGAGATTTTGGGTTGAAAAGCGAGGTTCATAATGATGATTCATAAGTTGTTATAGGAATAATTTCTGACATTTGTTGACTGAGCGGGCGTCAGCCTACAGGAGAACAGAGCTCTGTTTATGAAGGAATGAGAGGCGCTGTACAGTGAACTCATACAGCACATATGTGTGTAAAACAGAGTCCAGTCTGTGTCCAGACATCACTGCAAACCATCTGAAGCTCATTCATATTCACAGCAGCACAGATGATGAAGTAATACATATACATATACAAATACATCTAACTATATGTATATATCACCTTCATTTGCTCAATCTGTTCAAATTTAACATCGATTTTTCTTCTTATTTAATGTAATAACGTACATTTTATGAAACATTAGGTTATGGATATTTTCCTCTAAATCATGGAAAGCTCATGGAATTTAACAAGTCAAAATGTTTATGAACCTTGTACATTCCTAAACATTCATTTTAGAATTATTTGTAAAAATCCAGTGAGATTTTTGTGTGACATGAGCCATCTGACGTCATCATTTATCAATTATTACATGAAAAGAGGAGAGAGAAAAACTTCAACAGACTAAACCCGGACGTGTTAACGTCTTCAAGACACTTCGAAACATCTTCCTGCCAAGCACCAGATTCTGCACATTCACTGCATAATAAAATTCTTACTTGATTATAACTAATAACCAAATTAACCATTAGAAATGTCAACTTGCATCTAATGACTCTCATCTGGAAATGATGTAAACACTGCCTCAAACCATTCAACCATTGAAAGTTCTCACAAGACTTTTGCACAGTACTGTAAATGATCATTAACGTTATCATCAAAATAATCCAAAGTGTCGTTTTGGGGTTATAAACCACTTTCTGCAAGTGTAAACGTATTTTTCGGAACATTTCTCTTGATTGTGAGCGGACAGAGAATCATACCCATTCATCTGACATACAGTTTGTCTCTGTCAGATTTTCCATGGTTTTCTCTCAAAGGCTCTTTGTGTTTTATTCATTCACTGTTGTTTGTCGCGGGGATTGTTTCGAGCTTCAGAGAACTGCTGGATCCCAGCAGGCCGTGCTTCTCTTTCTGTATTTCATATATTCAATGAGCGAGAATGATGTTGAAAGCTGCGGTCGGCTCTGGAGGAGGGACAGAAGACATGTTGTCTCTTTAGGGAGGATGTAAATGTTTACTCAGCTGAGTCAAACAGAGGCAGGTCTCAACACAAAAGTGTTGACACTTTCTGACCCAAAGTGTTCTTTATGTCGACTGAAATGAAGGGAGTTCAGGTTGGGCTGCGTGCTTCCGTGTTCATCCGTACTCAACTCATAAAGTCACGACCTTCTGATACATTATATTAATAAAACAATCTCTGGCTGCTAACGGTGAAATAACACTGGAACGTTTCTATGAGGGGAAGTTCAATCTTATGTCTCTCGAGAAACACCGCTGGCACTTCCTGTCAAATGATCCATCTCACCACTTCCTGTTCGTGACCTCTCACTCTCTCTTTCTCTGTATTTATGGCTCATTCATCCCTTGTTTTGTTTTTTCTCACATCAGGACTTTAAGAAGACGCTGAAGCGCACGCGTATATTCTTGTTTGATGGTGTTGAGGTGAGCGTCACCACATCCAAAGTCATCGGTGATGATGAGAAGAAGGACGAGGAGATGAGATTCCTCAGGCAAGTCAAGCATGAGAACATGGGGGCCTCTTGATAGTGTCATCACATTTCCTTTAAACTCATAGCCATTGTGTTGAGAAGACTTTCACAATCAACATGTGTTCAGGTCCATCACAAACCCATCTGCCATCTAGTGGTGTGACATCAGTGATCCCACATCACAAAGGCAAACCTCCAGACCCTACATTTCTTCAGCATTGGATAAAAACGCTTCATATTTGAACATATTTCACTTCTAATTCTCTTTACCTTTAACACATCAGATTGTCTAGAGATTGACAAAGATCATGATAATAATCACAATGATTACTGAGTCTTATAGTAAGAATAATTCACAATGTCCATACTATAAGTTGAGAGAATTCGATGTTGTGTTAGTGAAGTGAAGTGTGTTTGTGGGAGATTCCTCTGGTTTCTGCCATGAACGTGGGGTGTGAACCGCCTCCCTTTGGCATCTGACATCACATCACTTCTGCATGCTTAACATTTTTACATGACAAATCTTCTTCCAACGCTCCCATAGAGTTTATTGAAATGCTGGAATACTTTACATTATATATCCATGAAATCAGATAGTGTGAGTGTGTCCATCACACAAACACAATGTTCCCTTAAGACAAATGGACCAAAATCTACAGACAAGAGTTAATCATCCAGTCTGTGTAGAGCGTTCCAGTCTTAAGCATCTTATTCATCACTAGTATGTGCGAGAAAGACATGAATGATGATCCAGATGATATGTTTTTTTATACCTGAATCTGTGAACTTGTATGACACACGTTTGTGTATTGATGTATGCGCAGGCGTCAGGAGCTGCGAGAGCTGCGTCTTCTCCAGAAAGAACAACAGCGAGCTCAAGCACTGCTTAACCTCAAACTCAAAGACCACAGAGATCAGATGCAGAGAAGATTTGACCAGGAGATGAGCGTGAGTCTCATAAACACCCTATGACATCATCATCAGCATTGATTTCATTCTCTGTGTTTACTTGAGATGTGAAGTCTTTGTGTTTTAATAACTCTCTTTCTGGATAAACATGTGTATACACTACATACAGTACAAGCTTATACTGTGCATGTGTTTTAGTGTATGACATCACAGCAGTCATCATACACCAGCTTTGTTTTCATTCTTACAAGTTATGAGCAATGCAAATGTTTTGCTATTTTGTCATATCATTATTCACTTGTTTATTTTTGTTACAATATAACATTGGTTTAGTTCATTATGATAATTAAAGGACCTTTTTGTAATTTTTGTACCTTTAATATTTTATTTGACTTAAAAACATTGGCAACATTTCAATTTTTGTAAACTAAATTAACCCACCAGTCTGAACTGAAGTTGAACTGTTATCCTTCATGTTTTTATCTTTCTTTTTCTAATTAGCTCATTTAAATTGCATTCATACAGTTTGATTCTTTGTCATTGATCTTAATTCTGTTAGTGTTGACATCACCTTTAAGCTTAAACACACAGTTTACTGAAAGAGTTGTGACGTATGTGTCATAGGCCAAGAAGAAATTTTACGACACAGAGTTAGAGAATCTGGAGAAACAGCAGAAACAGAGCATTGAGAAGATGGAGATGGATCACACCGTACGAGTGCGTGATGAAGGAAAACGCATCCGACTGGAACAGGATAGAGCCTACAACAGATTCCTCGACCAGATGAAACTCAAAAAGAAAGAGGTGATCATACATGGCTGATAATAAAATATCAAGCAGTATAGATTTGTTGTAATGACATTCCCACGTACATTTGGCATGTAGATTCATTAGCGATGTAATGTATTTATATTTGCTTTGTCTCAGGTCAAACAAGAGCTAGAGAAACTGCCCAGGAGTCAAAGAAAGGACAGCAAGAAGATCAAAATGCACAATTATCTTGAGATGAAACAATCCGAGGTGTGTACTGTACAACATCTTGCATTGGTGTGGATGAACGATGACAGTCAGTGATTGTATTTTCCTATTTCTCACCCTTCTGTGTACAGGAGCAGAAATTCGTGGCGGATCAAAAAGAATATCTTGACTCGACGCTACGGAGAATTATTGCTGAAAATAAACAAGAGATCTTAGAGACGGAGCGCACATGTCTTAACAAGAAACAGCATCTTATCAGAGGTACACCTCATCATGAGTTTGATGATGACAGTGTGAACAAATCTGCTCTGAAGTGACATTTGTCAGAACTGATGTTGATGATTCACAAGAGCTGTGTGATGTGTAAGATGCAGTCATGTATTGTAAATTCTTTAATGTTTGTGTGTCAGATCAAGAAGCCACCATCTGGGATCTTGAGGAGAAATGTCTTCAGGAGAGACACCAGCTCCTCAAACAGCAGCTGAAGGATCAATACTTTCTTCAGAGACATCAGCTCCTTAAGAAACATGAGAAGGTGTGACCAAAGGATGATGATGCCAATGATATTTGTGAATCAGTTGCCTTACTGTCACATTACACACTTTTACAACAAGAGATTGCAAAAAGTTGTTGCCTCTTGGAAGAGTCATTGATGTCTGTGTGTCCTTTATAAAACACATGATCATTTCTAGAAATATACCGATATTTTGGCCCATAATAAAAATTTCTGACCTCTGTGTGTGTTTCAGGAGCAGGAACAGATGCAGTGTTATAACCAGCGAATGATTGAGCTCCTGAAGGCCAGACAGCAGCAGGAGAAGAACCGACTGCCCAAGATCCAGCGCAGCGAGGGAAAAACCCGCATGGCCATGTTCAAGAAGAGCCTGAGGATCAACTCCAGCGGCAGTTCCGCAGAAGACCGTGAGAGGATCAAACAGGTCTGATTTATGATCACATTCTTAAAACTATGTTTTTGATTCACATGAGCTCAGATTTGAAACTCATCCGTCTTTCTTCAGTTCTCCAGACTTGAGGATAAACGTCAGAAAGCCGAGCGACAGCACCAGCAGCAGAAACATGACAATCAGATGAGAGAGATGATCGGCCAATGTGAGGGAAACGTCAGAGAACTGCAGCAGCTGCAGGTGAGAGGGGGGGCGTGTCCTGCTGGCTGGGGATGGGAGGGGTTTTATAGATGTAAGGATCTGATGTGACTGTGTTTGCGCAGAATGAAAAGTGTCACCTGTTGATCGAGAATGAGACGCAGCGACTGAAGTCTCTGGATGAGCAGCACAACCAACAGATGAAGGAATGGAGAGAACAGCTGAAGAGCCGGAAGAAGGTCTGCAACACGGGACATCACTCATTCACTCCATACTTTTACAAATAAACACAGATGAGTGTCTTAGATGGATCTTATGTTTTTGTAGTCATTACATTTATGTTAAGAGCAGGGAGCTGTTCCATAAGTAAATGGATGTCTTGATTCCTCTGACAGGTTCTGGAGGATGAACTGAACATGAAGAAAAGAGAACAGGAGCAGTTCTTCAGGATGAGTGAAGATCCAGAGGGTCAAATCCTCAGCTCGCACACCAAACTCACAAAGTTTGTACCGTACACCGATTCCTCTAGCACATGAACGACTTCATCAACCCGCCGAACCGGTCCGTAACCCTCCCATTCTCCCATCCACCCACCCCAATATTCGAAAACCAAAGGTTTGACTCTTCTTTTTCTGTCACGATGGTTCAGTTCATTCCGTTTAAGCTGTTAGAATAAAACCATGGTGTGAATGTGCTGAGAGGTGACATTAAGTCACTTTAAGTTTGACACTTGACCTATTTGTTATTTTAAAGGTCTGGTTGTGTTGATGAATTATCTTGCCTTTGTTCAAAAGTTACTGTTCTTCAAAATGTAGCTTTTAGACGGATTTACAATGCCAAATATATTGTAAAAACCATATTCTTATATTTTTACATTCTAATATTTTTTTCTATAATCATTTAATATATACATAAATAAATGAAGTTAATCACTTTACTTTTCTACGAAAATAACAACCCAATTTCAAGCTTATAAAAGTGTTTATGAATGCTAGACAGATAGGTTGACATTTTTTCTTTACAATTTTGGAATTGCTGCAGACATTTTTTTTCTATGACACGCAAGTGTTGGTTTTAATTGGTACGTGGAGTTATTTTAGTTTCTTTCAAATTATTTTATATTCTAGAAGAACTAAGTGTGATTCTATAATGTTGAGTCACAATGTGAGTTGTAGTCATTTACTGTAAGCGCAGCACACTGGATGAGATCACACCTGCACATGCCAAAGTTCCAGACTCCAGCTGACAGAGGTGTTTGTTTACACTTGAAATGGAATCATAATGTGTTTTTAGTTTTTGTTCATTGTTGCTGTTCAAAGCACAGGCACCTAACCAGAGTGCAATATGTTGTGTTCCTTCTTAAAAATTGTGTTCAGATTTTACCCGTTGTGTTATTTTATGAACCGTATCCATTTTCAAACAGTTTAAAAGGCTCCACTTAAGGAAGTTTGAGACGTTGAAACCTTCTGGTATCCAAGTACACATGTCTTTATAGAAATGTAGAGTTTTTGCTTTCCCTGCACAATTTTAATCATTCCATTGAGTCTTGTAACTTTGTGTAACCAAAGGTTTTGTGCGAATGTATCTTTTATGTTGTTCTACATAAGTATATTTAATAAATGAGAAGTTTATTAATCATCTTGAGAGTTGTGCTTGAATAATTTTGTTTGATTTATCATTGAAGTTACTGTACGTTCTTTACATAAGGGATAATGTACAGTCTGTTTGCGCTCAGATCTAAAAAATACATTTGTATCATTGTTCTTCCTCGAGATATCAAACTTTTTTTGTCTCCAAGTGAGTATTTTATGTATAGAAAAATTCAAAGGTAGTACTTGATTATTGACTATTTAAAATGTTTATTTGGTTTACATCAAGTAAAAAAGGTAAACGTCAAACATGAAATATGATGGACTAAACAAATGTCAAAACTTGAATGCTTAAAGTGTCAACAGATCATTCATTTCATCTCCCTTTCAACAGAAGAACATTTCGATTTTCCAAAGTACATTTTCTCACTTTGTATATGAGATATGACCCTCCTCTGTGTGTAACTACCTTACATTTCTTTCCCAACACATGACACATATCTCACAACCTTCATACTGTCTCGTGTTTAATGCACATTCTTCAAAGATGGCCTGTTGAATTGAAGAGATTTATAGCAACTAGGAGCTAATGACAACAGAGTAACTTAAGTATTTCATATCTGGTGCTCCCAGTATTGTCAATGTTTAACTGGGCACCTGATTCAGTCTCTGAATGGACGACAAAAAGTAAAAAATGACTACACGTTTTCAAAAGTAGTGTTAACAATAAACATGTTCATCAAATCTATGCTTGAAACCAGTCAAGCGTGAATGTTGAAACATCTAAGCACCTTTGTCAGTGTATTGAAAATACTTCTGGGCAATACTGGTATATAAAATAATGGCAATTTTATGGTCGCTCTGAGGTAATCTGTTACTCTTATTTACAACTGAACATTCCAGAAATGGGATTGATATTTTAAATTCATGTTTGTGACAGAAATGAAAAGTCAAATAGAAATGGATGGCACTGTACTGTAAACCTTAAGGCATTCTTTCAATTATTAGTTTCAGTGCAGTTGTCTGCAGAAAATGAAAAAATGTGCAAATGTAACAAAAGTTCAACTTCTTAAAAAAGCCGGATAAATAAGGAAATTGTTTTGGATTGAAGACCGATGTCTGTTATAAGCATACAGTGTCTCCAGGTTTTGTTTTTGTTCTTTAAGCTCTACTTTTGCTATTTGTAAGTAATATGAGTAATATAGAATAATCTTCTGATAAACATTAGGATATAGGATGCACTAAGCACTGAACACTTGGCATGTTATACTGAGGCACAATATCATAGAGGCGACGCAAGAGCCGATACATATATTGCTAGTACGTTAAACCTGCAGAGATACATATAAACATGTCTGATTGAAACAAGAATGGCCAAGTGATGTATTCTCGAGCCCTACACAATACCAAGATACTAATAACAAAACTAGTAAACAGAATGGCAAAGGATGGAATGTCATTCAAATTAAAAACACATAGGGTACCCATAAATAAAAGATGTTGATTAAATAAGGTTTGTGTCATAGTACCTAATGTTTCTTGGTTAGGTAATTTGAAGGGATCCAGCCCTCCATCACTGGCTCATTGCTCACGTTTTTACAGAACCACCAGCCGCTACCTTGCTTCTCAAGCACTTCAAAAACAGTGCCCTCTTTAAAGCCAGGTGTCTGCTCATCTCCTTCAAAATCAGCCACAGCTAAGAACAGCTGATCTCTGGCCGGCTCTTTGATAAGAGGTGGCAGTTTCTCCTTGGGCGGGCCTGGTTTTTCGGTTTTATTGAGGGGCTTTGGTGGAACAGGCACTTTGGGTTTGAGATCGTCTTTCTCCTTGGAGGCCGTCAGAGCAACGGCTTTTGCTTTGGGTGGAGGGGGTCTGCTTTGTGGATGGGGGGCTTGTTTGGCATCCACAAAGTCTTTTGGAGAAGGTTTGGCATCTGTCGGACTGGCTGGTTCAGAACTCTTCTTCGGAGGTGGAGGTCTTCTGGGAGCCACAGAAGGTCTTTGCGGTGGCTCTTTTGTAGGCGGTTTAGACATTTCTGATGGTTCATGGCCATTTTGTTGCTTGATCGGGAATTTTGGCTCTTCGTTTGATCTTCCGTTGTTAAGGGGTGCATTGGATGGGGTGTCATTCTGTTGTTCATTTGCGTTGCTACCGAGCTCCGGAGGTTTAGATGGTCGAAGTTTACTCCTCAGGTTGGTGATATCCAGCTCATTTTTAGCTACAGGTTCAGGTTTTGCTGCAGGGGCAGGTTTTGGTCTGACAACTGGTTTCGGTTTTGGAAACGGGGCTGGGTTGACCGAATCAGGCTTCTCTTCATCTCGGTAATCTGGTTTGGGTTTGGTGGGCTGCTTCGGTACATGCTTCAGGTTAAACTTTTTCACCTCCTTGGCTGACACCTTGTGGCCACACTCCAACCCCATTTCATTCCGCAGGTACAACTGCTTGTTCTTCTCCTCTTTTTTGAGCTCTGGAGGTTTGTCTGGTTTAACAGGAGCTGCTTTTGGCGTAATCAACGGAACAATGACCCCTGGGGCAGGTGGTTTGGGCGGGAGAGGTTTGGAAGGATCCACTCTCGGTTTGTCGTCCAGTTCCAGGCTCTTATTGATAGATTCTCTTCTAGGAGGTAAAGCTGGCTTTTCCTCAGCTGTGGGTGAGGATGGAGGTGGGGGTAAAGGAGCCGAAAAAGGGGAGCTGCTCTTGACTGCATTGGACTTCCATTCTCTTAGCTTGGGACGGCTAGAAAAATCAGAGCTGGATGTGGGCTCTTCAGGCAGGGGCTTGGACCAACTATCTTCTGAGTTTGAGTTATTGCTTGTGTTGTCCTCCAGCTTCAGTTGAGCCATCTCACCAGGAAGAGGGGCTAAAAAGTTAGGCCTGGTAGCGTTACTGGTCTTCTTGTATTTATCTATGAAAGTAACAGGAGCCCAGCCTTCTTTATCATCTATTTGAATGTACCACCATCCACTGGAGTTCTTCTCAATGACCTGAACATATCAAAGAGAAACATTGAGGTGCGTGTGGAGAACAGCATGATGATTTGCGGATCTGTAGTTAATGTTATACGTACCTCAACTTTCACTCCTGCCTGAAAGCTAATGCCATCCGGGATGGTTGTCTGAAAGTCAGCTATGGTGTAAAACTCCTCCTCTACCTGTGGGGGCACTGGCGGTTTAGGCAGGCTCACTCCTCGTGGCTGTGCAAGAGATTAGAGATCAGAAGAATTTGTAAAACAGAGTAATGCTGACCTCACATGTTTTTTTTAGTTAACATAAAAGTAAAGTGTGACAAAGTCAAATATAAGCATACGGTTTATGTAATAGTATGCCAAACATCTACACAAATAAACAGTTATCCTCCATGTTTCCTGTGCTCTTTAAAGACCAACCAAGACACAAGAATCTCACAAAAACATGGATGATAAAATCAGAATAAATGCAATGAAAAACCATCATGCTTACTATCGTGAGATCCCGGCGTGGTGGAGGTCTCTGTCGTGCATCTGCTTCTGTTAAAGAGGAAGAGAGATGAGTTAAGAGGACCTTAAGCTGCTTAACTAAAAAATGTAACATTTAAAGATGCACTAACTGCGTTTGGTGTCTGAAAATGGTGTCAATCTGTCTCTCTGATTCTCTCTGTTGGCATTCTGCTGTTTGAAAACCACGTCCAGATCATTAGTGCTGGCGTGAATAGGGCCCCCGGCCGCCATCTTCTGACTCAGAACATCAGCTTTCTTCAGATAGGATGCCGGGGCCCAGCCCTCTTTTCCTTGATATCTGTAAGACACAATAGTGTGTTATAGAAAGAAGACCTAAGGCTATTTATTGTCATGAGTTTATTTGTATGCGTCTGTACCTGATTTTCCACCAGCCTTCCAGGTTTTTCTGAATGACCTCAACAGTCATTCCTCTCTCCAAATCTATTTCGTCTTGATCTCGAGCTGAGTATGGATAGATGGCAGTGTACTTCTCTTCTGTAAATGTTACAGCATAATATAAGTTTCAGAATGTTTCGACATCAAATACAAATACACTGCAATCTGGTGACTGCTCATGTGTCGCTCACATACTTTCTCTTTTTACGTGTTTAATATAAACTGTGCTTATATTTAAACATTCAGTGATCGACCTGAAGTACTTCCTGAAGTCTTTCCTATTGGTGAAGCATCCCATGCTCCTCTAACAAATCACAATCTCAACATGTCATGAGACCAGCAGATTTCAATGATTGTATTTTAGATATATGGTATTGTGTATTCTGGGTTTTGCTACTGATGTGTCTCCTAGTGAATTTTGTCTTGTTTCAGAGAACAAAGAATACTGAAATTAATGTGCTGCTATATTTCATTTAATATTTACACTGATGTATAGAGAATCCGTCACTGTACACGTTTATTATGGGAATAAAAACCAATCCATGACTACATCACATCTTTTAAAATGTTTCTGATGATTTAAAGTTCAGTATGATGCACCGCTGCCGAAACTATCAATACAAGTTATCCTAAAGGTAACAGGCATTTTAAAGTACTTACACAAAAAATGTTGTAGAAATGTAAAATGTATGTGTCTAACACAAGAAATGAAATATTAAGAGCAAAATAAACACACAGTCTCTCTTTCTTCTGCTCATTTCGGATTTTTGTTGAAACTGTGATTGGGTGTATTTGATGTTGACATGCCATGCATAATTCAACATCAATTCCGTGGTTCCCAATGTTAGTCGCTAAAACTGATCAAGCTATTGATAGTAAATCACATTGCTCTTCAAAAAACATTTCATAAAAAGGTCTGTGCTGGCCCTTGATTCTGCTAGAACATAAAAGCTAGTTAAAAGAAAGCTATTTTACAGACATCTTGGATGCAATCAGTTCAACAAATGAAAAGAAACAGAATTGAGTGATTCATGCTATTATCGCATCACGTGTCATGCAACACAGCATTCACTGCATGCATACAGCAGATCATAAAGTGACCTTGACCAAAGCCTGTGCTGAACAGATCCCCTAAAGTACGCCTGCGACCCACGTGTCTCGGCAGTGACCAGAATCTCCGGCACACTCCAGCAGAGAGCAAGCACACACATGTGAAAACTATGAGCTCAAGATGGACGAACAGACATCGATCTATGCCAATGTTATTTAAGATTACCCCTGATATACAATAAATATACAATTACAAATCATTTATTTCTATAATGCTTTCACAGTGTTTACATCCATCAATCTGAAATGATACATTTAACCTTTACAGGACAGATGTATAAAGATGTGTCAGCTCTGTTGTTTTTATGTTCGGATAGTTACCTTCATCTGCTGGCATCGAGAAATCATCAGGATCATCCTGAACCTCCAGACATGTGGCCGGTACCCAACCCTGAGCATCTTCTGTACTAACAAACCACCAACCTGGGAGGAAATCATAATCATTATCATGTGACCACACTTCACTTTTATCTACAGTCCAACAACAATGATCGCCTTTATTGACAGTTCAATGAAAGGATGGTACCCGACTCGTTTTTCTCAATGACCTCCACCACCTGTCCCACATACAGACTGATCTCCGAACTCTCCTGTTTCTCATAGTCTGTGACGGCCACATACTGATCCAAGAGCAAGGGGTCGGAAGATGATGAGTCTCCTCCTGGAGAAACAGAGAACCTGTGAGTCCCTCAAACACCACAAACATGTGCGAACACGCATACAGTAAAACAAGCATACACTGATGTTTTTAGTTCTGTCTTAGACAAACCAACACCAAATCAAAAACAGCAAAATCTCATGATGGCCTTACTGCACTCTTATTAGCTGCTAAAATCTGGCCAGGATTAGTTTAGTGATCTTTAAGATGGTCCAGCAGAATGCTGTATATAGTAGATTTGTTTATGTCTGTGAATGATTTCATGAAGGAATTTTTCATCATTGGGAACATATTGCTGTGGAAATAGTTAAAGGGATGGTCACCCAAAACGAAAAATTCTGTCATTGTTTATTCATTTTTAAATTAATCTTAATCTGTAAACATTTCTTTGTTCTCATAAGTGGAAGAATGCTTTTCACAGTACACAGTTAAAACCAACTGTCTACCGTAGTAGTTACATTTTTTAAACACAAAAGTTTTTTTTTTGAAGAATGTTGAACAGCAAAATGTTCTAGACTACGTTTTACTACCATTATTTCTGAAACATGTAGTTTATAAAATCATTCACAGATCAAGTTCTTATACGCTTTTAAAAATAGGAAATATGTTAAAACACTGCTTTAGATGATTAAAGATTTCTCAAACCCTGATGTGAACATTTAAATCACAAGGTTAAAGAGAGCAAAGTGCATTTTAACATCACATGATTCAAGATACACATCAAATATCATTCATTCCCATAACAAACATTCTTTAATTTATAATCTATGTAACAAACTGTGCTCTCTTTTGCCTTGGGAAATAACTCTCACGGTGTTTTATTAAAAAGCACTTTTATAAAATGAGCGATTATCATGAAATCCTAGCTGTAATCCACCACCACACAGCCATGCACAAGACACAGAAGACCTTTGACCCTGCCCACCTCAAAGACCCTCATTTGGAGAGACTCAAAGACACACAGCACACTATACTATACAAACATCTGTCTCTACCTCTCCTTATGATAGAAGTCGCTCGCTCCACAATGCCTGATGAGAACGAGAGCAGGTGCATATGTTTAGAGGAGATTCACAGCAAACACAAGAGCCGGATGATATTCCGACCTCGGATATGAGCGCATGGTGAATTCATTAAGAGTAAGATCAGCAAAGGGCGCTCATACCTCAGAATGAATGATCTAGAACAACGGTTCCCAAACTCATTCCTGGAGATCACTCAGCACTGGACATTTTCCACGTCTCTGACACACCTATTCCAGATCTTGGAACCTTCAATAATAAGCTGATGATCTGAATCTGGTATGGATATTTAAGTACACATGCAGTGTTGGGGACCCTCCAGGAATGTGCTTGGGAACGTACCCATCATCATTATCACATGTTAAAGATTTAGTTTCTTACCTGACTTCTTCTTGCCACTGGGCTCCCTGTAAACACAAATGAGCTAAATCAGTTCAATATTCATCCTAAATATTCCTCAAATAGTTTTTTTAATGTTTTGAGTCATACACAGATAACATGAAAGTAAATAAATGACGACCTTTTAATGTAAGAATGTCTTAATAATGTCAGATTTCTCATTATACAACAGCTCTTAAATCTCATTGGCTATAACTATGAGAATTTATCTATTATTTGTGCACCATATAAACTGAGAGTAAAACAAAGTTAGGGCAGGACGTGAGAGTCTTAAAGCACGCTTGACAAAGCAGAAATTGATGTGTATGCATTGAAACAAGTTTGTTACGTGGCATAAAAACAAACAAAGAGAGAATAAGGACTTCCTACTGTAAACAAGTGCACATTTACATCAAAAAACAATGTAAAGTGCAATCTAAATGTGCTTCTCTCTCTCTTTGTCTCTCTCTTTCTTTTACTCACACACACCCTGACTCACAGCAATGGAATATGGAGTCCAATAAACACTCCTACTCGTGCAACATTGCAGATTTGGCTTAAGTTAAAACAAAAGTGGAATGAGTTGTTCAGTCTGTTGTAAGCCTGACCCTTAAACCAAAGTAAAGGCTGTTGGTTCTGTATTAAACTGACAGCTGAACACGAGTGTCATCTCACAGCGGTCGTTCATGTACCCGTGTGCAGAAGATCAGCGGGCACAGATGGGTCACAGGCGGATACGGAATGTTTTGGATATAGCTACTGAACAAACGGTGTCCCATCTGAATTCACTTCACTCAAAACCAACATCTCTGGATCATAATTCATCTGTGTGATCAGCTTCAAAAGTGATATTGGAGTGTGACTGAGTGTTGTGTATTTGTCTGAAGGTGTGTGGATAGATCATGCACTCGTACTCTTTGGGTGGATTGAGATCTTCAGGACGGGTCTCAAAGAACACGCGGACCTCCTCGCATTGAGAAATGTAGACTGGCAGCTGGATCAGAGCCTGACAGACAAACATACATAAACATTTAATATCTTGTGTATTTGTTTAATCACTGAGAGAGAGAAAAACATAGTTACAGAGTCTACAATATGTTTCTTTTCATTCATCACCTTAGTATTCACGTACACACACACACTCACTGCAGATATAAATATGCTTGTGTTGTAATAAAGCTGAGTGCTCACTTCAGAAAGACACATTTCAAGCATCTGCTCAAGGTGACTTTGATATTTTGGCTGTGAAACCGCAGCGCTGCAGCGGACTGGACGTCCCCTCTCATCAGTTGCTCTTTGTAATGGACACAAAGACGCCAGTGCCCAGAGCTCAATTCATCTAATGAAGTGTATGTCTGTGTTTTGTTTAGATGACACGAGTCTGATGTATGCTGGCTTTCATCCGTCTCTCTGCATTGTCATTGTGTAAGGATATATGGATATGTATCTTGGTGATGTCCGTTGCCATGGACACCACATGATGTCTCCTCAGACTCATTGGCATTCCCTGACATCAATTACAGCAAATGCACTTTATTGCTGCTCTCTACCGCCCTGCATTACCTTGATTGTTTTGTGTGTGTGTGTGTGTGTGTGTGTGTGTGTGTGTGTGTGTGTGTGTGTGTGTGTGTGTGTGTGTGTGTGTGTGTGTGTGTGTACGCGTATGTGCCTATGTGTGAGGTTAGTGGGGTATGGACGGGTAATGTTTATAATGGAACACTAGCTCACTCTTTATTGAATGCTGGTGAGTGCTGTGTATTTTTAGAAACACTATTCGAGACTAAACATGAGCATTTTATAATGTTCTCACATGATCTCTTTACATTGCATGTTTAGTATCGAAAATGGTCATCTTGCGATACTACATATTTTATTTATTTCAATTTTTTTTTACATTTAAATCTTTTGAAGTCTGATCATGGCTATATTACACATTTGAATATATCTTTGAACAGATACATAAATAAAAAAGGGAAGCTATGAGCTGTCCCAGTAGTACAGTGATAATTTCAGTCTGAATCTATATGCCGTTCATACATATCTATCTATATTATTGAGAAAAGCCTCAATGGTTTAAAATGATCCATAAATAGACACATGGTTTATCCTAAAGATTTTCCTCTTTGTCTTTAACCATTTTCAAGAAACAAAATAGTACTGCAGTGTCTCTAGGGACTTATGGGCTTTCATTCACCTAACTTACAGATATCTGACCTTTAACCTCATTCATTTGGCACATGAGGGTAAAGAGGTCAGTATTCTCATAACAGCGTGTGTTAAACAGATTGAACTGTTCATCCGTGAACTCAACCCACATCATACTTCTCTTCCGGTATGCCCTGCGTTTTCATTGGCTGTAATTTGTGGCCGATGAAGTCATAAAACACTTTTATATTGAGTTCTTAAATACAGTATATTTACACATACACAACAAAACTGAACTAAAACTGAATCAAACCAACCTCCTGTTTGCCTCTGACTTATCATATCATCATAACACATACAGTCATATGAATAAATGTAATGACATGTAGTGTCTATACACAACAAAAAGATTGGTCTGAATGTATTTTATAAACTAAAGCCAGTAGGTAAAATTATTTTCCAGGCACACAAAAAACGCAACATGAATATAATCCAAAAGCAAAGTGTATTTTTTTAGAGAGACAAGCCTTTAAAAAGTCAACAAAAACTGAGATGTGCTGACACAGGCTAACTCAGCGCAGCTCCCAAACTCTTCCCTAAAGCACACATTACTCTGCCAAATATGGATTCCTGAGGTTTTTTCTCTCCTTCCACCGTCCCTTAGCATCACTTCATGTTCCATGTTAAATCATTACAGAGGAATCATTAAGGATCCATAGCCCAACTCACTTTCAAACAAAATCCCAGTAAAGTTCCAAAAGGCCCGATCCTAATTCCAAAAGGCCCGATCCCTCATGTTCCCCTAGGACAACTACACTGTAAGACCTCATCATAGGTCATCACTAGCTTCTGACGTTACACCAGAAGACGTGTGCAAATGTTAATCAAAATGTTTAGGAGATCGCCGTCAGTCTCAGTGGTCGTGTGAATTGCAGCAATTTTTGCATTGGTCTATAATGAATCATGTAAAGCATGAAACGTTTTGCGCCGTGTTTTGAATTTCTATAGAGTTCTTCGTTTTCACCTCGTAAACGTGCGAGTTTTCAGATTACTCAGGCATCCATATATTTTTATTCTGAGCTGGTGGTGAGTGTACGACACTTACTCTACAGTATTCATTGATGGGTTTCAGGCGCTTCATGGCCACATCTCTGATGTGGCTTCTTCTGAACAGAATCTTGCCTGTGGAGAAATTAAGAATATCATGACAAAGACATTCACCATCACCTCAACATCTCAGCACTCCTCAAGGGAAACTGCTGGGAATGTCCCTTTATGATTGTAAGTTATTTGTTCAGATGTTAGAAGACCACGAGCATGAAACTTGTCCAAACAGAGACTGTGCTCCATAAAACAATAGCAAGAAATGAGCAGAAACGAGGTACTTATAGTTTATGACTCATATCCTGCTGACCATATAGTGTGGTGGATTTTAGCTGGCCTAGTAAAACATGTGGGAAAACAAGCGGCGCAACAGAAGCCAGCTCAGGTCTTTCCAGAGGAACGGGGATAAAAACACCTATTGATATTCTGCTGACACATCTTAGTTTAAATCAATTCTATAACAGCATCACATTCAGTCCCAGAATGCACAAAAACAGACGGGAAAGGGTTAGGATACAGATGTTGATATTAGTATTCATGCGCTCCATTCTGAAGAACTGATCCCTTCAAAGGGTTTACTGAGAGGGTGTAGGGGACCAAACCACTGTTTCTTGAAGTTTCCTTCTACAACATCTCTAGTTCCATCTGACTCTTTGAACTGTGATGTGAAACAACACTTCAATATAGTGGCAATTTTTTTCAATACACAGTCCCCCTAACACACTGTATGAATAAGGAAAAGACACAATAAGGAATAAGGAAAAAAAACTTACTTGCAGACAGTTTAACCAATATTTGGTGGTGTAGTAATGTAATGTGTTTCTTTAGTGCATACACAGCTTTTGTGTGAGAGATTTGTTTAATGTCAGTGTGCGGAGGACCGTTGGGGAATGATTATGATTACCTGGTAAAAAGGGGATGATTCTGCGCTTTGGATCCTTCTGTCCACCTTCCACAGGGAATTTATCCAGAAGCTCCATCTAGAAAACAAAAATACACAAAGAAGCTTATAGAAGTCAGTTTATGCATTATAACAGTTAAATTGTCATGCTCAACCAAGCTGGACACATGATGTAATATTTCACACCCCTTTACAGCTAAAGGCTTTGAACGTTTTTTCTTCAGTAAATGTGAGTACATATGGAGAACAACGCGATTCTAAACTACAGGTCCACAAGAATAACGTAAGATGACAGATATCTACAGGTATCTGTGAATACCCCTCCTGTAAATCTATTTAAATCTATCATTAAGGGCTGCACAATTAATTGAAAACTTATTAAGATTACAATTACAAGTGAAACTATTTTATAAATCCATATAAGCCTCAATTACAGCTGTATATTTGTGCTCTTAACTGTGTGTTTCAGCAGCATTTTTAAACACTAGATTCAATGGTAATTCAGAGGTTTAAAATTAATAAATGTATACGCCATTTAGTTATATCTTTCCGATTTTGTTTACCAACAACATAACTCCCATGCTTCATTGTAATTTTTTATTTTCGTTTAATTTTGGATGTTTACACTGTGTGAACAATTGTTAGCCAAGTGATTATATTGACCATATCATCATTTTATCCATAATTTCTTACTCACGGTTTATAAACTTTAATGTTTAGAATATAAAGCATATTAGGTGATGTGTATTTGTGTTACGGGGGAGGATGTAGCCTAAGGAGATCAACACCCTATATGAAGGTGTTCATAATTATAAGGCAGTTTCTTCTCCTCAGGAATAATGGACAAAAAAACGGATTTTAGCAAATTGTCAACAGGGTCGCAAAAAATCGTGTCGAGAAGAAACGTTCTCAGAGACATGGCCAAAGTTAGAAGGGCAGAAACCTGACCACCTCAGAACAAGACCCATGAGTTAAAACGTAAAGAATGGGCATAGAAATATTAAGAGACATATATTTCAATGTTTTGTGGACTAATGAAATGAGAGTGATTCTTGACAGACCCAATGGACGGGCCGTGGTTGGATCAGGAACGGACACAGAGCTCCACTTTCGACTCAGAAGCCATCAAGATGGTGGTGGGGTACTGGTATGGGAAGGTATTATTGAAGACGAGCTAGCTGGATCTTTTTTGGTCAAAAATGGACTCATAATCAACTCTCAAACCTCCTGCTCATTTTAAGAAGACACTTTCTTAAACAATGGTACAGGAAAACGTCTGTATCTTTCGAGACGACATCCATATTTATTCAAGACATCCCTTCGTCACTTGCATCAAAGTACTCCACTGCATGGCTGGCCAGTTTTTCATTAAAGCTGAAAAACTAATGAAATGGTCGCCTTCGTCACCTGACTTAAACCTTAGTGAGAACTTAAGGCAGGAAATTTAAAGCGGCTGTAAACGGTACAACCCTCTACACACTGTTTGCGAGGCTGATTTTGCGGCTACTCAAATAGTTAATACTGAAACTGTTTGTTCATGCTTACCGACATTGACCATATTACCCCAAGTTCTGTGCCCTTGCTAACCCTTGCCTTTCGTCTGGGAAGCTGCCACGAAGTTCAACATCGTTGTGTTTCACTTAGATATACACAGAGCAACGGTGAGAAACGTGCCATATTAGCTGATATTATCCTTTTGTTTTCCGTGTGTTGAAAGAAAACAGACGTGATATTAATGTAAAAAAGTGAACTGAAGTGAATAACGGAGCAATGTTTTAAATGTAACACTTAAAGTTTTCTAATAAGGGTATACATGTGTATTTTCTCTTAAGAAAGCCAAAACTTCTCTTTACTACTTAAATGTTCACATTTCAGTACATGTTTATTGATCAAGAGCATCTAGTTGTACAATAACAAAATTAATCCTCAAAAAAAAAAAACTTGCCTTATAATTGTGCAGAATTTACAATGCAGCTGCATTACAGATAGTTAAAAACGTTTCCAAACTTCAAGGTGCAATAATAATTGCAATAGCAATATCAAGGTGAATTAGGATGTTTGTGCAGCCGTACTATAATTATTTATCTATGCGAATACGAACATATTTCAAAACGAAAGCTTTTCTGCACATGAACAGTGAAATTATTTTCCATCTCTCTGGTATATGGACTGCAATCCATTCAACAGATGGTTTTCTCCTCCCCTGTGGCTCAGTATGCGTGGCTTGCTCTACATAGATCAACTGACATAGTGGAACATTTTTTCTATCCTAAACCTCCCCTGTGTTTCTCCTCAAGTCCAGGATGGCCCATAATGATCTCTGCACGCAGCTATACGTTAGAATACTGTCACAGGCATCATTCCACATCCAGACGCAGCTGTGGACCAATGAAATCACACCTGCACTCTTTCAGAGAGTCTGTGGCATGAAAACACATCATATGTGCATTTGACACATTCATTCACTACTGACAACAGCAGAGTTTCAGCCAATCTGAAAGCTGAAATATTTACCAACAATGCACTGCTGACCGTGATATATATCACACAGCTTTAAAATGATGGGTCATGATATAATGCATGTAATGTGCATGTGGGATATAGATACAAACTGATGATAGGATGACTGTAAAGAAACATCCGCTCAGTATTTCGGTCAGGCAAAAGAAGGACAAGGATTCTGGCACACAGACTGTTCACTGTGATCAAATCATTTACTAAACTGAAGAACAATGTGTTCAATGTGACTCAGCAGCAGCGGAATTAACACACATACATAAGAAACCAGTAAACTAATCACAGTGTCTGCATGAATCAAATACAAAAAAAAACATGTTTACTAAATGTTTACTATTACGTAAGTAATTAAGTAAAAATTAAATATTTTTCTGGAGAAAACTAAAGAGTTTTTTTGACACATGCAAACCCATTTTAAAACACTGGTTAAACATTACAACAATCTTTAAAATGCCAAAATTGGGGCACTTTAATGCAACATGATTTCCCAAAAAGAATTATATTGACATTAACAAAATATTAATAAATGCTATAAATGCTCATTGTTAGTTTAGGATTAACTAATTCATGTAACAAACACATTTATCGACACAAGGACAACTACTACATTGGCATCATTGTCTGCTGGCACTTGGTATTGAACCTGCAACCTTCTGCTTCAAAGTCCATCTTTCTAAAAACCACAATAAATTAAATAAAAGTTAATCATAATTTGATTGTGAGTGTTAAAGCTGTGGTGGGAATTTTACTATCCCGTACTATTTCAAGCCATCTTTTAAACATTAAATTTGTGGTCTTGTTGCAAGCTGGTTTAAATGATGTTCTGATAGTATCCGGTGAGATCATTTCCTGCTCTATGAACATAATAGGGCCTTGACATCATACACAAAGATGGCTATACTGATAACACAAGCAGATCATTTCAGGAAACTTGAATCGTTTTCTCACCCTTATGTTGTCGCCAACACCAATGACATAATTTCCTCCGTAAAGGCAAAAAAACTATTCAAGCAACACTTTCTGGTTATTATTCTGTTGTTACATTTCTGACACATGAAAAGCATGAAAGTTCATATGAAGACAGATAACAGCAGATTTTCATTTCTGGTTCAGATAACATTTTTATAAGACACGTTTGAAAAAGTACAAAAACAGCATCACTGCTGCAAATAACATCCTTTCCACTGCTCAGCAAAAATAAATTCATGTCCACGGGGCAGTCGTCTGTCTGGTGTGATAAACTCTGGGATCCACACGCGCGCACACGCACACACACGCACACGCACGCACACGCACACACACACACACACACCCACCCACACCCACACCCACACACACACACACACACACACTGATGACAAACAGATGTCTAATGCCAGAACACACAAACACTTGGGACACACATAAAGACCATCCTTTGCATATAAGGTCTACACTTGTATATTTGAAATGACTTTTATAACCAAACACAAATCACACCGTGTTTGAATTTCAGTCAAAATCAACCTTTTTATGGTTGATGTAAATAAATAAATGCCATAATTTTCAGCCAATTAATGTTCAGCATGGCAGTTTCAGCAAGACTGTGAGATATTAAATGAAGTGCACATAAGTATTAAACTGGTGAAAGTATAACTCAAACCAACTGTTATGTGCTGGAGTATAAAGAATGACTGAATGGGTTTCTGTCTGTCTCTGGACTCGTTGGTACTGCTGAATCAGCACTATACTTCCCAAACATCTCAAAACTCACCACAAACAACAACCTGTATAAACAGCAGTGCTATAACTATTTTCCACCTATTGAAGGTTTTCTTTTATAAAAATGTGAAGGTTAGAAGATCAAAATTCTATCATCCGAGTTTCTTTCTTTGGCAGAATACAGACAAATATATTTTGAAGAAAGTTGATGACCGAACAGCAGTGGCACCCATGCGCTTCTGTAGAATGGACATTAAATGAATGCAAGTGAAAGGGTGCCAGTTCAAAAGTAGATTTTTGTTGATAAGTTGATCAAGTAATAGAAGTAGTTACAACTGGTAGTTATATTACAGATTTACATAAAATAATACATAAATAAATATTCTTTTATGATTAAAAACAGACAAGGTCCTCATAAGTGGACACACTTTACAGTGGGCTGCATCAAAAAATAGCTTTCTTCTAAACTACATAGTAGGTCGAATATAGGACATGATCCTACCCCCACACATCTATACTTTCTTTTCTAACAGTCAATTTTCTTCAATTTTTGTGCATCTCTTTAGCACAGCATCAGATAATGGTCTGGCATGTATACTACATCTCTTAGGCTCTAGTGGCTTTAGTGGCCGTGTTTAAAGAATTTTATTTACATTACAGTGATTTAACTAAAAAAAAAGTGTAGTTTAGCCGTCCCCCACAAGAAACATATACAACAAACAAAAAGACAGACAATTGACATTTTTAAATTAGAAATAACTGATAATATTTATGTACAGCATAAAGGTTTTTAACAGTTGGATGACTTTTCAATCTTTTTCTATCCTTTTGGACTTTTCAGTTAAAAAACCACATAAACAATAGCAGACATCAAGGTTAACAGAGATCGACACGAAACAATCATTGGTGAACACTTACACAGGCATGAAAATACCAAAAACAACAAGTCACACACAAACTGGGTTTAATGATAGGCTTAAAGCCATGAATACATGTAAATTATACTTTAAATAGCAAGCTTAAAGCTTGGCACCGCTAAGACAGAAAACAGCAACACACTGAGATTTAACACACTCCTTAGTCACGATCACTGGAAGATTTCAATAGAATTCAAGATTTCATTGAATGCGTTTCATTTTAATGCACATTGTGTCTTCACGATAAAGCCATTAATTCATGTCACAGAATATACAATGAATCATACTGTAACAATGAGTGATATGGGAAATGACATTCAGATCTGATTCTGAGCAAAGCCAAGAGCAGATAACCATTTCATTATTCACTCAACTTTATGCTGTTAAAAACTCATGGCTCTAAAGAAAAAATGTTTGAGTAATATAAAATTGTGCTTCTCTATTTTACATCAAGGCAACAGATGAGAAAGAGTCCAGTTTGTTTGAAAACTCAGATGAAGTGCTAACTCTAGAAACTCAAGTGTTGATGACATTTTCAAAGCAAGTAAATAAGCTTATTCCTTCATAAAAGCAGACAGGAATAGGGGAGAAATGCCCTCTTCTAGATGGATTATAATGTTCAGTTATAGACACACTTTTTGTCATTTACATTTACATATATTCATTTAGCAGACAGCAAACAGGGGTAAGATGTCTTGCTCAAGGACACTTCAGTCATTGTCTGTTGGTACTGGAATTCGAACCTGCAACCTTCTACTTACAAGTCCAACTCTCTCCCCAGTACATAACTGACCCCAGTGGTTTTGTATGAGGTCAAACAAATCAGATCTTATCTTTACTCTAAACATAACTATAAACATAAAGGTGTACAGTGCATTTGCTGAAAAAAAGCACTTCACTTCAAAGCACTTCAGCTGACTCATAAATGTTTAATCTAGATGCATGTCAGCAGTTTAAATAAACACTCTCCGATACATCAATATTTTGGAAGAAAATTAAGAACTCACCTGAAGGTCAAAAAATTTACTGTAGCGTCTGAAGATGATCTCAGTGGTGCCATCGGACCAAATAACTTTGATGATGTAAACCTGCAATGAAAAAAGTTCATTGTTAACACAAAGAGAACTTTTTAATGAAAGGCCTGACATTCACCCTTCATGAAGTGTTGGGTCTGACGAACTTCACAGCATACTGCTGAAGATAAGATGTGAAACCTGGATACAGTACCAGGAACTGTCTTCAGCTGAATTCATCTAAACTAGACACTTACCTCAACCCTCTGAAGGTCTTATTCACGCTATACTAGTCGAGATAATACGATGCCATATTAACTTTATAAAAACTGTATATAGTTCTAATAAGAACATAGCCATTTGACAAATTTGCCCATTTAATATGAATGCATAAAAATGCATGATTAGCATGAAAAAAGCAAGAACGAAGCACCAACCAAAGCTAAAAACACAAAACCATAGTAAAACATTCAAATGTAAATGTAAAAAGAGTTAATAGTAAAAGCATTGACATTGTGCCAAAATGCAAAGGATGCGAGCATTTGACGAGATGACTTGGGTACATTTGAGTTTGGAAAACCCCACTCAATGACCTGTCATGTGAAAAGCGGTAAAGTGTCCAGATCTGAACCCGCTCCAAACACTGACCATCTGCTCCGGTTTCTCTGAAAGTCAGCAGTACATTTTCACAGGGGCAAAGAATTATTTACTGTTTCATAGCTTAGGAGAATTGACAGAGTTCTCTATTGGGTTCCATTTATGCGTCAACATCACCTCCTAAAATGAAGACGAGAGTAAAATTGCCCAAATGCATGACGAGTTTGGAGGTGTAGTCTGGATTTTGGTCATTTTAATGACAAAGGTTTTAGATTATATGGAGATCTTTGTCAACTTGAAAACTCTACTGAGATAATTAAAAATAATTCTGAGATGTAAATAAGACTTGGCTAGTTCTGGATAGTGCACCCAAAATTAAATTATTTTACAATAATAATTTACAAATCCTTGTGGCATTTCAAAACCGTATGACATTCTTTCTTCAGCAAAACACAAAAGAAAAATTTGGAAGAATGTTAGAAATTTGAACCCATTCATTTGTATTGGTTTCATGTCCATCCTATAGAAATGAACGGGTGCCACTGCTGTCCAACATTCTTCGATCATTCTTCAATCAAATATCGTTGTTGTGTTCTGCAGAAGATAGAAAGTTATAAAGGTTAAAAATGACCAAACTATCTTTTTAATATCAATGAGATCTACATTTTAACATGGGTGATATGACGTTTGCGTGGCACTGTTTGGGCACAAGCGTTTGCTTTCATCTCTCCTCCAATGTAGTCTTTTTCTTGTTGTTTTCAGGCGTCACTCATTCCTGTAGTTTTGACAGCCAAGCAGTTTGGTATTTACATAAGAAAAGCAATAAACACACTTCACATTGCAGGTTCTGTGTTGATCTATATGTATGAACAGACTGACACACCATAACAACAGTTAAGATGTGTGACTATCAGACTTTGAATAACATGATCATCCTGTTGATGTGATCAGATGGTCTCCGCTTCACTTCAGTCCAGCTGTTACCCATAAAGCATGTGATGTTTTCATTATAAAAACCGATTGCTTCATAATGATGCTTAAAAACATCAACTGAACTGGACTTGATTCCAGTAAATGCAGAAGAGAAAGTAGCGCAGAATACTCTCATGAATGATGTCTGATGTGATATATATATATATATATATATATATATATATATATATATATATATATATATATATATATATATATATATATATATATATATATATATATGTGTGTGTGTGTGTGTGCCAGTAAGGAGATTATCACAGAACCGCAAGAAACCTTTCAGCATAACATAAAGAAGAAATCCCACCAATAAGACAAATATGGATGATCATAATATTTCCGTTGAGTTTAAAGCTCAGGTAAGTTTCTACACATCAGTAAAAGCAAGAGTTCTTAAGTATTGTGTAGAGCAGACACAGATGTGGGTTTAGTGGGACTGGATGTCATGTGTATGGAGTTGGGTTAGGGGGTGTCCAGGACTTTAAGGGTGTGGTGAAAAGAGGACAAAAGGCCTTGAAAAACATGGAGGTCTTACAGCAACTCAGCACCATTCCTGAAAACTACACACACACACACACACACACACACACACACACTTGTGTAGGTCATGCAGTGTGTGTGTGTGTGTCTCTATAAGAGTCTTTGTTGAAAATATGCAGATGTGAAAACATCTGGAGTGACACTACAGGCCCAAAACTACAAGACACACAACCCCCCCCCCCTCCTCCCTGTAGTTAATACACTGACAACACAAAACACACAACTGTAAAAGTGTGTAGTGCTGTAACATGATCTCTTGTGTCTTTGTTCAGAGCACCACACCAAACACACACAACTGCCCACTTGTATTGTGAGGGAACCTCAGAGAAAAGTTGTTTTTTACTCACATAATGTTTGTTGGGGTTTCGTCTCTTCTGCACGTCTTCAACTGTCACTTCTTGTACATTCCGCCGGGGCATATTGAGATGAAACAGAGGACTAAAACAATCCACGGCCGTCAGTCAGTCTGTGCAGGTCTGTGTGTGTCTGTGATTTTCCAGTCCACGTCTGTAGAGTAAAACTCCCCGTCTGAGCAGCTCGCCAACACTCAGCTAGTATGAAGAAGGCGTCCTCGTGAATATTCATCACACACTGCCACGTTTGATTGGCTGAGGTGCTGTTGACGACCCCTGCGCAGATTAATCTCTAGATGACGTCAGAGTATCGCGAGATTTGACCGCTCCGTGGGTTCTTGTCTGGCTTTCCCGTGATTTGTTATGGGAGGGCGCGGTGGGGCGCGGCTGCGCGTGCATTCGAGTAAGCCTACTCCGTGCTGTGCAGCCAATCAATGTCGAGTGGCGTCATACATATTCATGAGTCGATCCCTCGTCATAGTGCGTGGCGCTCCGAACACAAAGCTGCATGAAGTGTAATTGAATTAAAATAATGATCTGTCATCCATCATATATTATTATTATTATTATTGTTATTATTATATTTAACATTCAGAGCTGCTGTGTTTCATTGGAATCTCATGCTTCAGTAGTATTGACACAGAATGTGCTGTTATTATATATTATATATTATATTATATATGATGTTTAGATTGCAGAAGTAAAAACTCATTTCCAGCATGAGTGATAATAGTGTTTTCTTATACTTTAATATTGTTATAAAACTAACTTGACTTCAGGGATGTGATGCACTTTGACATTGTCTTTAATATGTTCAGTATGCAATATATGACGTAACTTCCATTAGCTTGTTATTAATTATTATTGATGATGTCATATAAAGCCCATCATTAGTAGCAGGGGGAGTTGCAGAATGTGTAAAGTTATCTGACTTTAAACACAAGTGTTCTGGAGATGTGTGCTGCCATCTTGAGGTGTTTCTTTTAAGACGTGTGCTTATTTTTATACACTACAGTAACTGTTACTGGTTCAGAAACAAGTTAAATGTTTAAAATGAATTATCCTGAGAGATCAAATGATGTGATACAGTAGTCGAGAAGAACTTATACACAAATTATAAGACATGTCAAACATGTGTCAAACAATCAGATTTTATTTACTTCTATGTACATTATTCAAACTCTATATTTTATAGATTTTACAACTTTACTCTACAGAAGAGTGAAAACAATAAAACTTTAAAGTCAAATAACATTCTTTAATGTTTACAGTGTCCACATGTGTCTCAAAGCTAAAGGTGACAGATAAAGTCACAATATAATGTTCATTATATGCCAATAAACAACAATAGCAGGACATGAGTATTAAAATCAGTCCAAATATGATCATAAGTGGACCATAAAAAGATTTAAATATACTGTAAAACAGCAGAAATTATCGTTTTAAATTAATTCTTTTATTCTTCACGACAGCTGAATAATAAAGCGTCGATTTCCTTACTGCAGTGGAGGAGGGACTAAACACGAGCCGTCCATCGATGAGTTTCACAGCCAATCGAAACACGCGAACAAATCCGGACGACCAATCAAAACGGATTCTCGGCGGGAGCGTCCAATCAGGGCCGAGCCGGTTGTCGGTGGTTGACGCGAGAGCGGCTGACTGAAAACAAGTGTGGCTCAGGGTGGGACTCCGGAGGCCGACGTCTTCACATCTCCTCCCGAGACTTTCCCAATTCAACCATTCGAGATTCCCGGCCACATGAGCGCGTCACAGTGAGCAGCGGGAAACGCGAGGACATCAGCGGTGAGAATCGAGCCGAACTCCGTGCGAACATCGAGCGAAGAGCGCGAGCAGAAATGGACGAAAAGGCGTTCACGAAGGAGCTGGATCAGTGGATCGAACAGCTGAACGAATGCAAACAACTGTCCGAGAGTCAAGTCAAGTCCTTGTGCGAGAAGGTATTTATCTACACAAAACACACAACTACACACATTGTGTGTTTCACGTCACTGGGGCTTTCGTTGCTCGGTTAGCCGCGTTAGCAGCGCTAGCTAACGAGACAAGATGGCGGCGCGGTGACCCGACACCTCAAACACCCTCAAACAACACAAAAGCTTTAATATTCTCACACAAACATCTTATTTCACCCCAAACTGTGAGTGTTGCGCTGTTTTGTGCCTTTAATAACGTCTCCACGTGAACCACCCATACATGAAGGTTCTGAGCATATTATGGGCTGTGGCCTCGTGTTGTGTGTATTCGCGTGGTGTTTTTGTGCTCACGGGTCGTGTTCATCGCGTCTGGTGTTTGAAAGGAAAACCTCGCTGGTTTCTCCTCACCGAGGCTCAAAATGGCGCCGGTGTCGTTCTCAGGCCGTGACGTCATCAGCACCATCACAGTACAGAAGAGCAGATCAGCACAGAGACCTGGGCCTTAAATCACCATGGAGACCTGCTGCAGGACTGACACTTTAGGTGTATGTCCGTGTGTGTTGATGGTCTGTTGTTTCAGGTTGTGTTTGGGATCATATCTCAATCCATGTGGTGATCACTGCACCCCTATAGACTGCGTGATGTCATCATGATGATCTGGACTTCAGTTACACCCAAGTGAAAGCTCGATCATGTGGATCCAGATCCGGAGAAACATTTGCCCAAATGTGTTAATGGAATCTGCTACAACATTGACAGCTTTAAGACCCCAAACTCCAGTCACACAGCCTTCACTCGGAGTATTGCATTAAAGATCAATTATGCACATATATCCAACTATCTGACGAAAGCGTCTTTAGATTCTTGCATTATATGTGTTAGGTTTTCTACAAAACACTTGATAACCTTCAATTCAAAAGAACTGATTTAACTACTAATGTGGTCATCAGCAAGGGTTTGGTTGGTTTTAGTTGATATTAATCAGAGATATTGCTTATGGTTGTCTTGAGTTGGAATAGAAGCACTTTAAAGGTTTTATATAAAGGCATAAAAGTCATTTCTAAGGTCATAGGGATGCATTTGTGGGTGTGGGGGTTTACATCTTTTCTAGGGATGCTCCGGTCGATCTTCGGGAGATTTTATCAGCCTATAATCACATTCTATGACTCAATCTGTAATCGCTAAACTTTGCAGATCTTATGAACCAATCTCAATCGATGATGTCATAGCGTAAGGACGTACATGATGAGTAGGGGTTTAAATGTTTTGGTGCTGCAACCTCTTCGTGAAGGCATATTAAAATGGTTTTTGTAGACATTAAAACAATAGCTACGTTACAATCATGACATATTTACTTTAAAAATGTAAAAAAAATTTCAATAAAAGGCAGCATCTATAGCATTTCTTTATCTGAAAAAGTTCATGGTGATCAGAAAGCTTACATATCTGTTATCTAAACTTGAAGCATCATAATCGGCATTGGTATCGACCGATGACCATTACAAACAAATCTGTACTCGGTATTTCTGTCAAGAATCCTGATTTTGTCCTGATCTGTCACAGCAACTGGTATAGAAACCAAACTCTTGTGCTCACACATTTTATTTCAACATGGTCTACAAAGCATCTTATAAAGCTTTAACCTGCAGATACATGCGCAGGACACTTCACAAATCCAAAGTACTTCAATAAATGATGTTGATATTTTTTTTATAAATTATCTGAGTACAATCAGATTTAATCCCATTTCAAAATGAGGGGAATTAATGAATGTACTACATGGTGATGAATTTGTTCCAGTGTTTGTCATGTATATACTGTGTTTATCTGCATTTTGAAATTATATGAAAATAAAATCAGCATTAACATTAGGGAGCTGGCTTTTGATCTGCTATTACAAAGTTTTTGGTTTAACAAAACTGTAAAATTTGTCAATTACTTAATTTGCCCAACTTATAAAGATCGTGTGTTTGTACACTGCTGCAAATCTTCCTGTATGCTGTTAAGTATAAATAAAGCATGGATACTCACTGCATAAAAGTGAGAATGCAAAGGAAAGAGACAAGAAGAAAAGGGTCACGACTAAACGTATATCTGCTTTATTGTGATATAAATAGAGATTCTTTGTGAAGACTCAAAAAGAGTTGTTTAGAGAAAAGGAAAAAATATAATTACAAACAATTACAACTCAACAGCTATTCATTGACATTTATTGTCTTTATTTGACATAAACACTTATTTTGCTCTTTTGCAATAATGAGAATCTTAGAAAGAAGAATAGAAAAAAATCCTGCATTTCTTTATCATTATAGTATGGATATTCTAATTATTGCGGAAATTAATATTGTTTCTTTAAAGGGAACGTTTTTCACATTGTTAACAGCATCTTGCTTAATTTTCTCTTAGGCGAAAGAAATCCTGACCAAGGAGTCTAATGTACAGGAGGTGAGATGTCCAGTCACTGTCTGTGGAGATGTGCACGGTCAGTTTCATGACCTCATGGAGCTCTTTAGAATCGGTGGAAAGTCACCTGACACAAACTATCTGTTCATGGGAGATTATGTGGACCGAGGCTATTACTCTGTGGAGACGGTCACTCTGCTTGTTGCTCTTAAGGTAAATTCTCCCTCAAATTCTTATAAAACTTTTATATTGGGCTATACAGTACTGCTTAGAAACAGTTGGCCTAGCTTTATACAGAACAATGTAGTTGTTATAACAAATCTATTTCTGTTTAAGTAAATGACTTAAGCTGAATGATAAAAAATTCACTAAGAGTTTAGAATAAGCATGAAGTACTGACAGCCAGATTTGAGCGATCTATGCCACTCTTTTGGTTGTGTTATTTATTCTTTAGAGAACGATTTGATGATTTCACCTTTGAATTTTCAGAGATGTTCAGAGAAATAACAGTACATTATTATTTTGTATATCTTGGGCGCTTAATCACTTGACAATGTTCATATACTCTATTTGATCCATGTAGGGTTGTGTAAATTGGCATTCAACATCAATGTTTAAGGTTTGAAAGTAGTTTTTAAATTTTTATAAAGATTTTGTAACCAGTGTTTCTGCGTTTCATTTGCAGGTGAGGTACCGTGAACGCATAACAATTCTTCGAGGGAATCACGAGAGCAGACAGATCACACAAGTGTACGGATTCTATGACGAGTGCCTACGGAAATATGGCAATGCAAACGTTTGGAAATATTTCACAGACCTCTTTGATTATCTTCCACTAACTGCTTTGGTAGATGGTCAGGTGCGTTTATAAAGTTTGATGACATTAAAATGAAACTTTTAAACCATTTCAGTAAAGCCTGTGTCCTCCGCTCACATTGATGCTTGTTCCGCAGATATTCTGTCTTCACGGAGGATTGTCACCATCTATAGACACTCTTGATCACATCAGAGCACTGGACCGTTTACAGGAGGTTCCTCATGAGGTATCTATCCTATGAAGAGGTGCAGTTCGGTGTTGAGTATTGAGTAAACTAATATTGCAGTTTTTGTTTTTTTCAGGGGCCCATGTGTGATTTATTGTGGTCAGATCCTGATGATCGTGGTGGTTGGGGTATTTCTCCCAGAGGTGCAGGCTACACCTTTGGTCAGGATATATCCGAGACATTTAACCATGCAAACGGCCTTACTCTGGTCTCTAGAGCTCACCAGCTAGTGATGGAGGTATGAGAGATTTATCTGTTTATTGGCAAATAAGCACAAGACCAGATTCCAAAAGTTGATTTCAACTCCTTTACGTCCTGCAGGGTTACAACTGGTGTCACGATCGCAACGTTGTAACAATTTTCAGTGCGCCTAACTACTGTTACCGCTGTGGTAATCAGGCCGCTATCATGGAGCTGGATGACACTCTGAAGTACTCCTTGTAAGTATATAGTATAGATTGATAGTTAAATATTTCCACGGTCATAACAAGTTTTGACTTGATTTGGTGTTTGTGTTTTCAGCCTGCAATTTGACCCTGCCCCTCGCAGAGGAGAGCCCCACGTAACCCGCCGTACCCCTGACTACTTCCTGTAAACCTTTCCGCTCTGCACAGTATTGCCATGTTATCATAATCTTCATTCAGTTTAAAATAAGATGAGAGGAATGGGCAACAGTATATAAAGTTAAAGTGAAAAATGTCTGTGGACCAAACGGTGTGTGCCATAACCAAACAGAAGCAAAAGCCTCTATCTGATAGCACGACCATGAAATATTCTGTCCCATCTTGCTTCATTCCTCCAGTCCTTATATGAATGCATTGAACAGCTTGTGAAATTGGATGTTCTGCATCAAACCCGTATGTGTTCTTTCTTTTTTTTTATGTCTGTTTGCACTTTTTTTCTCAATTAAATGAAACACAGTCAGATATTACCTTTACAACATGTACTGTCCTGTCTTTTCTTTTTCACCTTTTCTTCATGTGGTTTGGGAGGAATGAGATTAGATGCTTTTATATCCCAGTACGCAGGGTCTGGAAGAATAATCTTTCCTATTGTCATGAAAACCTGTTAAACAAATGCCAACCAAGTCTTGTGACAGACAGAAATGACGTGCCGTCATAGGAATGCTGGCATAACTTCTTATGAGGGTTTGATGTCTGTTTCAAGGGTACCAGTTCAAAAATAAAAATGAAAAGTTGCTCCTTTCTTCTGTCATGTGTTGTAACTGAATTTCACTCATCTGTTGAAGTTTACAGTTGAGTCAGTGTCGCCATTACACTTGATATTAAGCTTTTTAGATATTGCTGAAGAATACAACATCAGAAATGATGTGGGACTATTCTTAAACAGGTGAAATAAGTCAATAGAAGATCTCATGTCATGTTAAAGCAGCTTAAACAAGTAATATTACAGTTGTGGTTAAAGTATATTTATGGTAATTGTTTAGGAACATTTATAATACTTACCTTATTAATCGATGGATATAATTTTACATGGTGAACACCATAGAATTTCCTCATATATCTTTGTACTGTGCATATTAAGTTTATATTAATAAACTTACATACATGCATTTACGAAAATCAATCAATGTTTCTAAATATTATTATTCAAAAATTAAAGATCATTTCTGGAAGATGAATTGACTGACCTTCCTCACATCTTAAGTCAGAAGAGAACCTCTGTGTATCTGAAGGAGTCAGGTTACAACATAAAATCCAAGAGCTCACTTGAGGAGATGCCCTACATCACAATCTGCACACTGGCACATTATTGACTAACTCACTGGGATGACATTGAACATTTTTTTACTGTAATTTCTTCCCTAAATCTGTTCATGATTTTGACTTTCCTGCACCTGAAGCCTGATTTCCATTCAAAGCTACATAATAAACTTCTGAGCAAATTGGAATCTTGTATTAAACATTTTCAATTACAGCAGCATTTCAATTCAGTTAGTTAAAGGGATTAAAATCACTTCCTTAAAAAATAATTCATTAATTTAAAATTAATTTGAATCTTGGAGTTTACATCCAGCATTTTATATGAGTTAAACCTACATGAGCATAATAATGGGAGATGGAAACAAAGCTTTTATTGACACATTATTTTGTTCTTATTACATTATTTGATAGGAATGACGAGTGTTTTTATTGTAGATCTCCTCTTTGGCATTTTCAGAGAAGAATTGGCCGAAAGGCAAAACTGCATTGTATGAAGTTGAAATAATAACAAGTTAATATAACCTTAATAATACAAACACTTCAAGACAAAACACTTGTTCCAAAATTCGCACAAAAGAAATAGTAGAATCTTAACTTAATATTTCATTCATTAACATCTAATATATTGTGATTTTAGTGTTACCTTAACTTCTTTGAGCCGTGTATATACAAGTGTGTGTTTATAAATACAAAATTCATTTGCACAGCACACAAATACACACACAACAGGAAACACAAACTTTTATTCTAGATGGAATATTGTTTAGATTATATCATGTAGTTTTAATGTTCTGTGATGTTTTAAGTTTTTGTGAGCTTTTGTGATCATGCATAATACGAATAGAAAAAGATCCATTGTTCAATTTTTGTAACCTATAAATTAAAAAAAAGAACATGAGAACAAACATTACAGACATTTTGATAAACATATATGTAAAAACAATAACACAGAATCTAAACAAAACTATTGCAGACTGTGAGTACATGAGTCACTCAAGAGGAACTGCCAAATTACTCTCAATAGTTCTTTATTTATAATGACATCAGAAAGATTTGAATTGTGTTCAGTAAAGTCATAAAACAGCAACTCACATCTGATTGTGTAGAATCTGAAGGTATGGCTGTGAATAAAGTCCTCCCACATTAACAGATAACCAGGAAGCTCAGATCAGAAAAAGAAATCTTCATTCTTTTGCTGATTCTTCTACTTTTTTATGGACAGTTTTGAGAGTATCTGATGTGAACATGAAGAAATCTTTAACAACAGAAAGCTGATGGTTTGAAAGTGGATTATTACTTTACTAAACTGAAAGTGAAACTCTGTAGAAGGATTCGAATGTGTAGCTTGTTACAATGGCATCTAAATCTTTTTCTGAGAATGATTTCTCTTGTCCTGTGTGCTTTGAGATTTTTCAAGATCCCGTGCTGTTATCCTGCACTCACAGTGTCTGTAAAGACTGTATTCTGAGATTCTGGGAATGTAAAGGAGATAGAGAATGTCCAGTTTGCAGAAGAAGATCTTCAAAGGAAATTCTTCCATTAAATTTGGCTTTGAAGAATCTTTGTGAGAGTTTCTTACAAGAGAGAAGTGAGTCGTCTTCATCAGTCTGTGAACTTCACAAGGAGAAACTCCAACTCTTCTGTCTGGATGACCAACAGCCTGTGTGTGTCGTGTGTCGAGACTCCAGAGTACACAACAACCACAAATTCTGTGCCATCAACGATGCTGTTAAAGAGAATAAGGTCACATGACATTTTCATGTCAAGCCAACTGTGTAGGACTGAAATACATTCAGTTTTTAAATATGCAAAACATTTGACAATTTCTGTTTCAACATAACCTGTTGCTAGAATGTTTTCACATTAAGCCTATGTTTAAGTCTCAGACTGACTGACGATGCAAACTGAAAATGATAATTGTGTCATCATTCACTCAACTTTATTTGTTTACAGTAGAAATTACTTCCAAGATTCCAAGATATTTGGAGGAATGCTTAAATCCAAACAGTTCTTGAACCCCATTTACTAGTAGCAGAAGTCAACGTGGTCCAAGAACTGTTTGGTTACAAGCATTCTTCAAAATATCTTGCTCTGTGTTCAACCAAAGACATTTATACAGGCTTGGAAAAACTAGGGTGAATTCATGGCCGAATTTTCATTTATGGGCGAAAATGAATGAAAGCTTCACACGACTTACTGCCTGGATAAAATGGTTATTCCATATACATACTATAGGTTTAAGGAGTAGATTACATTTGATGATATTCATTTGTAAAACAGCTGCCAAGCGACATTTAAATCAACAGTGATTTTTAAATAATGTGGTCACCTAGGTGATGTTTAGAGATTTACAAAAGATTAAAAAACACAGTCCAACCATTCAGAATCAATGAACGGGACAAGCCGTTTGATTTGTATGCATTTTTTCAATTGATTTGTCTTTCAGAAGAAACTCAGGACTGCGTTAATACCCTTGCAGGAGACCCTGAGCATATTTGAGAAGGTTAAACAGCATTTGAATAAAACCGCAGAACATATAAAGGTCTGAATGAATCCTCGTGTTATTTTCTAAATGTGTGTTTTGATGGAGATAAGATTCAGTCATTCTGTCTTCCTTAGATTCAGAGTCAACGCACCGAGAAGCAGATTCATAAAGAGTTTGAGGAACTTCACCAGCTTCTACATGATGAAGAATCAGTCAGAATCAAAGCACTGAGAGAGGAAGAGAAGAAGAAGAGTCAGATGATGAAGCAGAAGATTGAGAAGATGAACACAGACATTTCATCTCTATCACTGACTATTAAAGATCTAGAGGAGCAGATGAGAGCTGAAGACGTCTCATTCCTACAGGTGACACAACAAACAACTTCAAGCTTCATTTTCACACGTTTAAATCCTGTTAATCATGTGAATGTTGTGTTTTTTCAACAGAACCTGAAGAGCACACTGGATAGGTTTGTATTGTGTTTGCTGTGATTGTGAATGTAAAGTCTCAGCAGAATGTCAGACATCTGAATGTTCTTCTAGAGTTCAGTGTCCAGAGCCAGATCCAGAGAACATGTCAGGAATGATGATTGATGTTACAAAACATCTGAGCAACCTGAAGTTTACTGCAATACACAAGATAAAGGAGAATGTTCAATACAGTGAGTAAACAACACAACACTACACAACACAGCACAACACACACTTTGACTATTCATCATTTCCTACATCATAGTAATATATCTTGACTATATCTCTCTTCAGATCCAGTGACTTTAGATCCGAACACGGCTCACTGTGAACTCCTCGTCTCTGATGATCTGCTCAGTGTGAGAGTCAGCGGAGATGCAGCAGCTCTGATTCCTGATAATCCGGAAAGATTTGATGATTTTTGGTGTGTTTTGGGTTCAGAGAGTTTCAGTTCAGGGATTCACAGCTGGGATGTTCAGGTTGGAGACAACACATACTGGCGCCTGGGTGTAATGACAGAATCTGCACAGAGAAAGAACATTTACACCAGGAGTGGAATCTGGTATGTGAGGTGTTACTCTGGTGAATACACTGCCGTCGTCACACCCGAAAAAACAGGCCATCATGATCTCACAGTAAAAGAAAAAGTTTAGAGAGTCCGAATTGAGTTGGATTGCGATAGAGGAAAACTGTCATTCTCTGACCCTCTGACTAACACACACATACACACTTTCACACACATGTTTACTGAAGGGGTTTCACCATTCTTTGGTGTTATATCTTACACTTCTCCTCTGGAAATCTTACCTGTGAGAAAACACACTCAATAACAAAATCAAAATAGAGATTTTACCTTAGCCTTCAAAGTAAGACGCAATGGTGTGGTTTCCATACTCATGTTGTGTCACGCCGTGTTCAGTATTGGCATAATATCAGTATATAAAGGCCATAGTGTTTTGTCTCATCGCATCTCACTGTTCGAGTCTGATGTAGACAGGTGCTAATGTTTCTTACACCATCATTATCAATCAGTTTGTGTGTCTTATTTGTTCATTTTGACCTGATGCTGGGATGTTCAAATCTTTCAGACACATCACTGACACCAAGTATTTTTGGAAAAGTATAGATTCATTCATATGTCAGATCCAAGCTGCAGTTATGAGTGAAACGCACTCACATGTTAAATGACACGTGTTAAATTTAAATCTATAAAACATGAATCAACTGCAATGATTATGATAACTAATTCATGTAATTTCTGTAAATATTCCCTTTTGTTTTCCAATAAAAAAATTATGCACAAATACATTATTGGAGAATAGATGTGATTAAAACATGAATCCAAGGGCTTTTATTTCATATATTTGAGAAAATAAATATGAATCCGTTGGTACGAAACATTTATTCTCTATATATAGATGACCTGCCAGAACTAAAACAAGTTGTGGAATGGAAACAAATATATACTCACTTCTGATTTTCGTATTGTCCCTTGATTGATGCCTGTGAAGACCTCTACTGTGAAGGTCAAGGCACTGTGAAGGTCAAGGCACACACTGTAGTGAAGTGAAGTGACGTGACGTATTACCAAGTATGGTGTTCCATACTTGGAATTTGTGCTCTGCATTTAACCCATCCAGTAAGTGAACACACACACACTGTGAACACACACCCGGAGCAGTGGGCAGCCATGCCGCGGCGCCCGGGGAGCAGTGGGGGGGACGGTGCCTTGCTCAAGGGACTCACCTCAGTCGTGGTATTCCCGCTGGTTCGGAGTCTCGAACCAGCAACCTTCGGATCACAAGTCCAAGACTCGAACCACCAGGCCACGACTGCCCTCTAATAAACTTCTGCATATGAATTCAAACCTGCTTTGGCCCAATCTTTACCAATACTCTGCTTTATAAGAATCCAACGGAGGCCTCCTGTTTACAAGGGGTGTTTACTTGTCAAAGTGAAGTTCTTAAGGGCTATCATGAACAAATCAAGTACCTTCAAGCGGTCAAGGAACACCTCACGCATTACATCCAGTCGCTTCCTACGCTAAAACTAACAATTGATAAGTTTAATTGGTCTGCTGAACAGTGTAAAGGCTTTCTTCGTCAAGTTAAAGTTCATCCGTAAGATAGAGTATATTTATAATTTTCTGAATTTGTTACACTGGCTGGGTATTATGATCGTCAATCTGAGACAACATAACCCCAAACTCAAAGGTTTGTACCACAAAGCTCACGCCTCGATCCCATACCACAGAAATGTGGTTAAATTCATGGTTTATGCAGTTAGGAACAACATGTAGTAGACAACATCAAATTCAACTTTGTTAAATATTGCAGTGAACCAGGCCATTGTTGCCTTAGATATCCTCATAAAATGAGCTCTAAACATAATGTGAATACCATTCATTTTACTTTATACCATTTTACTTTTCTCTGTTACAAATCATTCAAAATACTAGTAACTGTCAAGTGGGATCACTGCATATTTGATTCCATAGCACTGATTGTTTCTTGAGATGCACTTAACTTCATGAGCCAGACCCTGGTTGATATCGGTAAACTAAAAATTCAGCCTTGTATTCCTCTCAATGAGTTTTTAATAACTCTGTCATCAGGAAAGAGATTACACATCAATCCAATACCCTCACTCTCCAACACTCAACATAGCATTATCTTGGCCACCATGGTTATCTGCTCATGACCCGGACATCTTTTGGCATCATGGTGAGCGCATGCAACCTCATCAGATAACCTAGGGAGATGAGTGGAAGACAACCTTCTTCACCACTAATGGACACTATGAGTGTAAGAAACATGTTTTTACCTGTCCAACGCAGCTGCAGTTTTCCAATCATTAATCAATAAAGTTCTCAAAGATCTTCTCAGCCAATATGTTGTTGTATACATTGATATTACATTGATCCATGCTGAGAATGGACTAGAACATGTTACCCATGTCAGAACAGTTCTTTCCCAACTCTACATCAAGAAAGAAAAGTGTAAAACAAGTGTAAAACATGTCAAACAAACCTCTTTCCTGGGCTAGTACATCAGTCACCAAAGGCTTAAGATGGATGAGGCTAAGGTCAAGGCCTTCACTGAATTGCAACTGAATAACATTCATTAGTAAAACAGTGTGTCAATAGTGAAAATAATAGTTAAAGGCAGTTCATCATTGAATTCAGTGATGTCACATTTTAAATAATGCCAGTGCATTCATTTTCAATCAAGTCAGCGATATCACTGTAAATGAAGTGACCCCAACTAAGCAAGCTAGAGGTGACAGTGAAAAAGTAACCATAACTCCATCTGTGACCGAGTGGAGAAAAAACCTTGGGAGAAACCAGGCTCAGTTGGGGGCCAGTTCTCCTCTGACCAGATAATACCAGCAGTTAAATTCCATGCTGCAGCAAAGTCGAGAAGAATCATCTGTTTTCTATGGTCTTATCCCAATGGTCGTCGGAGGCAATGTCTTTGCAGGGGATCTGTATCGGGGCTCTAGTTGTCCTGGTCTCTGCTGTCTTTCAGGGCTGTAGGGGTCTTTTCTAGTTCCAGATCCACCGTCTGGTTTGAAATATTTTCTGGATCCGGGTGACTGCAATGTCCCTCTGATCTGCATATAGACTGGATCTGGTGTCTCGGGAGAAACCAGGCTCAGTTGGGGGCCAGTTCTTCTCTGACCAGACAATACCAGCAGTATAATTCCAGGCTGCAGCAAAGTCTAGAATAATAATCTGTCTCCTGTGATCTTATCCCGATGGTCTTCAGAAGCAAGGTCTTTACCAGGGATCTGTATCCGGTCTCTAGTTTTCCTGGTCTCTGGATCAGGGTGACAACAGTGAGCTTTGAATAGGTGAGAAATAGACTAATATTAGATGCCATTCTTCTGCTGATGTAGCAAGTTTATTGGTTATAGTAGAAGGGTTCCCAGTTCCAGTTTACCTAATTAATGCAGCCTTAAAAAGGGCGCCATTTTTAAACAAATATTTGACAATAATACGTGGTGAACCTTTGAAGACTCCTCCTAGGGCATTCATCTGGTTATCACCCACTTTGGTGATCATAATGTCAAGACATTGGAGATGATAAATTGCGAAACTTTATTGCTGTGGCAAGGCGATAAATCTCTGGCAAAATCATGGAAACAGGAGATCTTCCTCAAATCTTCTTGCATTCATCGAATGGTTTTATTAAAACGTTCTTTATTTTTAGTCATGATGACTGATCACTTTGCCATAGTGAGTCTCGGGTATAGCGGAACCAACTGGCAATAAGAAGCACGTCACTCACAAACCTGCAGGACCTCAAAACCTTATGTCTACCTAATTCAGCCCAGCCTTGGCCAGAATAATGTAGAGAAAAACCTTATATAAAATGAAAAAAAGATTTTAAACTTCCCATTTCCAGCATGTTTTTTTGAAGCTTTTATTGTGTTAACAGTGTGTAATATAACATATTAATGTATCGCTTGAAAAAATTACTTGTATTTTTAACACAATTCACTTCTCTCTCTAGCTCTTTATTCCCAGTCATGAAAACGGCTGATATTTTCCCCGTTCTGACAAAAGTCCGCATTCAGAAATACGTAATGAGTTCTGATTGGGCCAGCGGTTCCTGTGTTGTGATTCGTCAGCAAAGTAAGCGTGTGAGACAGGTAAAGGTGACACCGCTCACCAACACATGTGTGCACACTCAGATATCATACACTGATTCCTGTGTCTGCAGATAAACTTTATCTCGATCTTAATGTGTTTAAACACTAAACAATAAATATAATCAACTAATAATTTCAACTGATCATTATGAGCACAAACAATTAATGGTTTCCAGTTGAATTATTACACGTTTTGTTGTTTCCATTACCAAACAAAACATGTGTGATAAGATACAGAAACTGTTAAACGAACAAACTTAAATAATAAAATTCACTTATAGGTTGTGATCCATAAACAGTAGAGGGAATTTGTCCATCTTTTAACAATAATCCTTGTGTAAATCCCGCAATAAACTGATTGAGATTGAGAAAGCTGTTCTCAGTAAACTGTGCTCTACACAGTTTCACATGCGGATTATAATATTCATGAACCGAGTTAAACATAAATTGTAATCATTGATCCCTAAGAACAGCATTCATTGGAAAGCCAAATAAAGTTAATTGGACTCTGCGATAAAGCGTTTCGAAGACATGGGAACAAACAAACAAACTCCACAAACACAACTCTTCATCTGCTCTGAAGGAGGGCAACAAGACCACGCTCCCTTTTATGAATGTTTCTGTGGGTGAGGGTATGATGTCACCAAAGCAGGAACTAGAGAGTTGTAGTCCAAACCAGCCCTTTTTTGTAGGCGATATCTGTTTGATTAGCTATCTCGCTTGACATCGAACTTTGAGCTTTATAATTTTACAGATGTTATTTATACACTAACAACAACATTATTCACTTATTCAAGTTTGAAATATGGATCCCTGTCGACTAGGACCTTTAAATAGTGTTGTCATGTTGGCTGTTTGAATGGAACATATTTTCTCTGTGTTCTTATGGTCTGCGAGAAGATCCTCTGTGACAGAATTGGGGAGGTTTTAAAATGTACTTCTCCATAGATTACAAAATACATGTTTAAAAAAGTAATGTTTAATTTATTTGACTAGATCTTACCAGTTCGGTGACCTTATTTGAAAAGTCTAGAATGCATCTGACAAATAAGGTAAGTAACCCAAAGTGACCACTAAATAAAACATTTCTCTGTGTACTATTTAATTTTATACAACATTTATACAACAACATATTTGGGAAGCAATAAAGCAAGAAATCTTAGTAAAATAAAAGTAAACAAGTTGATGAAATAACACAACACAGGCCGAAAGTAAAAAGCGAGCTGAAGTGATTTCGAGGCGGTTTTCCAGACCTAACCTTATTTCATCAATGTGTTGACTTTTATTTTTCTAAGATTGTTTTTGAGCATGAATTACAAGTTGTGTTTGTGATTTCCTGTGTCAGATTACTGATCAATCTACATTGGATTGAGTGCTGTAACACATCCTGGAGTTGAAATGTCAGGAATTGCTCGAGACAGAGGAAACAGTTCCTTTTGTCCTGCTGCTGAGAATGTGATGACATTCTGTGTTTCAGCATTTATTGTCACATGTTTATGTCATCATATACCTATAGAATATGATAAGAGTCGTGATACAGCCAGACTGTATGTGAACATACGAGCTGATTTCTGTAGGACTTTATTCAATCTGTTTTTATTTACCCCAGACATATTTTGGTTTTAACCACATCCTACCTTTTTAGATAACAAACTGATGACAATGTAACATGTTCTTAACATGTATGTTACATGTATTTTCATAACATGTTTTGTTACATGTTTATTCAATTACACATCACATTGTTGAATCTGCTTTTTTATTTTCTGTCCAACTATAAATTATGACACAAACACACTTTCACATCAAATAAAACAAACTAATTATATCACACACACACGCACGCACGCACGCACGCACGCACGCACGCACGCACACACACACACACACACACACACACACACACACACACACACACACACTGTGTGTTTCGACTGTGTTTGTCTATAGTACACTGTGTGTACTGATTATATGTATGTGCATATTGCACACTGTCTTATGTGGTCCGCACTATATGTTACATGTTACCTGTACTGCGCTGTTTTTGGAGCAAGGTCCTAAGAATTTCACTCACCAGGGCACATGTGCTGTGGTGATGTGACAATAAAAGAGAATTGAATTGTGTGTGTGTCTTTAACAGTGTGTGTGTGTGTGTGTGTGTGTGTGTGTGTGTGTGTGTGTGTGTGTGTGTGTGTGTTTAACAGTGTGTGTGTGTGTATGTGTGTGTGTGTGTGTTTAACAGTGTGTGTGTGTGTGTGTGTGTGTGTGTGTAAAATACTGTAGAACGTGTGTTTATGAGGATTATTTACACGTGTTTTGTTTTTAAAGTGAAATCAATAATAACTATTTATTGACGCGCACCCGCACGCACGCGCACGCACTGACTCACGCACGCGCACGCACTGACTCACGCACGCGCACGCACTGATTCCAGTCAGTCTCTGTTAGGCCTGTTGACGTTCGGGTTTATCTCCGTGTTCTCGCTCTTATTTACGGTAAGAGAACATTAAACACCACACACGAGGGTGTTGTGTCAGTGTGTGTGTGTAATGTTGTTAAGTGTGTGTGATTGTGTGGTGTTTTGTGACGTGTTCAATAAACGGCGGTTGTCACGAGAGGCCTCTAGCCGCGCGGCTAACATTAGCCTAGCATCACAAACCTGTGTTTGTTATTATCTCACGTGTAATGTTTGACTTCTAAACGTGTTTTATTAACACACCATGTGTTGAAGTGTTGTCATGTGTGTTTATATAAACACATTAGAGCTGATATATGTGATTATGTGTCATTCTCATCCACAGGACACATGACTAGCGTTTATATGTTTGTGATGATGACGTCATAACCTGTGATGTTTATCTCTCCAGATGCCGACTATTAAACTGCAGAGCTCTGATGGAGAGATGTTTGAGGTGGATGTCGAGATCGCAAAGCAGTCTGTCACTATTAAAACCATGCTGGAAGGTAACGCAAGCTCCATTATGTCACACACATGTGTTGTGTTCATGTTGTGTTTAACACACGTGTGTCATCTTCAGATTTAGGGATGGATGATGAAGGAGACGATGATCCGGTTCCTCTTCCCAATGTTAACGCAGCAATCCTGAAGAAGGTCGACATTGCATTTTGTGTAGAGGAGGGGTTTGGAAAACTCCATATTAATAAAACATCACAATATTTACGTGTCATGTGTTTGATATGCCGACAGGTAATTCAGTGGTGCACCCATCATAAAGATGACCCTCCCCCCCCTGAAGATGATGAAAATAAAGAGAAGAGAACAGATGACATCCCGGTGTGGGACCAGGAGTTCCTCAAAGTAGACCAGGGCACCCTCTTTGAACTCATTCTGGTGTGTAATATCCACCCCGCTTCTATTCCCGACGCCGTCACATTACTTCTTAACTTTAGTGCGTGAGGATCAAAAGTTGAATCCTGTTTCTTACTCTATTGTGTCGGAAAAGATTATTCATTTTGGTACTCTGTTTGGTGAACTTGCATACAAAGCGCAAATTAATCTGACGTTGAAACATTTTCCCGTTCGTCCATCGATCCCCTCTTTAATATCAAAACGCATGATGTCCCCGTGCCGCCAGGGTTTCAGGTCCTCATCACAGGCAGCAACGCAGACGTTGGTCATCTTTTCTAAAAATCAAAGGCGAGAAGCGGCGCGGCACACGGTGGCCGCTGCTTCATTTGCGGTGTTCATAATGGCCGTGTCCTCACTTTCATCTCTTTTCCTTTTGTTTAGGCTGCAAATTATTTGGACATCAAAGGTTTGCTAGATGTTACTTGCAAGACAGTCGCAAACATGATCAAAGGCAAAACCCCGGAGGAGATCAGAAAGACTTTCAATATCAAAAATGATTTCACAGAGGAAGAGGAAGCCCAGGTAAAGCGAGTGCTCATTTCCTGTCTCACTGCTACACGTTACAGGTCACGTGCTTTCATTCACCAGAGCCTTGTGTGTTTGCTTTAGGTACGCAAGGAGAACCAGTGGTGCGAAGAGAAATGAAGGCATCCCAACACTACTGTCACATCAAACAACAAAATGGATTGAAAATTGCACTGCGCTGTTCATATTTGTTAAGAATCAACACAAATAAACATCGACACATACTTGTTTTGCTGGCATGACCGTTTTCATGGCTTGTGTGGTCCAGAAGCTCTTTCTTTCTATTTGCCTTTTCCTTCTCGTACATGTTTCTCTGGAATGAGTAAACCTTTATCCTTGTAGATACACACTCCCTTTTGTGACCACTGTAATCTATTGTGTATTTTATCTTGCTTTTTTACGGGCAGAGTGAACAGTAGATGTCTTTGTTGTTTTTGGAAATGAGTTTGAGAGGGATTTTATAAACCGATTTATTTGTTGACGAAGGCGAGTATTGGAAATGTCGTTTGAAAGTTGTCTAGTGAACTGGAAGCTCTTGTGTACATTGTCACGCCTCATTGTATAGGATTGAAAGTTCTGCCCGTAAAACGGCAATTAGAATTATTAATCTTTTAATTCCAAAACAAATAAAGCAGGATTATTGTGGGATTCATTCGTTCTCGGAGAATTTTTACAGCTGCTCTGATTTTTCTGTGATTTCAGGTTTGTTGTCAAAGTACACAGACGCGTGTGTGTATAAGACCTCAGGACAATAATCATATTAATCATCTTAAAGTGATAGTTTACCCAGAAATAAAAATCATTTACTTGCATGTGGATTGATTCAAATCAATTTCTTTCTGACAAAAATCACTATATAATTTTTGTTGAACTCAAAATTAGATATCAGGAAAGAGAGTATGAAAGAATTTCTCTGGGTTCCCAGAACTGTTTGGTTACACAGTCTTCTAAATATCTTTACCTATGTTCAGCAAAACAATTGAATGAACACAGAGCTTACACATGTAAAGTGTGAGTCATTTAAAGTTCACACAAACATGAAAATACAGAATTACTCTTTACGTCATGTCAAACCTGTATACATTTCTTGGTTAACACAAAGAGGAGATATTTGGTAGAATTTGAGATTCCCGTTGGTTACTGAAGTAGAATACAAGTTATATACGCCCCAAATATTGTGTTTTCATAAATTCTCCAAATATATTTTTTGATTAAAAGAACAAATATGGGAAAATTTGTTCTACTATAGTAGTCACCTGAATTCTCAGTTGTTAACATTCTTCCAATTATCTTTCTCAACTTAACGTATATAGGTTTGGAACAACTTAGAAAAGTTTACAAAACTGTTGGTGTGCTTATCCCTTCTATTAAACTTTGTCAGAATGTTTTAAGTGAGCGTTAGATTATTTTTTTTTTCTACTTTTGAGAATTATTTTGTTGCCGTTTTAAACAATGAAGCAAAAACATGTATTATTCTTTGATACTGCTTGTTTCTTTCAACCGAGTTCTGACCATTGAAAGAATGCAACTAAACAGATTTTTAGAAAATGTTTAATAAACTAAATGATTATTTTTCACATAAAAAGCAAAAAGACGACATGAGATGGCTTGGCATATAATCCATGATGTCACATTGCTGTGGTTTGAGAACAGACCTGAGAGAATCCTGAATGATTTCTAGATAAAACACAAGGAATGTTATTTCATACAGCACTGTCTGACAGACACAGCACAATAATAAACATCTACACAACAAAAGATTTTAAATGGAACTTGTATGAATAGCAAGGGAATGTATCTCTTTGACATAAAAACATAGAAAAGTTTTTTTACTTGCTGCCTTTCATATCCTTAAAGATGACATTTTACAACACTTATGAGAACTGACAATATTTGCATTGATGTAAAAACATGATAGTCTAGTGATGTCATCCCACACATTCTCACATACACAACATAATGACATATTATTCACCACATCGACAGAAAAACAAGAACAAACTAGATTCAGTTTTCTTCATCATGACAAGAATCATCATGAAAATATTCACAAATGTTTTTCTTCTGATTTTATGGATTTTAAGTTTATAAAAGTCAGATTGGTCGCCCACAGAGGGGTTTCATTTTTATTGATGAGATGCTGGAGATTGGAGAATTGATCCGGCGTGTAAGAGACGTCCGTCTTGGAAGTCATTGTGATTCATGTCTTATGCTCTCTGTTTTAACTCTGTCCAGGTCGAGTGACAGTCTGGCTGGGTGGGAGGGGCGTTTGATGCTCTGTGGGCGGGGACTGCAGACTGGGGAGGCGGGGCAAGAGGAGGTGCAGGTTGGGGGAGAGGCGGAGTTTGGCAGGTGATAGACAGGTGAAGGGGGCGAGTCTATAGCGCTTCCATCGGAAGAATGGGGGCTTGCGCAGAGTCCTCTTTGAAGGTATCGAATGCACTTCTTTTTCCTCCTAGGAACAGTCAAGAGAGTTATCTGTGAATAAAGCGTGGATGTAAAACGTCACAAATGTGTTTACAACAACGACAGTAAATAAACAGAACAACACACAAGCAAAATAAACTCAGACAGGTGTTTAATGAATCTATCAGGTTTATGGGAACTATTGGTATTTAAGTGATGAACCTGAAGTTATTTGTCTTACACATGAACTCTATCAAACCGCAGAGCCGGACCAAATCAGGCTGTCCTGAAAATAAAGAGACCCTCAACTCTCACTTCTGAAATACATCAGAGTGAAGGAGTCATCCTCTGAGAGCAGCGGCAGTAAATGTCAGTGTTTGCCTTGAAATGACGCTCGAGTCGACCGCAGTGCGTGTGAGAGACAGATGTGTAGGTGTGGATAGCATCAGTTTGCAGAGGGAAGTGCTGTTTTGTGAAGTGAGAGTGATGTGATCAGGATGATGGGAGACAGGGCCAGAGCGGTCTACAGGGCTCCTGAGGTTTACTCATCCTCACATTACTAATGAAACCAAACAGCCATCAAATCACAGATAATCCTGAGATTCCTCTTCTATCTCCTGAGATTCCCTGACATTCTGTCTGTCTACGTATGCCTCACATAAGCAGTGTATAAAGCTTTATGATCAAAGAAATAGTGGGAAATTTCAACCTTGGGTCAAATTTGGGCAAATCCAACAATTAGGTTGATGAATCCAGCAGAGGGGTTTTATTCAACCCAATAATGGGTTTAAACAACCCAACCTTTGAGTAGAAACAACTCAGCACGGGTTCATCTATAATCCAACGGTTTTGCATTATTGAACTGTAAAGAGAGCAGTTAAATGTTGTTTTATGTAAATACTACAATAGAGCTAAGCATATAATTCGAACATCTCCCTTTGTAAAATAAACTTTATGGTATTCAGTCTATAACCCAAACACCCATCCAATCTCATATTAGCACACGGTTTTGTGAATCATTGGAAGCTTTACATCGGTACATCCGTATTACCGATGAACCTGAGATAAATCAGACAGAAGCGCTGTCATCACATGACATGAATATGAAACAGTATGAGTTTTGACACTGAGGGGAACAGTAAAGGAAACAGTGAAATGGTTATGGAGACACTTGTGTTAGTGAGAGACTCATGCACAGCACAGACAGAAGGGACAGCCGTACACACCTGCAGGGACCGCACCAGTCCGTCTGTTGGTTGAGGCCAAAGCGAGCGCGACATTTCTTTGGCGAGCCGGGGTCTGAGAGAAATGCGGCATGCGTGCACACGGGAGTAAAGAAGCAGGGGCAGATCCAGAGAGAGAGAGAGAGAGAGAGAGAGAGAGAGAGAAAGAGAGAGCGTGAGACCAGAGAAGTTAAGCCATCCAAAGATGAAGAAAGAATTAAAATCAAGACATTAAGAGAGCCTGATCAAACAACTCTATGCCACACACTGATCATGGGAAATAATTCACAGGGGTCCAGGAATTGTTTGGTTTTTGGCATTCTTCGAAATATCTTCATCAGAACATGAAATGTATACAGACTCTAAAAAGAGTGAGCCCAGAACAGGGTTTGCAGTTTTGGTGAACCATCCGTTTAATACAGTACTTTATTTGTTATCTACTTAGAAACGTTTTGCGTTACTTAAAATGTTAAGCCTTTTTATTTTCCCGGTAATACAAGGTTTTTGTGTCAATAAAAGCACATGTTGATATTGTGTGTATGCCAGAATTTCATTAAGACATTCAACAGTTTGTATATTTTTGTGAACTGCGTTTAAGAGCAGAAAAGCGGAAGAGAAACAAAAGCGTAATATAATATATGACTGCTGATGTATGAAAAGAGTGTGTACCTGTGCTGGAGTCCTGATGTTTATCACGTTTCCTCCTCTTCTTTTTACCCTGTGATTATAACATCAGATATAGTTGTTCTGTTAACATTCATGTATTTATCTCCAGAAGGGAGTTTGTTTTGTTGTACAGTGATATTAACCAAACAGCCCTGGGCACCAATGACATTACTAATGTATTATATCATATTTTAAAGAGAAAAACAACAAATCACCCAAACTATTGTGCTACATGTTAAGATGAATGTTTACTCATCACAAATCACCAAAAAACAAAATGAGCATTATTCACAATGTTTTTGCCAGCAAAATCATAATGTATACCCAAATCATCCAGCCACTGCTTAAAACACAAAAATAACAATGTCATTATTTCTATCCTCTTGTCATTTCAAACCTGTGTGACTTTCCTCCGCAGAATGTTGGTAACCGAACAGCTTCGGCATCCATTCACTTGCATTGGATTGGTGAATTGGGGCCGCTGTTGTTCGGCTCCTAACATTCTTCGAAATATCTTCTTTTTTGTTCTGCAGAAAAATAAAGTCAGGTTTGAAATGATAAGAGGGCGTATAAAAGATGAAAGAATTTTCATTTTGGTCAAACTGTCACTAATGAGATTGTGGTTGTGTGTGTAGCTGATGTCACTGGTGTCTTCCACCCACTATTTTCCCAAATGCACAACATATGTGTGTGTGTGCGTGCATGTGTGTGTGATAAAGACATCTTCAGCAGTGTTGCTGTTAATATCTCTTGCGTGGGTTGCGAGTTTCCTGTTGACATGTAGGTGAAGATTCTGAATGTAGGTGAAATTTCTTCAAGATGTTTTATACTACCGATCATACAAGTGAATGTCGATGTGCTGTATGTCGAGATGATAAGGCCTTGACTACTAGGTCTGTGTGTTTGATTGTTATCATTAAGATGGTAATGAGAAGGCTCTTACATAGTTGTCTCGGGCAGACCAGCTGGGATAGAGCTGCATATGGAGCTGTCGCTCTTTCCGGGCCAGCTCGTAGTATTTGGCCTGTTCCTCGCGGGTCAGAGCGTGCCACTGTCAAACACAACACAAACATATCTCCGTCATTATTGATTTCTGTGTTGTGTAACTGATGATCTGTACATGAGAGAGTGACTGACCCGTCGGCCGAGGATCTGGTTGATAGCGGCGCTTTCCTTCAGCGTGCACTCGGCGATGACTTTAGCTCTCATCTCCTTCATATACAACATGAAGGCGTTCAACGGTTTCTTTATTACCGGCTTCTTGGGCTCCTTCTCACGCTTTCCTTCTGGATGTGGCTTTCTGAACAAACAAAAGTTACAGCAACGATTTAAAATCCAATAGTTCCTCCATTTTACAGCAGAAACAACATTCAAATGTATCCATTATATTTGTGCGATAAAGGAAAAACGTACGGATACATGTTCCTGTCAAAATGATCGTGCTCCTGTTTGCCTGAGTGGGGCACTATGGCGGGGTGTGGGATGCCTGTGGGGTGCATGCCGGGCTGAAGCATCAGTGAATGAGAAAACCTGCACAAACACACAAATGACACAAGTTAGTTAAATCCCATGTAAAGACATCCTGAATGTAGTTGTAGCGTTTGTGTTCTTGTGCGGTGTGAGCAGCAGGTGGCGCTGCAGCGCTGAAGCATCACAGACACTGAGCTGTAATAAACTTACACATTATCTTAAACATGTCAAAGCAAACAAACACTAATACAGCCCTTGATGTCCAATCTGCTCTAAGCAGGACTAATTCTACAAGTTTAACGCTCTCGTATCGTTCCGAAAGAGACTCCGGATTATTTCTGTGTATCCGTGAAGCTCAAGATTCTGTTGTGTCCTTCACATAAGAAGAATGAAACAAAGATGTGCGTCGTCTCTTGCCATTCATTTCCACGGCCTTGATTTATTACAGCTTGTAAGCTTATTAACATCATTTGTTTCTCTAATTCGGGTTTTGGGTTCCAAAAGAAGGATTGGATCGAAGGGAAAAACCACAGCGAGCGGCCCAAATCCAGAGGCGAGAGAGATGATCCCTGCTTCAGAATGTCACAAATCATTTACAAGAGTCTCAAACAAAGCCACTGACAGCTTCCGGAACGACATATGAAAATCATATTTAGGAATTAAACTGCAGTTGGTCGTCTTCTGATATAAGACGAAAGAGCACAAACAGAGTTTTCAGTAAAATATCTAATGGTCAAAATGTTCACTTGTTACACCAGGAAAAAGGCATGAATATTATTGTCTAGATACTTGCTAGTATTTTTGCAGATGAAATCATAAAAAATACGGCAATGATCCTATAAAACTTAACCCAATCTCAGAAATTAACAATATTGACGAAGAGAACGAAATAAGTAATGAGAAAAAGTGATGGGAAATAACCCAAAATAATACAATAAAGCACACATAAATAATAACACAAAAATAACCGGTGTTTCCAAGTGGGTCTAATATTACAATACTGGTTAAAGTTTCAGGTCTCTTACATATGTATTCCTATATTATTCCACATTTTACAATAATGACAATAAAATCTTCCAAAAATGAAATAAAAAGGGAAATATTAAAATTGTGTTAAACACATGCAAAAATCATATATTTGATCGTGTTCAGTGTAGTTTCCTTTCGCCTAGAATTTATAGAAACATTTTCTTGTCTAACTCTCAAGCAGCTTCTCAACCTGAGATGCTTTTAAAGAATGTTTGGCTCTTATTGCCTATTCTTTATTCAATATTCAGGCAACGCACTTTATTGCAAACACGTTTTTTATTAAATAAAATCTCTATAATATAAATGAAAAAGTTTGTTTGCTAGATTATATTATTTCAGACATTTATGCATACACCTTCAGAACAGTTATTTTAAATAATGAGAAACATTTCACCCAGGTGTCCCAAAACTCTAGTGTATAGAGTAAAGATTTAAATGATGTAAAATAACACTTTACAGTAATTACAGTAGAAAAAAAAGAAAAGTTAAACCTTAAAGTATTGCATCTTTTTTAAGCTTTGTCATTATAATGACGTTTTGTGTATTGCTTTGTGAAATAACACATATACATCTGAGATGACACGAGAGATGAATTCTTCTATGTGTGGCACTATACTTATACAGCTGAGAAACTACGGATAAAAATAAAGTCATTGTGGTCTTGATGACTTTTCCAGCAGCACCAAAATAAAGTTGATTCAATTTATATGTAAAACTTCATGAATTTGCTTCATGAACACTTTATTGAAAACGGATTGATCAAATTTTCCTATAGGAACCCTTTAATAAGAGCATCCCACTATACTTATCCAATGTCAATTAATAACCAATCCAAACTCCCAGTTGAAGAAACTCTTTCTGCATTGATAAAGTTAAGCTAACTATGTGTTGTTTACAAGCCTTAACTCACTATATAAGCAGACAGAATGGCACTGGGCTGACAGGAACAGGAAGTGACATCAGCTGTAACAAACATACAGCAGAAGCGCTGGGCTGAGCGTCCACACACACAACACACACAAACACACACACACGTGTAAAGCGTTGCGGTCAGCCGGTGACGCTCTGATACTGTACCTGGGGTAAGATGAGCCGGTCTGAAGACTGGAGGAGAAAGACTGCCGGAAACCGCAGGAGGGCAGAGAATAGACCTGATTGGACCTGCGGGTCCAGGATGAGAATATCGAGGAGGTGAAGATGTGTAACTTAGCCTCCGGTCACACTACAGATTTTGGGAACTTAAGCCTCCGAGAGTTTTGAGACTGAATCACGCCCCGAGCACATTCGGTTTCAGCGACGGGGGGAAAATGTCTTGACCTCATGACCCCCGTACATCATTGTTAACGTTATTTCTCCTCTGTCGGTTTAAGATGAATCAGACAACTCTGAATTTAAGTGTCTGTGTTGTATTTAATGATGGGATGTAGAGGCATACGCTATAACAGTACTGCTACGTGGTGCAATCCTAAAAGGGTAAGAATCGCTCTTGTACCTTCTCTGCATCAGTTCCTCGATGGCCGAACAATATTTCCTTACAACACACATGGAAGTATCCGTTTTAATCTTTAAAAGACACCCTTAAAACTTTTTTCCATCTTCACCTGACCCATTCAAATCTCTTTCTTGCTTTTTTTGATAATAAAGGGTGATGTTTTTCAGTTATTGCTGTGACACGACTACTACTACTACACTCCACACAATAACAGAAAAACATCCACTGAGATCTCTTGTTTCACAAGCTTCTTGTCGGAATATTTTGATCTGTTTTTAGAAAAAGCTTGAGCTGTTTAAGAGAGTAGAAAAGTGTTATGTTGAAGTGAAGCTCTTACCAGTTCATAGGTGGAGTGATCTGACCCTGAGGCAGCGAGTAAAAGCCGGACATCTCCTGTGACTGATGTCTCTGAACACCTGCAGGACAAAGAGAATCACATGACCTGACCCGTTATTAACCCAACGAGAACCTGCTATTATACAGCTCATCTGGAAACCCGACAGACGGAGACGCTGTTCCCGCGCTCTCATGACTTCATACAATAGTATACATAAACTGTTTGTAAACTGCTGAGATTCATGCTGCCTGACCTCATGTCTTTATGTCTTTGTGTCCACAAAGTTTGTTTTCTGGAAAATCATTTGTAACGCTTGTAGATTGTGTTGAGCCGTCTTTGCTTAGATGTTTATGATGCTAAACAGAATATCTGTGTATGTTTGGGTTGATATAAAGTTGACTATTAAACCTGCTGTGCAGATCTGGTAGAGAAAACATTTGTTGGCAACTCTATAACTCAAGCAAGAACTCAAGATCTCTTCAAGAGAAATAATGTGACGTGTGTAAGTGATCTTCTGTGGTCAGTTATAGCAGAGATTCACGTCTGGAGATTGTTGATAGAGTCATCATTAACATGAAAGAGTCAGGCTGAATTTTCTCTGTGTTTTTCCATAGGAAGTCATTTGTCAACAGTGAGCGGCGCCTGGAGCCGTGTGCGTATGTGTGTGCGCACGTGTTTGTATGTGCACTGAAGAATGCCACTCAATGACTATCATTTACATTTGCTCAGGGCCTTCAATAAATCCACTTCTGGAATGTGATGGAGAAACATCAGCATCATTCCCAACAGAACCTTCAACTTTACAATGTGACAGTATGTTCGTAACAATAAAAGCACAGAACATGTATTCTTATTACTTAAGGGCATTTTATTAAAGCAAAGTTAATTTTAATAAAAAATAATTCTTTGTGAAATCTGATCATTAAACAATGTCTGAAATGACCTGCTCGTATCTTCTGGAGTTTTATTAACCTTTGTAAGGTTATACATTTTGTGAGTGTTAATGTTTTAAAAAACAAAAGATACTAGAGGTCTATGCAATGAATAATATATTTATAATGTTACATTATCTTGGAGTTTCTTAAATCATAGAAAAGTTAAAGCGTTCATTAAATGATGAAGATTGGCTTTCATATATGGGACATTGCACTGCGCACTCGCTATAGTTTGAAAGTGAAAGTGATGCATAGATGACTGGATCACAAACAAAAAAATACCAACAGGATTTCAAACAATGTACAGTAAAACTGGTTCAAACTTTCGTTGTTGTTAGAAGCAGCCTATGCTTTTCATACAGTTTATCAAATCCTGACACGTGTTAAGACACACACAGACACACACAGACACACACAAAAAACAGTCTCACAGACACAGACACACACAGACACACACACACACACACACACACACACACACACACACACACACACACACACACACACACACACACACACACACACACACACACACACACACACACACACACACACACACACACACACAGAGAGAGAGGGAGATGAGAGTGTGGCAGAGAAATGTTGATGTTGTACCTGTTTTCTGGCTGACATCAGTGGGGATGTGAGTCGGGCTGGGACTGAAGTGATCGTAGGGCAGAAGAGGAGTCAGAGGATGCATTCCCTGTTGAACCACCGACACCTTGTTGGACTGAAGAACACACACACAGACAGACGCCGGTTAAAACGTGATTTCTGAAAGCACGTCCGATGTTGAATCCATCGGCTGAAAGAATCAATGGATTGATCGATATTCCTTTGATGATGAAGGCAAGCAGCACAACAGCTTGTTTGCTTTCATGTTTCGGTTTACAAATGACTTTCGATAACTCATGTGAAATACACTTTTCTAATGCTAACAGCATGTTGTTTGACATGAGATGTCACGGCGGTTGCACGGTTGGAATTCTTGCATTTCTTGGCCAAACTTCTGACTGTGTTTTTTCACATGGGCTTCTTTTCATCAGAACAGTGTGTGTGTGTGTGTGTGTGTGTGTGTGTGTGTGTGTGTGTGTGTGTGTGTGTGTGTGTGTGTGTGCGTGTGCGTGTGTGTGCGCGTGTTCTAGTGAATCTGACAGATGAAGTGTTTCCAGTGTTGCACTTTGTCCTCATAATGGACCAAAGATGAACATCATTCAACACATTTTGAACACACCCCAAACACATCTGGATCAGACCCTGAATCCCACCTCAACATCAGCCCTGACATCTATAATGCAGCTCATCTCATTTCTGTGATCAGTCATTAAATTCAGTACTACATATAAAAGTGTTTCCAAAACATACATTTTGCAATGTTTAAAATGATGAAAAATACTTCCCAACCATATTTTTCTAAAATACGACTGTATTGTAAAAGACAAGAGGGTTTGATGTGTTTGTAATGGAGGCATATCTATTTGCATGTGGTGGTTTCCTTTAATCCAGTGTTTGTTTGTTCATTCTTGTTTGGTGTGATGACCGGTGGAGGACACAAACACTTTACTGTGTAATGTATTCACAGCTTTTAAACATGTAAGTGTTTTATTGAAGAGGAAATTAGAGGTGCTTTTGGAAGAGAAGAGCTTTGAGTGTTACGTCTTTAATCTCTGTCTGAACGCTGATGTGATGTGTGTCTGAATGACACGTTTGATGTGATCACTTTCAATCAGGTGAGGTTTCTCTCTCCTGATAATCCTACCAGCTCATATATTCATTCCTGATCAAGAGTTTAAAACGTGACGTAAAAATATCACATGGTGCTTATATAAGGTCCGAAGATTCTGATTATTGCAAAGCAACATATCAATTTTAATATTTGTGTGTTATGTCGTATTACCTCTTTTGAAATGATTTACTAGGAAACCCCCCTGAGATTTCAGTCACAGTTGCATGTTGGACTTCAAAAACAAGTTTCCGTCATTTCTATTTAACATGAGTTTTGTAATTATTGTAATTTCTTTGCAATTGAACTTTTTCTGGAAACAACTTGTATAAACACTGGTTGGCCTACAGCATTCCCACTCACAAACCCCAAGCAAGAAGAAGGAGGAAGCCAAGCCTTTTGAGCAGTACATCATACGGATCTCTTAACTTGGAAGAATAAGCACTAAACAATTAATCAGAAAAGTTCAGTTTTCTATACAGCAAATGTAAAGATCAACAAACAAACCTCTTAATCTCGTGGAAGTGAATAATAGGGTTCAAGAGTCTCCAGCATCAGATTTTGATCCATCAGGATACACTGACACTTAACTATGATTTAATACATTTACATTTGTCCTAGGTGTTCAGGATTATGACAAAAATCATACTTGTCGATTATTCCCCTTGATATTGTAATTGTGATTATTAATGTAGTTTATTAGATTTTCACTGGAGTTTTTTGGTGTTTTATAACTGTCTTTCAAGCAAATCCATGGTATATTCTCAACATCCAAAGCAGAATAATTTAATCTAAATAACCAATAATAACCAATAATTATATTCACCACTTAAGTGCCCAAATATATTGCCGAAAGGCACAAAAATTTGCCCAAATGGACAGCTGTAATTCAGACATTTGGCGATTTTATAATTGTTTCTTAATGAGTTTTCGATTAATTGTGCATTAGGCTTGGGTGATTTTCAAATGTTTATGTTGTCAAACCTCATCCAATTTATACCTTGTTATACGGTATTACCGTGAATAATAAAAGAATAATGAAGCAAGGCTCAGACAGCGTCACCAAACTGTTGGCTTGTGCTTAAACCGTCCAGAAACTGAATCCCAAACACTAACAATAACCAAATAACTTTTCTATTTCAACAAATACCCGTTGATGAAGTTGTGTTTTTTTTCAGACTACGACTCGCCATCTTTCTCCCTCTCTTTCTCTTTCTCCACAACGCTGTCAGGTGATGACCCACACATACACATTTTTATCCATTAAACAAATTATATTTTATATTTAATCCTTGTATCCTATATAATTGCATTGTTTTTATGACAGCGGAATTGAAACTGACACTGTTGTTATTTTAAGGGCCCGGGGTATACCGTACTACCCCCCCCCCCCCAAGTCTATTGTACGACCCTTATTTCTACTTTATATTCTTAAAGGCCAACGTTCATTCTTTATCTCAATCAATCGATTTTCTAATGACGCAAAATTCATTGAAATGTGCTTCACTTAGAACTACTACTGAATAATTGACCTGCGTGTAGATGTAGCTAAACGTGAGCTATTAAAAGGCTACAAGGGTTAGTTACAGTAAGTTATATTTCTACATTTCAGGTAAGTTTCCTTTGATCCAGAATGTGTGGAGAGTTCCTAAGCGTGTGTTTGTGCTTCAGATGAACTTTACTGCAAAAACTATTTCCTGTCTGAGTGAAAGCGAGATAAGCAAAATTTCCACAGTGGTCTTAAAAGGCTCTGTATCTATTCCTGTTGCCTTGCGTGGGTTTATAAAAATCGAGGTCAATATCACAATCGTTCTTTCTGATGCACCAAAACAGTCAAAAATCAGAGGTGAATGTGGACCCGCTCCCAAACGTTCCGCATGACACCACGTCTCACCGTGGCACCGCGCCACAATCTGGAAATAATTCTGCATGTGTAAGACGGGAAAATGACTGCCACTTAACTGGAGGTTTGAGGAACTTCAAAGGAAATGCAGACATAACAACAGAGGCATGTTTAAACATAGCCCACCTCGCCGACACACATGTGCTTCCAGTGCATTTCATCTCCACCCTTCATTACAAAAACATCAACAAATATCTATTATGTCCAAATTCACTGTTTGTAAGAACTGGGGAAAACAAGCACTTTTTAATACTTTCTATTGGTTTGATGTTTGCAATACTCAATGACAAACAAAGCCAGACTAATGATTTATGGCAAAAAAAATGAATAATATTGCCCAATATGGAGATACGAGGTGTCAAAAGGAAAGCCGGGATACGATTCTTTTTTTCAGTGGATAAGACGATATTTAGAGAAATGGTTGTCAATGAGGACCAGTGTTGTTTTATAAACAATCTTCAAAATATCTTCTTTTGTATTAAGCAGACGAAATACACTCAGGTTGGAAATGAGGATGAACTATCACTTCAACACTAACGGTCTCTTCATACTGCGATTGAACCGAAAATGTCAGACAAAAGCTTCTGCATGGAGGGCGAAACGATTTTTGTCACCAGCTATTGCTCTCCGGTAAGCCCGGTGGCGCTAATGCCCACGTTTTTTTCAGGCAACTGAAGAAGATGAAACGCGCACTGCAAGAGCCATATGATCTGATGAGAAACATTTTATGATCAATATAATATAAACATGGATTGAGATCATGTTTTTTCAAGAATATGGCTGGTTATGTCTTCTGTGTTTATAGTTCTTTCATATGTTATGTACCTTAATTTGTTACAGATATTACTAAACTTGCATAGAAAAGTCCACGTACATAGTTATGTATAATTGTTTAGACTTTAAAAGTAATAACGCAGATCATAGGCATTTTCCTATGTATTATTTGTAGTTGATGGGTTTTAACTAAATAAATCTAAACCCCTATGTGTGATTAACATCTATTTTTTGGAGCTAAAAAAAAAATGTACATATTTGAAATATTAAAGATATGTCATCATTATGGCAGCATATACAAGTATTTGAACAAGCACTAGTATTAAAGATTAATAAATTAATATGTAATGTTATAGCAAGAAAAAATACAAGTTATAAAGATCAGTCTATAATAGTTGAAAAATGTATTAACGTTATTCTGCTCAGAGCCGGTGATCTCATTTACCGTTAACCGTTAAAAAATTTGCAGTCAATTTACTATGAAGAGTGACACCACATGGCCATTTTGTGTAACAGCAGTGGCTCCAGGCAACTGAAGGAATGCTCACCTCTGATTGGACGGCCTGTTTCTTGCTTTGCGGGAAAGAATTGTCGCACTCAACAAAAAAAACTTTGCCGTTTTGGTTGACGAAACTTTGCTTTCTACATAAAGTCCCTTATAGGAATCTATTGTTTTTATGCTAAAACGTTATCGCAACGAACGTTTGCGAGTAATCGCTGGCTGGCAGTCTGAATAGACCATTACTGTACTGGCGAGCAAGTATAGTCGAGTGAGATGTGCTTTCAGTATATTTCTCACTGTCTCTTGGGAACTTGGGTCAGGTTTTCATGCTCGCTGGACCAAGAGTGTTGTGGCAGAATAAAAGTAAAGGATATGAATCTTTAGTTGATTTCTTTATACTCTCTGTTAAAGGCCAACCGAGGGTTAAGATGTAAAATGTGTAAGAACATTCACCATCTTCTTCAGCTCTTTATTTTAATGTATTGTCATGAACAGAGAACAAACTCTTTAATATATTTTCAAACTTACAAGACAACCAACAAAATAAACAAACAATCCGACAGACAATATATTTGTTAAACGCATTACTGAACAAATCTGTCCCATGAGACAGCTCTATAAATGTCTGGCCTTGCTTTGAATAAGTGAATGTAACGTCTTATAGAATGTTGTTATATTATCATTATTAAAACTTGTCACCAGGAGCACTTTAAAAGCAGACAAAACATTTGATGTAGATATTAAAACCAGATGACAAGTGAAGTATTTCAGATGACGTTGACTGGATGTAGACACAGGCCCGGGAGTTAAGAGCCAGTCAAAATGAAAGCATATTTATGAGACGCTCAGTACCCCAGGGAAACACCTCGCCCGAGCCGAAAAAAACCCATCACTAGACTCTATATTACTTGGAAATGTTAAGAAAACACAGATTTAGCCGAATTTACGCACACAAAAGTGATGATTAAAAATGTTGGAGGGTTTTTCTCAAGGTGCTTTTGAGAGGGTTTATAGGTTTTTATTTGGTTAAAAATCAAGTAGAATCAACTGTGGTCAGATCACCATGGCAAAGCAAACATTTTTTATTTCATGTAGCCTTTTCTTTATCTTGGTATTTCTTAAAGCTGTTAAAGCATGATACACATGTGATCCGTCAACGGTCAGCTTTTCGGTTTTTTCTACCATGGGAGATTCCCAAAATATCTATTCTATTCCTTCTTCAAGTGCTTAAATGCACAAGACTTTATAGTTACTCAGTCCACAACTGCAGACAGAACATGACAGAAGAAAACACACACCTCACTCTTCCAGCGCCACCATGATGATGATGATGATGATGATAATAATAACAACACTGAACACAGATGAAAGACACCCCACACTGTAAGTCAATGAGTGTGTGTCTGTGTGTGTGTGTGTGTGTGTGTGTGTGTGTGTGTGTGTGTGTGTGTGTCTGTCATTGAAGCACTCTTTACTAATGGCCACAACATCAAAGGCTTGAGACAGAAGGAGGACGCTGAAGTGTGACATTAACACCCTGAGAACATGACAAACAGTGTGAAGATAAAGAGTACTGTTGAACTATATCCATCCTCTTCTCCTCATCCTAAACCTTCCTCTCCAAAATACTCCAAAACAACAAGAACTGTTTTTCAATGCTAAAGATGACATATGATCAATGTAAAACAAAATGATTAACAACATCTTATGTTCTATGGATGCGTTCACTCACTCGCTAGTTTTCCCAAATCTTTATACTTTTTCTTCTTTAGTTGAACACAGAGAAAGATATTTGGAAGAATGCATCTTACCAAACCGTTTTTGGACTTCGTTAATTACAATAGTAGGAAAATGACAATAGTATTACGTTTTTTGTGTTGCATTCTTCAAAATATCTCATTTGGTAATCAATAGACCATGAAATAATATATGGTCATCAAGGGGTCCCAGAACTGTTTAGTTACAAGCATTCTTCCAAATCTCTTTCTCTATGTTCATCAGAACCAAGAAATACAACTCAAAGGTGAGAAAATGATGACATCTTTTTATATTTTGGTGAACTATCCCTTTAAAAACATCTCAGTAAGAAACTACGGGTGTTATGGTTGACTAGTAGTTGATTAGTGACTAGTTAAATATTTGCCCAATGTTTTGCTTGGAGAAATGTTGTAGGCGTTGATTTGCAAGACCAGCTGTACCACCGTAGACCAATCACAACTGACTGGACCAACCGACCAATCAGAACACAGTAAAGGAGAGGATTATAAAATGAACCGCTAAACAAATTGTTTGAGAATAAGTAGAATAGTGCAGTTAAATGAATAGTATTAAAATACCTTGTGTGTACATTAACTTGCTCGAGACTGTCCTTTAACATGGAATATTCAGTTCATTGTATAAAATGTCACAGTTGTTACGTTGCATCTTAATGTTTCAGTTGAGATTCTATACCTCAGTCCCTTGACACCACTGAAACATCATTATAAAATCAATCATAATAAAACATAATTTATTAATACAATGTCTCCGATAAACAGTCATGAGCCTTACGCTGCGTTTACTCCGGACATGTTCAGTCAAAAGTGAATTATGTCTTATTCAAACAGAGATCCAAGATATACAGAATGTTCAACTAGATGTTCTTGACAAGAATGTTTCTCTATAAAATGAACTGACTGATATTCACATCCTCTATTGCATTTTTAAAGGAGTGTTTACACACATACACACTGATTTTATTTACAAAAGAGATCAGCTCATGATGACTGTCAAACGGGGACAGCAAGTATTTGAAATCATGTTTAAAGAGGAGGAGTAGTGCTGTATGAGGGAATGAATCTCTTTCATGTGCTAATTTATCCTCTCTAATTAATTCACTTTACTACACTGGATGAAGTGGAACAGCGAGGAGCAGTAGCGCTTTCACTGCAGGACACCCGCTGGGTCGGGCCCACAAAACAGCCCTGATGTTCCCATGGTTACTGCAGCCTGTGCGGTCTGTCTGCCCTCATATCTGTGCTTAATAAAACACACGCGTATCTCTGATCTGAGGTCAGTTGTGCTTTATTCAGTCATCAGCCTAAAAAGATCTCATTCATTTAAAAGTGTTTATCTGCATTCGAGATATAAATACTGACACAAAGACAGAAAACACACAGGTGTAAAAGAATACCTACTCCTGGGTAAAATGCTTATTTTTTTGGGACACCTAGTCACTTAAACACATAAATATTATTTTTTCACATTTTATAATAATAATTATAATAATTATATGATAATAATTGTCCTAGTTCTGTTTGTTTTTTCATAGTTTGATCTTATTAAAAAACTTAAATAATGCTACATTTGATCATCTTCAGTGTAATTTCCTTAATTTGTAAAAATATTTTCTTGTTATTTTCTTAAGCAGCCTCTTAAGGTCTCACCATGAGATGATATCCAAGAATACCCGTCCCCGTCTTTGCTGCGCTCTTATTGGCTGTTTTTTAATGTTCAGTCAAAATCAACTATTTTATTACATACAATATAAGTTTTGTAACTAAGAAAACATGTATGTGTGCTCTATAAATTTTGCCTTTTAAACTTATTTCAGAAATGTAGACAAACACCTTTAGACGGGGTTCATACACATTTTGACCAGTAAACTTCCATGACCTAATGTTTTATAAAATATAAATGTATGCATTAAATAAGAAAAAACAAATGAATGTACCACAGCACGTCTTAAAAGTACTTTAAAAAACTCAGTGTATTAAAATAATGAGAGACATTTCAATAATGTGTCCCAAAACATTTATGACGGTAGTGTACATTAAAAGAAATGTTGGAAAATGCCTCAATAGTTTTGTGTTCATACAATGTAAGTCAATGGGGTTTAGTGAGGAGTTGTGAGCATCATTTATAATATATAACACAGTCGAACAAAAGCTGTGGTGTTTGCTTTTACCTGCCACTAGGTATGTGACAGAAACTTAACATTCTTATTTCTGCAGACTCTGATCTGGAGACGCTCACGGATCATTCCAAGTTCAGAATGACATAAGTGCGAGACCACAATAACAAAAATGTTTATTTTGGGGTTAACTTGAATTTAATTTAAAGACTTAATTGAACTCAAAAGAAGATATTGCAAAGAATGTGAGAAACCCATAACCAATAACCCTCATCTAAGAAGTTTTCTTAAAACTGTATCCTCAGAACTGATTTATAACCATTCTGCTAAAAATCGTTCTTTGTGTTAAGGTTTCAAAAAGTCAAAGGTGAGTTAATGTCGATTTTATTGTCAATGAATGTCTTTCTCTTTTTATTTCTTTAATTAACATTTTAATGTTAATTAAAGAAATAAACATGAACATGAAATCACCATTTGTAAACTGTCATATATTTGTGTTTGAATGCTTAAGACCAGGTACTAAGAAATACCAACATTTAAATTTGTGCGCAGTTACTTTGCGTGTTAGAGATTTTCTTTGGGTTTGCAGTGTTTCGTGTATGTGGAGAGCAGTTCCTCAAAAACTCTTTCTGTCCACTCATGATTTTAAATCTCATGGCTGACATCTCAAATATCATAGTACTGTCATCTCAGATGTGGTTACAGATATCAATCATATTAAACCAGATTTAAACAGCTTTGACCTGTGGCCTTATTTATGTTTCTGAATGCTCTCTATATTCCCTAACCCAACTCCCAATGGAGAATGAGCACACGTTCTTTCATTTCTACGACACACACAAACACGCTGTCATCATGACAGGAACAAAAAGACAGAAGATAAATACAAGAAACAGAAGACATTTTTTTCTATATTACTATTATAGTATGTTATATAAACATTTCTCACAAATGCATCTGTATTTCACCCTGGACTACAGAGTAAGGGTGTCTTATGTGATTATGAAATAATGAGAATTGATTTTTAATCTTTGGAATGATCTTGCTACCTATGAAAAATCTGAGATATTATCTGAAAATGTTCCTTAAATTGTTTTTTTTTTCCGTTGAAATCCATAAAGCAGGATTATTAAAGTTACACCTTTAATACAAGGTATGAAACACACAACATTTTTACATATTGGACGTAAAACACAACTAGATGCAAAAAAGAGGGCCATCAGGGTTCTCTCTTAAAATTATAGATCATCCCAGCTCAAAAAAGTCTCACATCATTTGCTCACCCTCTTTCTTTCTCTTGCAGAACACAAAAGATATTTTGAAGAAAGTTGGGGATATCTTCTTTCTTCTGTAATAACACAGGTTTTAAGTGACAAGAGGGTGGATAAAAGATGACAAAACGTTCATTCTGGGTGAACTGTCACTTTAAGTCTTGGAGGTGGAGGAAATTAGGTCATGGGAACATTTATCTGTGACATCACTTCCTTATACATCAAAGGACCTGCTAGAACTTCTACATCCTGAAACATGTCATTATCATCATCATCATCATCGTCGTCGTCTCTGTCCCTGACGTCAAACAAGTTTACTAAAATCCCAATATCACACAAAACAGAATGACGGACATGACATCTTAAAGAACCCCTGTTACTCTTGTCTGTATTATTTCCGTTGGTTGCTTTCAAACATCCATGTTAATATATCATTTTTAATTGTTGCGTTACAATTAATATATTGCTAATTCTAAAATCATAACACTCGCTTTCGAAGTCAATAAACACATCAATTATTAATAAATAAACAACCTGGCTTAATTTAATTAATATGTATAAAAAGTATGCACGCACACATTAATTAAAATAAATTATAATAATAAAAAGACGAAAATTGCCAAATGAAACCCAGCAAAATGAAACACAATGTTTTACTGAGATTATTTTGTCTATAGTCCTGTGGTTACCGTGCCGACATCTTGTGCCAGTGCACTCACATTGACCTGAGTTCAACTTCAGACCTTATCTCTGCCCAATGCTTTTCTGTAGGCACTGTACTGTCTAGTTCAAATCAAAGTATTAACAATACAATTACAGTTCTATAATGGTACTATATAAGTAACAGATTAGATATGGATGAAATCAAACAGTTGGATTGGGTTTAGAGTCGTATGTAAAAGATGTGCTACGGTCTCTGGTGATGTATGAATTCATGTGATTTTCAAGAGGATGAGTTTGATTAAAGGAGTAGCGTGAGCTCTCTGAACATCTTCTGACCATTATTACACCTTCACTTTCAAATTCATGCATTATTCTCCCATCTCCAGCTCACATCAATTAAAGCCTCATCCGATTGGCTCACGGCTCTTTAATCTCTTGTCATGTTTTTATCGACTGGAGTATTGATTTGTTGTCCATGCTTTCATCTGGAAGAGCTCAGAATGTGATTTGGTTAACCCTTTCATGTTCATGAAGAGATACTGCATACAAGCTATGGATTAGAGTGGAACGGAAACAAATGGACTCGTACTTCAATCCATCTGAACGTCTAATGCGTAAGGGCAAACTTTTCTGAAACACTTTAGCGAGGTAAAACTCGTTAGCTGATTGGTTGAATTTGACGGGATTTCCGGAAGACGCAAGTGTCGCATTTATTTTCTATCCGCCGGGATTAGAGAGTATGCTCCAAACAGATGTTTTCCGTGAACGTCTCATTGGTAGGGCTGTTAATGAAATGCACACCATTGTTATAAGTCACGTTAATGTTAATGATATTTTTGAAAATGTGTGTGCACACAAACAAAACCCTTCTTGCTTATGGTTGTCAACACTTTTGACACGTTCGCAAACAAATTGCTGACTAGCGCGTGTTGCCCTGTTCATTGTCTTTCAATATTGGTTTGTTCAATGACTGACTAGTTGGAGTCTGGTTTGTTGATGTGGGAACATTTCTATGCCCCAAAACGTGACAAAAACAAACTGTGATTGGTCAGTCATGTCAGTCAAACAGCCTTATGGATGGGCCTTGGCCAATGAAAGCTGCCATTTATTTTGGGATACTCGAGATTATTAAGTGATCATATTACAGTTACATTTTGTAAATAATTGGAATACTCTTAGAATTAGGGTTGGGTATCGAGGTCCATACATTTTTGGCAACAACTGAATTGCATCGATACTATAGAGTCTCAATTAAATTTCGATACCTAAGGGTTTAATCTTGTCAACATAGGTGATGTGCCCAAGTCAAATATTGGTTTGACTGTGATGTAATGTTTGCAATAAAATAATTGCTGCTAAGATGGGCAACACGTCAAATATGATGAAGGTAATAACACCAGAACAGATATTTGCTGCTCGAATAGCGTTCAAGTATGAGCAGTAACGGAGAGTTCTTATTGGTTGAAAACCCCAAAAGAATTCGTCCTTTACTGAACAAATGAGTCAATTGAGTCAAAATGAAATCAAATGATCCGTAGCTGTCATTCAGGGTATTGGTCTAATATCCTCTGTTATTGGTGGGATACTCTCAAAGCTGGCCACAACAAATGACAGAAACAACAATCAATATGAGTACATCATTTTTGGTTTACATATTTGCCATATCGGCCATCACTATTTGTTTATTACATATTGTTCCTTGTATTTTTTTATTCCTTACTGTTGTGGCTCAGGACATAAGCCTTTGAAAAGTGTCGACAACCTGAAAAAAATCAAATTGGTATCAAAAAAGTATCGCTCAGGAACCGATATCGAATTCAATGTATCGGTATTGGTATTGAAAAATGTTCAACAAAACCCAGTCCTGCTTATAATTGCTTTATTTTTTTCATTGTTTCACAGTTTTCCTTATATTAATAATGTCAGAACAACAGTGCTGTGAATCTGAGCTAAACTAATGTAAATGTCTGAAGCAGAGTAAACATGCTCAGCTCTGACACCAGTTCTCCAGAAACATTTCGCTCTTTCAGGTATCCAGCAAATACATCATTTGGACAAACAACACAGCAAATTACTTCATCATGTTATTTTCTTTGACACCCTCAGACAAACTTTTAAACAGAGCCCCTTTAGTCTGTAGACTGTTAAATAAAACCTGGATTCCATCCCGCTCGCTACATTGCATCCTACATGCCTTTCTATCCCATCTGTGGTCAGCTGTGTTGTTTGATGATGATTTATAATGTAATTATGTGGGTTTTCTATGCAAGCGCATCCTCTTCCAATGGGACTGGGTCTGTCTACGCATCCCATAATAACAGATCTCCCACACTTCCATAAGCCAAGTCCCGGAGCATCTCCCTGCAAAATGCCCTGTATCTCTCTCTGGCTGTATACTGTGTGTTCCATTCAAGTCCAATAGCAACACGAGAAACACTCAAACACTCATATAAACACAAACATCTTGCTTCAATCCTAACACACTGATAAACACAGAAAGTCTAGAATAAACAATGTCTGTGTGCCTTATAATTTCAATGATTTTACTCAGATTAGTTTGTAAAATAAATATCTAAAAAGAACCCAGACAAAACCTAACAAAACCAAAAGCAACTACTACCGTACCTATATCTGGCTTCCATACAGAGCCAGCAGTACGTCATTAGAGAATTCAAAATTGAATGATCAATAGTGCATTTCTTAAATATTAATAAGTTAATTATATTATATTTAAAAAGCATAACTTAAAAGTCACTATAAATATTAAATGCTCATTTGCAAAACCTGATCAAATATTTTACTGTCCATATAAAAACTATCAGTAAAAATCGAATTGGGTGGTTTTGATTTAGTGATAAAAATACAGCTATAATTATAAAAATAATAATATTTATATTATTTTTATAATTATAACATTATAATTATAATGTTATAATTATAACAAATTAAAATAAATATCAAATCATATTTTATAATATAATAAAATAAATAATAACTTTCTGAATGCAAGATGCAAGACCACAAAAGAAGATTGTGCAGTTTTTCTAAGTTTCCATCTCGCAGACGACTATTTTGTTTTTCAGGTGAGTAAAGTCTGGTCTCATTTTCCATGGTAAACCACAAGATTTTACCACACACAACTGTACTCAAATAAGCAAACATACACAAAACACACACACACACACAACACACACAACACACACACACAAACACACACGCGTACACACACGCGTACACATGCACACACCTTTATATCCCACAAACACAGACCCTCAGACACGAAAAACAGTTCAACAATTAAAGAAAATCAGAAATGCTGTTCTCAGAATCATAAATTAACTTCATCAGTCTCTCATTCATAACTATAGAGATGAAATCTATGTGTCATAAAACAAAAGGGAGTCATGCAGACGTCTCACCTGAAGACTTCCTTTTATCTCATTCCCTCAAATAAAGCAAAGAGCCTCAATCTTTCGCAATATGGTTCTATAACCTTTAACAAAAAATGTTTAACATCACACCACATCACAAACAATCGATCAAAAGTTGTGTTTGTCAGTTGAAGTGTTGTGAAGTTTGTGAATGTGACGCGGCTTTTGTCATTCCTCCGGCTGTGAAACGGTTAAGGTGGAAAGCGGTGAGCTTCTGACTGTTTCCAGTCGCTCACAGTAAGATGCACCAGGTGCTCGCGTGGTTACCAGCCTCTGTGTTTACTGCTGACTCCCTTCCGCAAGAAGACAACTTCACACACTGTTTACTCTCCACCCCATCAGATAACACACACACACACACACACAGAGGCATTCGCATTGTAGTAAAGGTGCAGTTGCACAAATACATACAAAGATAACCACAGACCTGCTCACCTTCACTTAGAGAGAGAGATCACTGAATACAGGATGTGTGTAAGCATGTGTCGACACACACACGCAAAGCTCAAATATGACACGGGGTTTGCATGTGAGTGCTGATGAAAACAAACAAGAACGCGCACACTGACGGTACGACTGCAAACATGTGTCAACCTATTATTCTGATAGAGACACAAAGATCACAAACAACTCCAACAGGCGATCTGAACGCACAAACGGGGGTTCCCCCAAAAATGCGCCCTGAAAAGCAGGGACTTCTTACAAGAAAGAGAGGCCGGAGGGTTCCTTTTATGTTTGTCATTAAAACGGGGTGCTTTTTCAGCGGTTTTTCTCCTCTCAGATCCAAGAAGACCTTGTTCTCAATCCCATAGGCACGGAGCTATTTTTAGCGCGCAAATGCTTTCCAGTTGGCTCCATGTGATGGTAAGAGAAGAAAAACCACATGGAAAGCCACGTTCCATAACATCTGAAAGAGAGCAGGAGGCAGATCTGGGATGTCCCTAGTTTAAAGCCGTGGTTCTGCGGTAAAGCCCCGATCCTTCTCCTACAACACATCTCTCATTACTAACTGCACTTCATATCCCACAGCACACGCTGAAAATACATCTTTACATTTTCTTATGAAAAAATTACTCACACCACAATACTCGGGTGTTCTGGGTAGTTGCTAGGGTGTCCTTCACAGTTGCTAGGTGACACCTCTGAGGATGTTGGGATGGAGTGTGATAGGTCAGTGTTGAGGAGTTCAGGTGACAGCGAGGTGTTGACTCTTTTCTCAGCATCAGTGATTTGTTTTATGATGATGGCTTTCATCCTTTCTCCGTCATCCACACAAACACGTGACGATGTCATACATGTGAGTGTCGCTTGGGAATGGGTTAGTCATCTCAATTCCTATAACTTCATCCCCCCCACACACACACACGCACGCACACACACACTCTTTTTCACAGTGTTCAAGTTTGATCTCTTGAATAAACTGTTTCATGTGTCTTCCCAACATAACTTAACAATAACCAAAACCAACACCAAATTATTTATTCAAATGACACTAGAGGTTCAAACTGTAGTTTGCAACCACAGGCGTGTTCACCGTAATAAAATCTCACACCCTTGCAGATGTGTGGCGGGTCTGCACAGAATACTGTGTGCTGTTGTGATTCTCAGCGGCGGGGTCAGCCAACGCCCCCAGCACCCCGAATTACCGCCGGGCCAGACCTACTGGAGCCACGGCGGCCACACGGGGCGGCACACATGGGTGTGATCACAGCGG